>CM059972.1:85170693-85770693 GCA_030490835.1 Annona cherimola
ACATGATTTTATTGTTAATATTTGATTACTACACCAAAATATTGTGGATATGTAATTAATGTGGATATTAATCGGCCCAAAGGAAGATTAATATTTGGCCGAATTACATAGACACATTCGGTGATAAATATGTGATAATTATTAGGCATTCCATGTGAACAATAGTCGGTCCAAAGAAAGGCTTATTGTTTGACAGGACTTTATTATCAATATTTGATTACTGCACCAAGAGTACTACTTACAAATTAATACTTTTATCCAAAGACTAAGTATTAATGTTGTGCTAGGTATCTTGTGATGGGCCCTACCATTATTTGAATTGATATAGTTCTATATAAAACTTATGTGAACATATTGTTTTGTTTAATTTTTGTTAATTTATCTGCTTGTACTATATCTGCCAACATTTATCCTATTTTAATGTTGAAGCAATGAAAATTAAATATTATGATCATTCTTGGCATTATGAATATAAACCATGCACTAAGGAATGAACAATTCACTACTCTTATGGTTAAAAGTTCCAATGAGGAAAAATGGGAACTTTGAGAAGTGAGATTGTTAAAATTGCATGAGTTTTATGATTATAAAATATAAAATTTTGGAAACTTTCCGGGGGGTATCATGTCCGAAAAGGTAGCTAATGCCAAAATTTATATGATGAAAATTCTAAAGTATTACTAAAGGTAATAAAGCTAAAACGAGTACGATTCGTTCGAACTTGATTTCAATAAGGTATAAAGTTAAAGGAAATATAAGAGAGTACCTGTCTCTTCTTACTTTCAAACTAAAGGCACTAAGGTTAAAGTGGATTTACTTATGCATTTAGTTTTGATTCTCCTAAACACAATTTGGTCAGTTTAAACTTAATTATGACTGACAAAAGGATAAATGATATCTTAATGAGCTTATTTTTATTGTGTGCAAAAGGAGAATAAGTTGAAGTAAGAATAGACTAAAAGTACTCACTTGGCAAGTATCTATAAGGACATGGAAAATGATAAGGAAACTACGGGTGGTCTAACACAAAAGAAACCAAATAAGAAATTTGGCTATTACTTTTGACAGACTCTTGGACACATAGAGAAGAATTGTACTAATAAGGGTGCATGTTTTATTTTGTTTTGTTCAGTGGTTAATTTAGCCTTAGACCCAAGACACATTTTTATGAATAGATTTGGTTTTGCTATTCATGTAAGGGTGTCCATGTGGGGTTGCTTGAGTTGCTAAAAGGCCAAATGATTATAAAGATTCATCAATGGAGGCGATAGTAAATCAGATACTATTAAGGCTATATGGATGTTTAAGTTGTTATTATTAAAAAATCAATTTTATTTGAATTCAAAAGAGACATTTGGTACCATTTTTAAATGGAATTTGATTTCTATTTCTGTATTGAATAAATTTGGTTATTCTTATTCTTTTGGAAATAATCAATTTAGTTCTTTCTTTTGAATTTGAATATTATTGGATATGCTGAACAATATCAAAATATAAATCCTATGATCCCACATTCAGTTCTGTTGAGACCAAAAATATCAATTCTTTGATGATATTGAGCTTGAGGGGGAGATATGGTTAGAGACTATGTCTTTAAAGAGAAATTTATAAGACATCATTGATAAACAGATTATTCCTGATGATCAAGCTCAACACCCTCAAGAATAGATGTCATTGAAGAGATCTACTAGAGAAAGGAGAATGTCATTGAAGAGATCTACTAGAGAAAGGAGAATACGGTTTCTAATGGTTGCATCAGATTTCTCCAGTACATCAGGATGACATTGGAATGTGGAAGGTGATTCCATCAAGCAATGCAAAGTAAAACCTCTCAAAAGTAGATTGATGTCATAAGTATGTGATTAAGTTCATGAAAGATAATGACAATTCAGTAGCCTGTTCCATTACCTAAAGGTATAAAGCTGATTGGTTATAAATGAATATTTAAAACCAAGAAGGAAAGTAATGTGGAAAGGCATAAGGCTTGTCTTGTCTCAATGAACTTTACTTAAAAGGAAGGCATAGATTACAAAGAAATTTTCTCTTCGGTTTTATTGAAAATTTCTTTCAAGATAAATAGCTCAAGAAAGTTTTCTAATAATGGTATTGCAAATTTCATCGAATTATTATTTCATTCGGTTGATGATTGCATATATTATAAGTTCAGTGGGAGTAATCATAGGTTCAGTGAGAGTAACACACAAATATACTATTTTCCAACATCAATATAAGTTTATTGCATAAAATTAAGATATTTTTGTCAAAGGATTTTGAAACAAAATATCTTGAAAATATGTCTTTTGTATTAGGAATTCAGATACATCAAGATTATTCTTGATTTATTATTAGATTATCACAAAAGACTTATATTAAGAAAATACTTAAGATACTTGATATGCAGGATTACAAATTAGAAAATACCTACTTGCTAAGGGAGACAAAATTAATTTTGTCGAAATCAGTATCCCAAGAATGATCTTAAATCTAAGAAAATGCAAAATACTCTCTACGCTTTAGTAGTAAGAAGTTTGATTTATGCTCAGGTTTAGAATCTCAGGCTTGTATGCATTCGGTTACTGCATACATTATTAGGATGTTAAGCAGATATTTAAGTAATTCAGGAATGGATCTTTAAGCAGCAAGTAAATAGTTTTAAAACATTTTTTAGAGAATAAAACATTATATGTTCACGTACAGAAAGTTAGAGATCATCTGGTATTCAGATTTTGACTTTATTGGATGCAAATACAGTTTCAGATCCAATTCAGACTATATCTACCTGCTTGTTGGAAAAGCTATATTAGGAAAAAGTGCTAAGCAGACACTTATAGCTTTTCAGCCATGACAACAGAGTTTATAGTATATTATGAGGCATCCAATTATGGAATATGACTACAAAATTTTGTCACATGGCTGCAAAATATAGATAACATTGAAAGACCACTTAAGTTATTTTGTGACAATAAATTAGTAGTCTATTATTCCAACAACAACAGGCGTTCAGCAATATTCCTGGTTGTTAAGGGAAGATTCAGGAAAATAAAGTGTCTATAAAGCATATTGTGACAAACTCCAAAGTTGCGGATCCGCTTACTAAGGGTAACACCTTATGGTCTTTCGAGAGCATACTGCTCATACAGGTGTTGTATCATTTAATGATATGCTAGTTAAGTGGGAGTTTGTATTTATTTATTTTTCTAGTTTAGACACTTTACTATGGTTATGAATATTTTCTGCAGAAATAAAGTATTCGGTATTTTAGTTTTTCAGTACTTTTGGTTTTGGTTTGATCTCACCAAATAAGGTGGACTAGTTGGAAATAGGCATGTTAGATCACATTACATGTAATTTCCATGTTGCACATCCATACTTGATCTATGTCGTTTTGTTATGTTTGATATATGTGATCATGGATGGGTCTAGTTATGATAATTATAACAAAGGCCGCCTTGGTCCTATGTTAGCATAACTAATGGATGAGATTGTTTGGAGATGATTTTTGTATGATAGCAAAAGGTTTTGAGCTCATAAGGTTATATATATAATTATAAAATATATGTAGTCCAAGTGGGGGATTGTTGGAATTTTGGACACGTATATATATATATATTAATTATATGCATACACTATCATAAATAGCGGCCCAAATTATAAAGTGATCTTATAAAGTTTTATTGGCCTAAATCATCTAATAAAGTATGGATCTCCTATGCGTAGAAATCCTACAGCCTAATTTCTAATTTCTATTTTTATAATGGGCTAAATTAGAAATACGAAAAATAGGCTTCCTATATAAACGGTTGTGGTCCCCGGGTTATGCACCTATCAGGGTTCTTTTCTACCATCCCATCAGTAGAGAAGAGGAGTCACCTTCTCCAAAACCCTAGGACATTAACTTGGAAGACCCAAAACCACAGAATTCAAAACGGGCTGCATCCATGGATTCAGGTACGCTTTCGCTTATGGCTTTTATTTTCTTAGTAATTTTGCATGGAGGATCCTGGGTGATTATGGATTTAATCAATATGGTTTTCCATCAGCAACTATAATATGCGGCTTGAGAGGCTTCCTAGAGTATATTTGTCTCCTCCTTTTGGCCAAGATTAAGTCCAGTGTCTAACCCACGGTCAGCCATTGATAGTGGCCGGAGGAAGGATATTTCAACCGGTTCATCTCTGTTGTGTGGGAAGATGTAGTGGCCATTTGAAAAAAAGGTGAGGGAGAAGGGAGAGGCGGTGGGGCGTAAAATCAGAAGGGAGGAGAGGTCAGAGGGAGGGGAAATCACTATTGATTGGAAAGAGATAAGGGGAAAATCCTTGGCAAGGGAAAAGAGAATGGGAAAATCGTACATAGGCTGTAGAGGTGAAAACACCATATAAGAAGGGTTGCTTTGAAATAACTCTAGGCCACGTAAAGTGGGCTAAGCGCCCCGGCACATAGAATCGGCATTGTTTCTTAAATATATTTAAATAATTCTGTTAGTATGTGCTAAGTAAATATCTTGCTTAGCTCATACAAAAAACTTATTTACAATATTTTTTACTTTTTTCTTTATACACTTGTTTATCTAAATATATTTAATATATAAATCAAGTTTTACTATTTTTTAATATATATATATATATATATATTTTGAGATTTTTAAAAATAAGGATATTTTAGACTTAGATAAATAAATGTATGAAGATAAAAGCAAAAAAATTATCATAAATGAGTTTTTTTGATGTGGATTAGTGCAATAGTTGTTTAGTCTGGCTAACAGGATCATTCCTCTTTAACTAATGCATAAAATTTTATAATTTTTGGATGTATATTTTAGTCATGATTTAATACCAACGTGTACAATGAACCTCAATGCAATGCTTACACAATAATTTAATTTTTTAATTTCTGTCCCACATATATCGTCCAAGCGTAAAGTTTCAACATATATAATTTTATAATTTTTTATTTTTAAAAAATTTCTTTTAAATTTCAACAATAAAAATATGATGTTTCTCCTATGTGCATGAGAAATGCTATATTTTTATTTTCAAAATTTAAACTAAGAGTGTTTGAGAAGTAATAAAACTTTTGGATTAAAATTTTTTTAATGTAAAAATTTTTAAAATAGAAAAAAATAGGAAGTTATATGGAAAAATGTGAAGAAATAATTAAAAATAAAATAATTGTAAAGAATGAAAAAATTTTGATTAAAAAATTATGTTAGAAAAGTTTTATTTTTTTCCAAACATGCCCTGAGTATTAAAAAATTAAAATAATAAAATACATATTGGAACTTCATGATTGGGCATACATATGTCCAAAAAATCGAAACATTAAAAAGTTCATATTGTCTTGTGGCATTAATTGAGGCTCAATGTACACATTTGCATAGAATCATGGATTGTATATATATATTTGGAAAAATCATTCCAAAATAAATAAAAATAATTTTAAAAAGTACACCTTTTTAGTTGGATAACTTAGGTGATTAGTAGTGCAGGCTAACAGGATCATAATGTATGAGGAGTGAATGGTTGGTTATATAACTTACTAAAAGTGGCGGATCTGAAGGTGGTGTTGCCACCTCCAAAACTCCTGCTGCCCGTCACGATAGTTTTCCCGATCCCATCTCCCACAAACATGATATTGTTCAAGCTATTTCCAAGTACTATATTCTCTTCGTAAACACCTTTCTTCACATATATCACGAACCTTTGGCTTCCACACCTTGACAACGCGGCTGCCACTGCCTCTTTTATTGTCTCAAAGCTGCTGGACCCATCTTGGGCCACCACAACATTCACCGGAGATGCCGTCGCCTGTAGGAGCTTTCGGTCACCGCCCTTCACCCGGGTCAGATACCCACCTTTGTACATTTGGTTCGGAACATCCTTGGGCTTGTTTAAGGCAAGAGAGTTGCGGATCAACTCGGAGACGTTGTTGGACATTAGCGGCAGCATGTACTCGGACCATGTGTTAAGCGGTTTCCTCCCACGTGGAGGAAATCACGTGATATTGATGTGGGTGGTCCCCGCTCATTTATGTTTCTCTGACTTGCGCATAACTTGTTGTTATGGAAGAAGAAAATGAAGAGAGAGAGTGAGAGTTGATACACCTACTCCTTTCCTTTTCTTTTATCGAGGGTTGGAAGAAATTGTTGTGGTTCGTCTGCTCCATTTCCAGAGAAACAGCAGAAGCTCCGACCGGAGAAGAATTCCATTCTCACCTGCTCCGGCTTTTGCGGCAGTCATCTCTTTCGGCCATCAAGAGAGAAAAATCTACCGTCATCTCAGATTTGGTGAGATCCATCCTCTGTTAATTTCTATGTTGAAATCCATCCTTATGGTGATGATGAAATCCTCTAGTTTTGACTAGGGAAGACATTGCAGTGTAATCTCATTATTCTATAGTGGAAGTTTTACCTGGACTAGGTCCCGTGGTTTTTCCCTTTTATTAAAGAGGGGTTTCCACGTAAAATTGTGGTGTGTTTTTCTGTGGGTTTGATTCTTAATTATTTGTGATATTTATTGTCTGAAATCAATTATTCCTGTTTAATCTACACAAAAGGGGATAGCCTAAAATCCCAACGAGTGGTATCAGAGCGTGGTTCGTTTTTGCATAATTTTTTCTTGTGTGGATTAGATGGAAGAAACTTCATTCACAATGCTCAACACATCATCAAATTACTCAATATGGAAAACAAGAATGGAAGATATTTTGTATTGCAAAGAACTTTACCTGCCTATTAAAGTGAAAGGAGTGAAGCCCATGGATAAAACTCAAGATGATTAGGATGTGTTAAATAGAAAAGTGGTTGGGCATATCCGACAATGGGTTGATCAGAGTGTTTTTCACCATGTTGCTAAGGAAACTGATGCATTCAAATTATGGGAAACATTAGAAAGCCTATATGAACGCAAATCAGCTGTAAATAAGGTTTTTCTAATTAAAAGGCTTGTTAATATGAAGTATAAAGATGGGCAAAAAGTTGCTGAGCATTTGAGTAATTTTCAAGAAGCTTTAAATGATTTATCCAACATGAAAATTACATTTGCTGATGAAGTGCAGACATTACTTTTGTTGAGTTCTTTGCCAGATAGTTGGGAAACCTTGGTAATTTCACTCAGTAACTCTGCTCCTAATGGTGTTGTATCAATGGATGTGGTGAAAGACAGCATGTTTAATGAAGAGGCGAGACGGAGAGAATAAGGTACATCCGCCAATTCTGAAGCACTAGTTATAGAAAACAGAGGGAGAAATCAGCATAGATATTCTCGCAATAATAATGATCGTGACAAGTCTAAATGAAATCGTGATAAATCGAGAAGGAGATCAAAGTCAAGAGGAGTCAAATGCTATCATTGTGGTAAACCTGGACATGTAATTAGAGAATGCAAAAAGTTGAAAAGAGAGGAAGAATATAAAAAGAAAAATGAAGAAAAGAAAGATGACACAGAAAAAGCAACAGTTGCATTCGAAGATGACGTTGTCATAGCTTGTGATGTTGATTGCTTTGCCAATGATGTGCCTACATGGATAATAGATTCTGTAGCTTCTTCACACGTTACTCCATGTAAAGAGTTCTTCTCATCTTACACTAGCGGAGATTTTGGCTGTGTCAGGATGGGAAATGATGGCAGATGCAAGATTCAAGGTATTGGTGATGTTTGGCTAGAGACAGACATGGGATGCAAACTGGTGTTGAAAGGTGTCAAGCATGTTTCAGAACTTCGATTCAATTTAATCTCTGCAGAACAGTTAGACAATGATGGATACTATCATCAATTTGGTTGTAGTAAATGGAAACTGACGAAAGGTTCTCTTATTTTAGCTAAGGAAAATAAGACTGACACTCTTTACAGATCTTATATGAAGATTGCTAAGGGAGAAGTGAATGCAGTGGAGCACGAATCCTCCTCAGAGCTATGGCACAAGTGACATGAGCGAGAAAGGTTTGAATATTCTTGCTAAAAAGCAATATTTGCCTAAAGGTTTACCTCTAAAATCATGCATTGATTGTTTAGTTGGAAAACAACATAGAGTTGCATTTCATAAATTCCCTCCACATAGAAAACATGATTTACTTGATCTGGTGCATACTGATGTGTGTTCTATGGGTGATAGAACTCTTGGTGGTGCTATATATTTTGTTACTTTCATTGATGATCATTCCAGGAAAGTATGGGCTTATTCGATAAAGGCCAAAGATGAGGTTCTAAGTATCTTCAAGCACTTCCAAACTAGTGTTGAAAGAGAAACAGGAAAGATATTAAAATGCGTTCGTGCTGACAATGGTGGTGAATACAGAGGACCGTTTGAAAGATACTGCAGTAAACGTGGTATATACTTGAGAAGACAGTTCCCAAGACGCCTCAACAGAACGGTGTGGCAGAGAGAATGAATAGAAGTATTTCTGAAAGAATCAGGTGTATGCTCTCTCATGCAAAATTATCAAAGTCTTTCTGGGGTGAGGCAATGAGAACTGCAGTTGATTTGATTATCTTATCTCCTTCAGCTCCTTTGGACGGTGAGATTCCAGAAAAGGTATGGAGAGGAAAAGATATTTCTTATGAACACTTATGGGTATTTGGTTGTAGGGCATTTGTTCACATTTCTAAGGATGAAAGATCCAAGTTAGACAGTAAAACTAAATAGTGTATCTTCCTCGGCTATGCATATGAAGAATTTGGTTATAGATTATGGGATCTTATTGACAAGAAGATTATCAGAAGCAGGGATGTAATCTTCTTTGAAGATCAAACAATCGAAGACTTTGAGAAAATTGAAAAGGCAAAGTCTTCAGCAGAAGGCCCGGTTGATTCGAGTTTGTGTACTCCACCTATTGTGCATACAGGAAATGGGGGAGATATACTAAATGCTACACCAGAGCAACCAGATGAGCAAGCTGCTCCACATCCATCAGTTGAAAATCAATTGAGAAGGTCTGTAAGACAACGTCGGCCATCAGAAAAGTATCCTCCTCATGAATATGTGATGCTTACTGATGAAGGTGAACCTCGAAGTTATCAGGAGGCAGTGTCCCATGAATGCAGTGAAGAATGGTTGGACGCCATGCAAGAAGAGATGAATTCCTTGCATGAAAACCATACGCATGAATTAGTAAAATTACCTGCAGGCAAAAGAGCACTCAAGAACAAGTGGGTTTTCAGATTGAAAGCAGATGAAAATAGCTCAGGCCAAAATACAAGGCAAGATTGGTTGTGAAGGGATTTGGTCAAACAAGAGGTATTGACTTTCATGAGATCTTCTCACCCGTGGTAAAGATGAATTCAGTTAGAGTTGTTCTAAGCCTGGCAGCTAGCTTGGATCTGGAGATTGAGCAGCTTGATGTAAAGACAGCATTTCTTCATGGTGATTTGGAGGAAGAGGTATATATGGAGCAGCTTGAAGGTTACAAGGTCAAAGGAAAGGAGGATTTAGTGTGTAAATTAACAAAGAGCCTATATGGAGTTAAGCAGGCACCAAGACAATGGTACACAAAATTTTAGTTCTTTATGAGACAACACGGGTATAGTAAAACTATGTCCGATCTTTGTGTATTTATTAGAAAATTCTCCACTAATGATTTTATTATTCTTTTGTTATATGTGGATGATATGTTGATTGTTGGTCATGATACTAGCAAGGTTCAAAGATTAAAATTGCAGTTGAGTAAATCCTTTGCTATGAAGGATTTGGGACCGGCTAACAAAATACTTGACATGAAAATTATTCGTGATAGGAAGAACAAAAGGCTTTCGCTATCTCAAGAAAGCTATATTAAAAAGGTGTTAGAAAGGTTCAACATGGGTGAGGCGAAACTTGTTTGTACTCCACTTGCAGGTCATTTCAAGTTAGGCTCTCATCAATGTCCTACAAGTGAAGAAGAGAAAGAACAGATGAAAATAATTCCTTATTTATCTACTGTCGGTAGCTTAATGTATGCAATGGTGTGCACAAGACCAGACTTGCCTTCGCGGTTGGTGTAGTGAGTCGGTTTCTTTCAAATCCAGGAAAAGAGAATTGGGAAGCAGTGAAGTGGATCCTCAGATATCTCAAAGGTACCTCCAAAGCCTGTCTATGTTTTAGTTCTGATAGACCTGAGCTTAAAGTTTACACAGATGCGGACTGGGCTAGTGATGTAGATACCAGAAAGTCCACTTCAGGTTACTTGGTAACATTTGCAGGGGGAGCAGTGTCATGGCAATCTAAATTGTAGAAGTGTGTTGCATTGTCTACTACTGAGGCAGAGTATATTGCTATAACAGAAGCAAGCAAAGAGCTTCTATGGATGAAGAAATTTCTCAAAGAATTGGGAATGAATCAGGAAAAGCATATTATATACTATGACAGTCAGAGTGCTATTCATCTTAGCAAGAATCCTACTTTTCATTCAAGATCTAAGCATATTCAGGTGCATTACTGTTGGGTTCGTGATATATTAGAGTTGAAGATGTTGCAACTTTAGAAAATTCATACAGATGACAACGGATCAGATATGATGACTAAAACTATAACTAGCGAGAAGCTAATGGTATGCAGAGAAATGACAAGTTTGCTAGAGCCCTCCACATAGTCGGAAGGGGGAGATTTGTTAAACGGTTTCCTCCCACTTGGAGGAAATCACGTGATATTGATGTGAGTGGTCCCCACTCATTTATGTTTCTCTGACTTGCGCATAACTTGTTGTTATGGAAGAAGAAAACGAAGAGAGAGAGTGAGAGTTGATATACCTACTCCTTTCCTTTTCTTTTATCGAGGGTTGGAAGAAATTGTTGTGGTTCGTCTGCTCCATTTCCAGAGAAACAGCAGAAGCTCCGACCCGAGAAGAGTTCCATTCTCACCTGCTCCGGCTTTTGTGGCAGTCATCTCTTCCGGCCATAAAGAGAGAAAAATCTACCGTCATCTCAGATTTGGTGAGATCCATCATCTGTTAATTTCTATGTTGAAATCCATCCTTATGGTGATGATGAAATCCTCTAGTTTTGACTAGGGAAGACATTGCAGTGTAATCCCATTATTCTATAGTGGAAGTTTTACCTGGACTAGGTCCCGTGGTTTTTCCCTTTTATTAAAGAGGGGTTTCCACGTAAAATTGTGGTGTGTTTTTCTGTGGGTTTGATTCTTAATTATTTGTGATATTTATTGTCTGAAATCAATTATTCCTATTTAATCTACACAATAGGGGATAGCCTAAAATCCCAACGCCATGAAGCCCATTCGGCACGTTTCGAGGTTCGTCAGCGCAGAGCTTAGCCACGTTTGGCTGTCGACGTCACTGCATTTGGCATGAGGGTCGACGGTGCGGTTGAGTAGGAGTACGGTGCTCTCGTACAGCTCAAGGCAATCAGCCAAAGCAGCCACCTCCAGCTTGTTGCGGCACTCAGGACCCAGCAGCTTGGTACGGCTGTGGACTTTGACGGTCCTATCCAGAGCCATCCGGATTGTGAGCTTCGTGAAGTCGGATTTGTTGGTGGCAATGGTGGAAAGAGGGATGTTGGCCATGAAGTGCTCGCATTGCATGGGTATGGGGTTTGGCTGCACTATCCTTTCATATGCATGGGTTCCTTGTGGGAGACGGACGGAGATGGACGCAGAGAGAGGGACAATAAGAATGAGAGCAACCCAATAATAGCAGTTGCCGCCATTAGTAGCAAGGCTTGGAACGAGGTTGCTCATGCATTCCTTTATGCAGGAGTAGAAGAACAAGGTTGGTAGAAATCTTATGGAATGACACCTGAATTTTTCAAATTGTAGAGAGGGAGACGTTGATCACATTGCAACGGAAGGAAGCTGACCGCGCAGTGAATGGGAACTCTGATGAGAATCCGCCAGTATTTGAGGAAGTAACGAAACCCTTTGGAAGCGGAGGGGGGTACATTAATACTCGTCACTACTTGTTGGCAAGTTGCCACCATTTTCACGCAGTGTGCAGACTCGGTCATGAAGTATTCGGAATTTAAATTAAAAAAGTGCCCAGTGATTTATTAAACAGAAAATTCCAAGAGCTATTTGTTTTCCACGAAATGTCTTAAGGCAATATGCAAGGCCGGAGAGCGCTTCGGTAGGAACTCGCCCGTGGATCACTTGATCGGTGGCAACTCCACAAAAAAGTGATTTCTTAAAAAAAATCAAATTATGCAGTAGAATTTAAAATATCATTTTTTGTTGATAATAAATGTAACATACACTTTTAGAAAAAATAATAGTGAGAATATTATCTCAAAAGATGGTTAAAATATGTGGATGGTTGCTCGGAAGATAGTGGTTCTAGAAGCAAGTGGTTATCTTATTTTATTTTTATTTTTATTTTTATTTTTTATTTTGCTGTCTCTAGCATGGGACGCCATAGCTCGTTGAGACATGGGGAGAGGTGCAGAGCAACGGGGAGGAGGAAGGGAGAATAAGAAGAGAGAAGCGAGGTCTATGGGGAGGAGATCTTTGTTATGGTGGTGATTGAGAGGATTTTGATAGAGGAAGTGAGCACATAAGCAAGCAACAACACATACTATTATTTCTTTATATTCTTGCAAGGGAGGCTTTTTATTATTTCTTCTGTTCCAATTGAGTAGTAGCTTGCATTGTCTACATTGGCATTTAGATTTAAATGTCTTGATTGATTCGACAACCAAAAATAAATTGGCTATGATTTGAGGAATTGTCAGATTTATTTATTTGGAAATTAGTGAGTTGAATCCAGGATTTTAGATGGCAGCAAACCCACCCAACAACCCATAGATTGTTACATAAATCCATAATTATTAATTATAATTAGAAATATTTAGGGCATATTTGGGTAAAATAAAAACTTTTCAATACAAAACTATAAATACCCTAAAAGTTTTTTAGGCTTGGACTGTCAAAATCCATGTAAGATAGCCTATGTGACAGGGGTTGGTCATGTGACTAACTGGATCAAATGGTTAATAATGACATTGTCCCGATTAGTATTTATGCATGCATCGTGTTATATTTTTATTTTTGTATATTATCTTTACAATTCATGTAGCTTAATTGACATATAAAAGGTCCAGGCGTTTTAGAGGTAAGTGTTCGAGTACAGGTGTTTTAAGAAAATAATAAATAAATTTTATTTTTACCTATTCTTCAAAAGTTGCTAACAATCGAATTAAGATAAGCAGAACTTTATTTGGAGATTCATATTTGTTTCCAATAATTATCTATTTGTATTACAATTATTTTGGTGCAATTAATTAAGTTACTTTTGTACTAAACATTTATTCATATATTTTGATTTTTAGGCTTTAATTTTATGTGTTTGGTATAATTTTTTTGATGGTATGTCTGGTATAATTTAATTTATATTTTTAAGGATTTTCATGAATATAAAATTACTTGGACAAATTATGCCCAAGGTTATACCTAAAATGCACGTGTTGAGAATATTGATTTTTATTATGTATTTTATGAAAAAGGCATTGATATAAATTAATATATATTATATTGTGAAAGTTGAAATTACATACATGATATGGATTTGATTTGCACATATATATGTATATATAAAATGTAAATGGGTTGGTTGTGGAATAGAATTAATTAATGATGCCATAAGTGACGTCCAGATGGGTAGATGTCAGGTGACGTGGGATTTTATTTATGTAACTAGTAATAGTTGGGCCTATATACATTAAAATGAAATTGCTTCTAATGTCTAGTAGGTCTCCTATATTCCTTTTGAATTTTTTGTAGAATAACCACTGCAAAAATTTTTGCAAAGAATAGATCATGTTGCTAACATTTGCAAAAGAGAAAGCTATCAGAAAATTTAACATGGAACATGTCAGCAGTGTTGTTAGAACCGGACCGGACCGGCTGGTCGGACCGAGAACCGGTCCAGTTTCTAGTTCATTTGAATGCGGTTCGGTTTGTTTACATAAAACCGTCTGAACCGGCGAACCGGAATTGCCGGTCAGACCTAAACCTAATATATACTTAAAAAAATGAAAAACAAACCCACTTCCCGCTCACCCTTTATCGTCCCCTTCATGAACGAAATACGAAACCAGAAACCCTACTCCTCGCTCGCAGCGCCCGCCGCCGCCTGTGCAACTTCAAGGCCCTCCGTCCTCGACGCTCCCGCTGCCGCCCACAACGCCCTCGCAGCGTCCGTCGCCCGCACAGCTTCGAGGCCCTCCACTCTTGACGCGCTCGCCGCGGCCTGCAACACCCTCACAGCGCCCACCGCCGCCCGCGTAGCTTCGAGGCCCTCCACCCTTGACGTGCTCGCTGCGGCCTGCAACACTCTCACAGCGCCCATCGCCGCCCGCGTAGCTTCGAGGCCCTCCACCCTTGATGTGCTCGCCGGTCGTTGGTCTCGCCGCGCATGCCGCGGCTACCGCGCGCCAATGGTCGTTCTCTCTCTCTCGGCGCCGACGACGTCTTTCCTTTTCTCTCCAGCAGGCAGAGCTTGCAGGCAGCACGAGCGGAGAGCAATCGTGGAAGACGTCTTCCTTCTTTCCTCCTACAGGCAGCACGAGCAGGGAGCCAGGGAGCAGTCACTATCTTCTTCCTCCAACATCAACGGTCGCTCTAGTCATTGTCCGGGACGGTAATGCATCCTCATCCACAAGCAATTTTTGATTTCTGGTTGCTCGAATAGTGGATGGCAATTTTATTTTTAATCATTTCTGCACCTTTAATCCTTCTCATCAGTGGCTTCGTGCCCCCGTCCCTACTACGGTAATTATTATTTAATCATCATTGTCGTCATCAAACCCATCTGAAAGTGGAAACCAGTCTCATACTCATACAGGATCAAATGTAACACCGGTAGTTGGTAGTACAACAGATTCTGGGTCAAAACCCACTAGGGGAGGACTGATATTGCATGAAATCATGTAGTTGAATTAGAAAAAAATAAATACAAATGTTTGTATTGTGGGAAGATTTTCTCAGGGGGAGGAATTCACAAAGTGAAAAAACATTTGGCAAATATAAAGGGTGATGTAGCTGTATGTAAAAAAGTCCCACTTAATGTACTTTTAGACATGAAAAATGATCTTGCAACTAGTAGTACATCTGCAACCATTAGTAAAAAAACTCCTTCCCAAAACTAGCCTATTTTCTGACTACCAAGTTATTGATGAAGAAGAAGATGTTGTTGTGGGCCCTAGTTTGAAAAAAAACACAGAGGGTAGTTCAAAGAAAATGAAGGGGCTTAGTGGGAGTGTGCAACTATATATTAAGAGTGCTATGGCTGGTAAGGATGCAATTGAAAGGACACATTCAGAAATTGCAAAGTGGTTTTATGCTTCACGTATTCCATTTAATGCAGCAAATTCTGTACACTTTCAATCTATGTTTGATAATGCATGCTCAATTGGATATGGATTTAAAGTTCCAACATATCATGATTTAAGAAGTTTATTATTGAAAAAGAATGTGAAGGAAGTAAGGGATCAAATTGAATCATTTAAGGGAATGTGGAAAGAATTTGGTTGCTCTATAATGGCTGATGGATGGACAGATAAAAGGGAAGGACCTTGATAAATTTTCTAGTATATTGTCCTACGGGAACTGTATTTTTAAAGTTTGTTGATGATTCTGAACATTCAAAACTGGTCAAATACTTTCTAAATTACTCACTACTGTTGTGGAGGAAGTTGGGCTTAGAAACGTTGTACGAGTAATGAATGATAATGCATCTAACTATTGACTTGCGGGTCATTTACTGAATGATAAATATTTATCCATTCTATGGACACCATGTGCTGCACATAGTATTGATTTGATGCTAGAAGATATTGCAAAGATGGAAGATGTGAAAGAGGTGATAGAGGAAGCTCGTTCTATTTCAATGTTTATTTATAATCATGGGTTTATTTTGTGCTTGATGAGAAAATTTATTGATGAAAAAGAAATTATTCGTCCTGCGATAACTCGTTTTGCAACAAATTTTATAGCTTTGCAAAGTATGTTGAACTCTATGAATGAAATATGGGCAATGTTCACTTGTAGAGAATGGGTAGATTGTAAATGGAAAAATTCTCAAAAGGGAAGAACTGCTTCTAATTTTGTTTTGAGTTCTTCCTTTTAGGAAAGATGTGAAGTTGTTGTGAAAGCATTTGAGCCACTTGTTCGTGTGTTATGAATGGTAGATAGTGATGAAAGACCTGCAATGGGATACATTTGTGAGGCAGTGCATAAAGCTAAAAATGCAATGAAGAAGACCTTGAAGAAATTTAAGATGTCTTGTGATCCCTACCTCGCAATTATAGATAATCGATGGGAAAATCAACTTGGTCAGTCTCTTCATTTAGCTGGTCATTATCTAAATCCATAGTTTCACTACCACATGGACGAATTAACAAAGACAAAGACAATGCAAGGGCTGCTTCAAACTATCCATCGGTTGACTCATGGCGATGTTCATGTCCAAACAAACATTATTCATGAGATTGATTTATTCCACTACGCGCATGATGATTTTGGAAGCTCAATTGCTCTTCATTCTTGTTATACCCGATCCCCAGGTATATGTATTAACTCTTAATCCTTATAAATTAGTTATTTATTTATAAATACTTAATTAGTATCCTAACAGTGGCTCATTTGTTGTAGTTATTTGGTGGCAAGCTCATGGATGTGGCAGTCCTAATTTGCAAAAAGTGGCTGTGAAGATTTTGAGTCAAACATGTAGTTCATCTGGATGCAAATGCAATTGAAGTGTTTTTGAACGCATTCATACAAAAAAGAGGAATCGACTAGAACACCAAAGACGATGTGATCTTGTATATGTCCAATACAATTTACGATTATCAGATAGGTGTAAAGTATAAACTCTCATGGATTATTTTTTAGAAATGCAAATTACTCATGTTTTATTTAAAGTAACCTCTTTGTATCTTTTTTATAGAAAGAAGAAGAAATATCAATATTATGATCCAATTTCTTTAGAAGATATTGATATATTGGAGGAGTAAGTGGTAGAAGATGAGTCTCCATTATTGACAAATGAAGATGTTGACACTTGGTTGCAAATAGATCAACCAAACAGTAGGAAAGAAACAAAAGAAGTTGAAGACTTTGGTATCATACTATAGTTTTTATTCAATTATGTAAAAGTAATACTTTGATAAGAAAAATGGTAGTATGTAACTAATATTTTCATTTTTTGTATTTTAATTTAGGAACTCTAATTGGCGGGCAAGATGAAGATGTCATTGTTGACCTTGATGAAGAAGAAAATTAAAGATATATTTTTAAAATTTTTGTAATGATGTGAATGGTGGATTTGTAGCGAGAATGTGTTTGTAGACTTTTAAAATTTTATGTTTGGTGGGAATGATGTGTTGATAGACTTTTAAAATATTATATTTGGTGAAAATGATATATTTATATACTTTTAAAATCTATGTTTGATGAGAATGATGCATTTAATGGTTTATAGACTTCTAAATTTTCATTTTTTGCTGAACACTGGAGATGTTCTTAATTTTTATATTATTATAGGTTATTTAATTGTTTAAATTTTCAATACTTACTGATTTGTTTTATTTCTTATTTTGCTATGTATGTTTATAGCAATTCATAAAGGTACCGAGATAAACAGGAAGAATTCAAGAACCAACAACCAAGCAACAATGGTCAAGGCTTATTACAAGTTTAAGTCTTTCAGGTTAGTTAATGTAGTTAATTTTTCTAAAGTTCATGCTTAAAGATTCTTAAAATCTAACATATATATTTAGAATTTATGAAAATATAATTTTATCAATATATTTAATGCCGAAGTCGATTTTCAGAAAACTGGTCATTGAGGAAGCTCGACCTACGACAATTATGCTGCAATTGGCGGACCGGTCTATGACATATCCGGAGGGCATCATTGAAGATGTTCTTGTCAAGGTGGACAAGTTCATCTTTCCTGTAGATTTTATTATCTTGGATTATGAAGAAGACCGGGACGTACCAATCATTTTGGGTCGGCCTTTCCTTGCAATGAGCAATGCAATAATTAATGTATGAGCCGGAGAACTAACCATGCAAGTGCAAGATGAACAAGTCACATTCAATGTGTTCAAGGCGACATAATGCCCAAATGATTCAGAGGAATGTTTCATGATTAATATGGTCGATCCAACGGTTCAAGAATCTTTTTCAATTGATAGTGAGGAAGACTCAAAAGAAACTGCATTAAATGAGGAATGTGAATTAACTGCAAGTATCAAGGAAAATGTATTTGCTTATACAGAAGAACAAATAGCTCCTCATATCATTCTTGAACAATTGGCCGAGTTGATGGAAAGCTAGCAAGAAGAAATTGATGAAGACTTGGAAGTGGATACAGTGGAGAAAGTGGAAATTTGTCATATCAACAAACCTCTACTCTGTCTTCCTGAAAATCAGAAGCAACATGACTCAATGGATCTATGCATAACCGTGGAGTGATCATTAATTCAAGACCATGACAAACTCTTTTACAGTCTCTATAAAATTCAAAAAAAGAGGCTAACTGATCCAATTGAAGGGGCTAAGAAGAGATCTGAACTTCCATGGTGCAATCCAAACAGAAGGAAGTTTGATAAGGCAGGAATTGGTTAACACCTGAACAACGGAAACGTCGGGCTGAGGACGTTAAACTTAGCGCTGAATGGGAAGCAACCCATTACTCAATTTCATTTTTATTTTTGTTTTTGTTTTTGTTTTTCTTTTATGTAGGAGAATGACTTGGAGCTCAATTTCATAAAGATCATGCTAGGAAACAGCCGGGAGCAAAATTTTAAAAAAATTACTGAAGAACATCGGCGTCGTGATGAAGATCCTGAAGAACATGGAGTGATGAATTGGCGCCTAGGGTTCGTAGACAGAGCGACTCGGACGGCCTTATAAGGCTCGGGTTAGGGTTCTAAACCCTAACCCAAGCCCCGACGCCGCCTCTTCTGTCCCTTTTTCATTTCCAACCATTCTCCCCTTGATTCCAAGCCATTTCAACTACAATCCAACTCCATTTCATCAAGCAATCACCTCTCCTTTCCATCCTTTCCGTTTTCCATTCCATTTTCACTTTTTCCCTTTCCTTAGATCCACCCAAATCCACCCAAAAATCGAGTTTTTCATCATCAAAACCTAAGCCCCATCCCTAAATATTGTTCCCCATCATTTTTCCCTCCTTTTGGGCTCCATTTCAAACCCCATCTCAATTTTTTCTTCTGGCCGGAGCCGGTTTTCGAAGGCAGCATAGCAGTGCCTAGGCGCCACCATTTCGCTCCTTGGAGCTAGTTCGAAAAGTCGCTGATTTTCAGAATTCAAGTTGACAAGCTCTTGGGGGTAAAATTTCTTATTCTTTGGTGAATTTTATGCCCTTTGCAAGTTGTTTGGTGTTGGTTAGTTGGAGGATTGGCATTTGGATTGGACATTGAGGGTGGTTGGACAGTGGATTGAAGTTTAGTGTGCAGTTTGTGGGGATTTGCTTGTGTGATTTCGCTGTGGACTGTATTTTGAGCGATTACTTAATCTATATTGGAGACATGGCTTCCTCCTCCTCTGCCATGCGGAAGAAGACACAGGATCCAATTGAATTCGACGCCAACCATTTTGTATCCGCTCAAGCCTTCAAGTGATATACGGACTCGTTTCAGAAGCGTCACTTAATTCCAGAACGAGGCATAAAGATAGGGCCATTCTCCGACAACTTCATCAACGCCCTGAATGCCCAAGGTTGGCAGAAATTCTTGGCACAACCACAATCTACGATCGTCCCAGTGGTCAAAGAATTCTACGCCAATGTAGTGGAACACGAGCAAGGCAGGGTTAAGGTCAGAGGCAAGATCGTCCCATTTCACTCCTAGACGATCAAATCTTTTTATGGGATGCCCGCTTTTGATCACCCAGACCAGTACGAGGCCTTTTTGGAGGGAGAAGATCAAGACATCAACTCCATCACAAGGCATCTCTACGAAAGGCCTCCGACGTGGAAGTCAATGGGAGGACAGCTCACGTCCTTCAAGCGCAGTGATATGATGCATGATGGGAGGATGTTCTTCCACTTTGTCTTAGCCAGGATGATGTCGTCGACTCATGTCAGTGAGGTCACGATGGATAGGGCGCTCCTGCTGCAAGCCATATATGCGGGATGACGATCGATGTGGGAAGACTGATTTACCACTAGATTTGCGCCAGTGCGACAGCTCCCCGGGGCAGCTATTACTTTCCATCCCTCATCACTAGGCTCTGCAAGTGGGCGGGAGTCAGATGGAAAGTGACGGAGGAAGTCCTGAATTGCTAGCAATCATCGACGGCCTCTCCTACCGCACCCAGCCACGAGTCTGCACAGCCACGACTAGCCCTACGGCAGCGCCATTAGCGGTACCCTCCTCTCAACCGCCGACTACCAGCGAGCGATTGACAAACCTGGAGAACCTGATGGCGGCTCAGGCCAGGTTTTTGCAGTAGTCCAACCGGGCAATGGAGGCCCACTTCAGACGGTTGATGGAGGAGCGCCACATCGACGCATCGACTCTTCCACCCTTCCAGTAGACGCCCTCAGAGTTCAGAGCTTGCTTTGGGTAGTCATCCCAGCAACATCGCAGCAAGAGCGAGGACAAGGATGTCACCGAGTCTGATTCATGAGGGAGTCCCGGTCCTTTCCATTTTTTTATTTTATTTCACTTTATTTTTCTTTATTAGGTCATCTTAGGTCATCATGCATTGAGGACAATGCATCTCTCAACTTTGGGGATGTGTATAATTCTCAGTCATAAGTTTGTTTTTCATGTTTTGTTTAGATTGCATATTTTGTCAACTTATGCTAATGAAAGTTATCTTTGTTCAATCTATTTTGATGAAAATGTGCAAGGTTGAGAAAAATGTTGACTTGAAATTGAATTCATAAAAAATGGGCAATTCAGATTAAGGATTATGTGTGAAAGCAAGTTGCAAGTGGCATGTGAAAGAATCAAAAGAATTTCTTAGTACATTGTTCTAATTCAATTATATGTCAATTTTCCAAACTGAAATGAAGAGAACTGAGTTAAATGAATGCTAACCAAGTGCTTTAAGGGAATTAATGGGTTCAGAAATGGTAATACTTCACAAAAATTTCTACAGGCATATTTAGTACCCCTACCAAGACATCAGAATAATAAAAAGGGGGGTGATTGACCTAAGCTGAGTAACCGGGACTTGGCATCAACAAATGTCTAGTTTCGCGTAAAAAAGCAAAGAAAAATCACAGCATTCGCAATCTCACCGCAAATGCACAGGTTGTAGATTGTAGTATATAAATTATCGATCCACAGGAAATTCAGGACTATAAACTTTGCTTTTAAACGCTTTTGTGTCGGATATGGAGAGAATATAGCAAATAAAATAGAAAAGTGGGAAGATATTATGGAAAAGAAATAAAAAATGGGAAGAGAAAATTGCAAATTAGAACGAGTAGAGAAAACGAGAGTGCGAGTACCTAGGGTCTAGGATTTCACATGCGTCTTTTGCAACGGGTAGTGGTATAATGATTTAATTTGGATATTGTTTATTAAAGGAGAACAAACCCTAATTTATCTTTTCACCTTCTCTCGAAACCTACAAGGTGTACTCTAATTTTCTTAACCAACTATTCTCATGGATTAAGTTAATTAGAATCCATTAAGTTTTGTGGTTTGTTCATAGAATTCCTCAAGGTCATCATGCCTATTCTCATTGTCTTAGATTTCCAGGTTTAATTTCTTGATTGTCGTATATTAGATTTCCATTTCTCGGTTCCATCATCTAATATATGTAATTATGCTAAAGTACGGGCCAATGTACAAAGCAAGCATTAAAATCACAAGATACTAAATTAACAACAATATCCACCATAAATAAATTAAAAACCTATACCATGCTACATTGTACGCATGCTACATCCTAAACCCTAGATTTAGGGTTTAGCCAAGCATGTTTAAGTCCAAAATAAAATTAAAAATAAAATTCATCTTAAACAAGACAATTAAAATTAAAAAGGGAAAAGATAGAAAAGCTAATTGGATTGAAGCCATGATGGTATGTTGGTCTCTCCACGCAACTCGTCGGTCCGCCTTTTTCCCGTGCTCTCCTCCTTGCTCTCTCTCTCAAAATTCTGCCCGTGAATTTTCTATCTACCTAAAAATTGCTCGTTGGAATTCTTTCTTCTCCAATTTCTCCTGCAGCTCGTTGGGTCCCCCTGCTGGAATTCTTCTGCCCCTTTTATAGCTATCAATTCGCCACTACCCATGTCTACGCAATTTGAAATTGCGCAGAGAATGCGCATTGCGTATGAATTAGTGGACCCCTTGTTGAATTATTTACGTGGATGGGGTGATACACGTAATTCTGATGTGCTGAAATTAGCTAGCGTGTATTGCTTGGACAGTAATATAGTTATGCTCATGGCAAAATTCATATGGATGACATAGACATGATTATGCGTAATTAAATTCATGCAAAGGACGACCACTGCATGGGACTAAAAGAAATGTACGTCCAAGATTTTCTTTTAGGAAAATCTGGATGGTTCAGATTTGCCTTGGGCGATGATAAATGGTTGGATGGAATCAATGCTGAAGGCCATGATAATCCGATTTGATCAGATGGGCTTATTAGATGGATGGTTGAGATTAAGAGACTGATTTACATTAATTTCTTACTGCTTGAGCGGTTCGGTGGAATGGACAACTAGATTGAAAAATCAATTGGATGGTGATTTAATTGCATGACTTGACAATCAATGGGAATTAGCTTGGGCGGTGGAAACAAAATCTGGACTGTCATGGAGAGATGGATGGTTACAATTTCTGGATGGGATTAAATGGACAGAAATTTGGATTTTCTGGACGGCATGATCATCTTGGACGATCTGGATTTGAGTGATCTGGACGGTTTCCTTTGCTGGACACTTCTAGACAGCTTCAATTAATCAGCGGCCTAGATGGGATTCAATGGCTAGATGCTGATGGTTTGGTGCTGAAATTTCTGGATGGTCTTGATCATGGAATGGACGGCTGTAATGGCCCACTGTTTGGACGGTTCTAATAGCTGTTGGATTATGGCTTTGCATGATCTGATTTGGAGAATTGGATCAACGACCTGGATTAGAAAAATCTGGATGGCCAGATTTGTTGTTGGACGTGATCTGGAGGGCTGAAATGGACGGTGGGCGGTGCTAATTTGCTTGCTGCACTTGATGTGGCCGTTGATTTTCTGGTGGGGCCCACT
The DNA here is from genome assembly GCA_030490835.1 of Annona cherimola. NCBI lineage: Eukaryota > Viridiplantae > Streptophyta > Magnoliopsida > Magnoliales > Annonaceae > Annona > Annona cherimola. The sequence continues at coordinate 85,193,872 of CM059972.1, forward strand.
TCTAAAATTTATTTTTTCCTACATAAAAAAATTAAAATAAAATACTTTTAAGTCATCAATTGTTAAAATTAATAAATGGGTTTTCAAAATAAAACTTAACTCAAACCCATTTAATTCTATAGTAACAAATAAAAATGTAATTTCAAGCCAAAAGATCACGAAAATTGTTTAAATTGCTTGAAATTAATATTTAATACCCAAATGTTGCAAAACCACATTTTAGAGCAAATTTCACATTAAACTCAATTAATTACCCCACCAAATTGGTATAAAATACACATAAAATATATTATTAATTTTCAATTATCAAATCCCACACACTTGAACTTTTGCTTGTCCTCAAGCAAATATAAAAGACTTCAAGAACAGATTGCAAAATTTTAAAACTTTGAGCAAAACAAACTGAAAATAAATGTTTAGCTAATTATAAAAAACTAATAAGAGTATTAAACTAAAAATTTTGAAACATGATACTGTTTGAAAATCTGAGTCAACAATCCCTTCTCACACGACTAATACTGTATACCTTGTTACCTACTTTGCTTTCAATCATTAAGAGTTCAAAAACTTCCGCAATAAACTCTTAATTATCAGATATCTTCCCCATTTATTTAGTTATTCCATACACACTTTCAACAATTCAAGTAATAGTAGTAATGCAAAAAATATCAGTCAAATTACCTCATATACATCTTATAAAAATTTTACATTTAACTTTCCTCTACCAACTCAATTAGCCAATTCATAGGATTATAAGGACTTAATAGGACAACAGTTAGGTTTGGCACAATAAATAAAATTTCAAAAATTGAACCGTCTCCACATGACTTGAGCCTCATTTTAAAAAGGAAATAATGTTACCCACACACTTAGTGCTTTCATTCTCTTTCAAGCCTGTTCTTACCCTTGGTTTAGCAGTTTTTTTTTACCAAGTCCGACAATAATTTCCCTCACCATATTTCAGGGTATCTAGGAAGTGATTTTTATTATTTGTACAGTCAGGAGATCGAACCTTATTCCTGTTTCACTTTTCAGCTTAGAATTCAATTTCAAAGTTGGTTCAACGAAGTGGGAATTGAGGTTTAGAAAAAATTTAAGTCTAGGCTCAATGGGGGTAGACAACTGTTATACTTTCAAAGATAGGTTCATCACAAAAAATGCCTTACTCATGTCCATAAATTGATTAAATTGAGTTTTGGCTTTGGAAATTTCTTCAACCAGAATAAAATTTTTCATGTATATGGAAAAAACTACGTTCTTAAATGATAATTGTGTGTATTAGAAAAACTTTTGATAAATTAGAGAGGATTACTCTGATTTTGAAAGAAAACAAAATTGGTTCCTCGATATATCAGTTCCATCAAGTGATTCAGGACAAAAATCTAAGTATTTTCAACAAGTACATGCTCAAAAACAAATTTAACATCTCATTAAAGTTCAACTTTTCCTAACTCAAAGATTTTGAAATTCCAAGTATGGTTTGCTTATAAGACATATAAGAGTTCAAAGTGGAGTCTCAATCAATTTAATATCACAATTTATGCAAGAATTACCCAAAATTTTCATTTTTTTTACAATGTCACAAAAATTATAATCATGATAAAAATATAATCATTAGGGTAGTGAAAAAAATATTTAGAGAAAATTAATTCAACGCATTCACCCCCACACTTGAAATTGACATTGTCCTTAATGTAAATTATGTCATCAAAATAAATAGAGTAATTGTAAAAATGTGAGATGTTAACTTCCCTGTTTTGGCGAGTTGAACCGAATTTTCATCCATGGTGCTTCCTTCTAAGTAAGCTTTGAAAAGTAACCAATAAAACTTCTAATTAAAAAGTATCAAAATTCTGAAAGAAGCTAAAAGAAAAAATAAAACTAAAACTAAAACTCCCCTGAAAGAAAAAAGAAAAGTTCGGGTTGCCTCCTGAAAGCGCTTGGTTTAAAGTCGTCAGCCCGACTATAGTTTGATCATCTGATGTTAACCAACTCCAACTTTTTCATTTCCGTGATTTTTTTTCTTGCCTTCAGATTTTCTCGTATTCATCATTTTTTGAATTGGCCTTCATATTTGCTTGAGAACTTTTCCTGCCAATGAACTGTTGCAATTAATTGTAAAAGAACGACAAGAAGGAAAATAAATAATTACCAGTTTGTCAGCTTTTCTCTTTTATTCATCAGATTTCTGTTGTTTTGATCTCCCGCTTTCAGATGTTGCCACTGTGGCGTCCCGAACCGAGGCATCCACATAGTCCTTACTCCGAGATCTTGTTGATTGGTAAATGTGAGTCAGGATTGTTGCCCTGATCACGTGGCCGGTTCTTAATTGGATCTTGTCCAAATTCTTTTTCTTTTTCTTTCATCACATAGACATACATTCATTATCATTGGACTTATCCATATCATCATAAAATCATTAATATCTTCTTTTATTGAAATAATTCACATAAATACAATCATGTTGTAATATCCATAAAACATGTCTTTAACATGATTATCATACATTTGTCTCTTTGGACGCATACATAGAATTACAATTAAATTTGCAGATCATTTCTACCTGGCATCCTTTATGAGTCAGCTCCATAGCCTGTTTGTCATTTTGAAAACACATATGAGTAATAATACTCAGTAAGCAATCCTTTTTCTTTGACAAGTAAACATTTTCCTTTCATTCAAATGCATTTCTCCCCATTTGGTAGGAGACACTTACCAAGTGATCAATTACCAATGGTACATAAACCTTTTCATGCATTTCATGAGAATGCAATGCATTCATTCATTCATGACATTCCTTGTGCCTCCAACCTCTGGGAGGACGCCGCCGGCACACAGCCCTTGCGACTTGGCAATAGTGAAGGGGGACCCTCTGATCCGCTTACTACCTCCACCAAAGCCTCTTCCTTGTGCACCATGTTCATACATACATATGTCGGCATGACATGCTCCATAAAACTTGATAAATCATTTAGAAAGTAATTTAACAAGAAGTTAGCAATTATTTCATGTAAAGCATTATAGGAATGATCATCCTTAAATATAATTCATAAAACATGTGAGCAAACAATTTGCAATCATTTAGAAATATTTTAGAAAGCATGTAACTTGCTTACCTCCTCAGTCTGTGTCCTCCACCTTTTCCTTTCCTTTTTCTATACAAGGAAAAATGATATTTTATCTATACTATTCCATGTCTTAGTTTGCTTCCCATGCATGTTTTATAATCATTCATTATCTCATTTCTATAAAGGTTAATCTTATAAATATACTTGGTCATTACCTCCTTATATGGATTTTTATCCATAAATTTCATCCATATATTTAAATATTAATCTCAATTTTTTCCAAGATCATACTGTTTACTGTTCATAGTTCCTGTAGGCAAATTACTGTAGCAGATTACTGTTCATAATCACTGTTCACGATAACTGTTCATGGTACTGTTCATGTTTACTGTTCACCCCCCCGAGGTTACTGTTCACAGCACCGTGGGTTACTGTTCATGAGTTCTAAAATTGACATTTTTTTCAAAAATAAAAATATCATGACATAGCTTATGCTTAGTATATCATAGAAAATTTCATACATTTTGAATTTATCATCATTTATTTGGCTAAATAAATCATTTTTTCCATATATTAAAAATCAACATAAATTCGCTTAAGCATAATCCTTAATTTCGAAAATATGAAATTAATATATCATCATTCAAACATCATATTCATTCATCCCAAATCATCATTTATCAATTTTGGAGCATTATTTACACATATCATATGCTATTTTCCCGAATGCTCTATCTTTGCTCCAAATTTTCAATGTTTCGGCATAATTTCAATTAAGCATTATAACTTTACTTATTTTCTCATGCTTAGGCATTATCTAAGTATCATTTTGCCCTACTTAATATCCAAAAGAAATTTGGATAGAAACCACTTACCCGACGTGTAGATACCCCTTTTTTCTCACACTTTCTCGCTCTAACTTTCTCCTCTTCTTTCTCCTTAAGGATAAAACGTGGTGGGGGTGAAAAAAGGCTCAAATGGAGCTGGATTTTCTGTGCTTTGGATGTCCCCCCTTGGCCTCTATTTATAGGGCTTGATTTTTCATAAAATTGAATTTTACCCCCCTTGCTTGAGGTATTAAATTGCAAATGTGTTTGTTTATAATTTTAAAAGGTGCATTGAGCCAAGAGCAGCCCACCCTAGCCTGCACCAGCCCCCCTATGGCAGCCCTAATTTTCATAATTTTTTATTTTTAAAATTATTTAATTTAGGCTAATTAAATCTTAGCCATTGATTATTGATGAGGATGAATTTTGAGCCGTTGGATTTGGCTCCATTTTCCACAGCCCCTGCATGTCCAGCCACCCTTGCAGATTTTCATTTAATTTTTTTATTTTTTAATTATTTAATTTTAATAAAAAGTCAAAAGTAGAATTAATGAAAAGTTAAGCTACTTTTGATCTCCTTTTGATGTTTCATCTTGACCCTCAATTTGTGATTTTCATTACATCTTAAACCATTCATCATGTCCATCATGGATTTTTAACCATCCATAAAAAATTTCATTGAAATCCGACGCCGGGATTGTAAATTATGAATTTTTCTTTAATTTTCCACTAAAATCCAAAATTGGATTAAAATATAAAAAAAATGCTATTTCGTCCTGTAGTGATTAAATCTCCTTTTTGTCTAGGATTTACAACCTGAAATGACGCGTATGTGGTCTGGGTTTCACAGCCACAGATTCAGCAACTTGTTGATTCAGGTCTTCCACAGCTTCTCCTTTACTTATGGACATCTGAGTGAGGTTGCTTGAAGTTCCTTTGTTCGTTGACTCATTAACCACATCAATCCGTAAACAAGCGTTATCGAGAGAGGGGTTTTTCAAAGCCGAGAAGAGGTTGAATTCTATTTTCTCATCTCCAACTGTAAGAGAAAGTTGACCATTCTTGACGTCGATGATGGCTCCAGCAATGGCTAAGAAAGGTCGTCCAAGAATGATTGAAATTTTGCGGTCCTCCTACATGTCGAGGACTACAAAGTCGACTGGGACGAACAACTTGCCGACTTTCAAGGGAACGTCTTCAAGAATGCCAACTGGAAATTTGATTGATCAATCGGCCAGTTGGAGAGACATAAAAGTTGGTTTTGGATCGCCGATGTTCAGCTTTTTACAGATGGAGAGATGGATTAGACTTACACTAGCTCCGAGATCACATAGCGCCTTGCTAATTTAGAAATTCACAAGATCACAAGGAATAGAAAAGCTCCTAGGATCTTTTAGCTTTTCAGGTAGCTTGTTCTGCAAGATGGCGCTACACTCCTCAGTCAGTGCAATAGTTCCGTGCTCCTCGAGCTTTCTTTTGATTGACAGAATCTCCTTTAGGAATTTTGCATAAGTCGGCATCTGAGAGATCATGTCGAGGAATGACACGCTGATTGATAGGTTCTTGAGTATTGAAATAAATTTCTCGAATTGCTTTGGAAGTTTTGTCTTTCTTTGCCATTGAGGGATGGGAAGAGGAGGCTTGTAAGGAGTTGGTGAGACATATGGCTTCTCCACCACTGGTTGGGGTTGTGTCTCCTCTTCTTGCTTCTGTTCCTGCTCGACCTCCTTTTCAGTATCAATTTGATGTGGTTGAAATGGGTCGAGCTGCTTTCCACTCTATAAGGTAACTGCCTGCACTTGTTCCCTAGGGTTTACTTCTGGTTGGCTAGGGAGTTTACCATGGTCTCTATGGGATAAGGTAGTGGCATGTTGGGCAATTTGGTTTTCAAGCAGCTTAATATGGGTTTTCATTTGGCTCATTTCTTCAAGTAGTTTGTTAATCAAAGGATCAGAGGATTGTGCTTGAGGTGGTGCAGGTAGCTCGGGCTGAGTTTGGTATGAGGGAGGGTTCAGTGGTCTTCTTAGGAAATCGGGTGGCTTATTATTTTGAGCATAGTTTTGGGTATTTGATTGGTTTGCCCAGGAGAAATTAGGGTGTTTCCTCCATCCAGGGTTGTAAGTATTAGAGTAAGGGTTACCATAAGTGCAAGTTTTATATTGGTTGTTGAATGCATTGGCCTGCTCACTTCTGGTGTCGTGGATGACATAACTACACTCAGAAGTGTAGTATGAATCTCCACAGATCTCACATGTAATTTGTCGAGAAAAAGATGCATTCCGGTCCATGGGTTCCTATTTCTTTTGCTGCAAAAGTTGATCAAGTTTAGCATGAAGTGAATTTATAGATTTGATATCATATACATTACCTCGCCGAGAGGGTCCTTGGACGTTTCCGTATCGAGAATCATAAAGAGCCAAGTCATCGAGGAGTTCGAGAGCCTCCTCGTCAGTGAGTCGCATGAATCGGCCACCAACGACTGAATTGATGGCGCTTCGGCTAGGTCGATTGAGTCCATTGAAGAAATTTTCAATAATGTCACCTTGTGAGATGCCATGATGTGGACACTTGCGCTGCAGATCTTTCATTCTCCCCCACGCATCGTATAGAGTTTCACAATCTTTTTGGACGAACTAATTGATTTCGTCCCTGATTTTCCTGGTTTTAGTGGGTGGAAAGAATTTCTCTAGGAAAGTAGTAGAGAGCTCATCCCATGTGTTGAAAGTGTCGGGTGGCATACAATAGAACCACTCACTTTCTCTATCACGAAGAGAAAACGGAAAAAGCTGAAGACGAATTACCTCGTGTGGGATATTTTGTACCCTGATTGTGTTGCATAGCTGTAGGAACTTAGTGATGTGTATGGTCGGGTTTTCAGAGGGTAGTCCTACAAATTGGTCCTGTTGAACCATCTGAATAAGTCCGGGATTGAGTTCAAAGCTTCTTTCATCAATTTCTGGTTCCACTATGCATGATCGAAATCCTCGAGGGTTCGGGCGGTTCCGATCGCTAAGAGTTACCCTTCTCGGAGGAGCATTGTTCTCAGCCTGGCCTTCCTTCTGCTCCTGATGTGGCGGGTTTGGATTGTTACGTTCCGCCATTGTGTCTTGAGAAGATTGCTGCTGCTTGTACTCATGAATTCTTCTCCTAAAAGAACGTTCAATCTCAGGGTCAGCAACAAAGAGTTTTTCAGCTAGTTGTTTTGCAAAACTTCAAGTATGTGGGTGCATACAAAGATTAACTAGCTAGTTTAGAAAAGATAAGAACGAGAGATGAAAGGGAAGAAATAAAATGAAATAAAATAAGATAAAAAAATAAAATTAAATAATAAAAATTAAAATTAAAATTATAAAAATTATAAAAATAAAAATAAAAATAAATAGGGAAAAAAGATAGAAAAAAGAATAGATAAAAAATAAAAAATATTAGTAAAAGAAAAGAACAAAGAAAGTATCTAAAAATAATTTAAAGTAACGCCGAATTCCTCGGCAACGGCGCCAAAATACTTGTTAGCAATATCACCGCAAGTGCACGGGTCTTAGATTGTAGTATATAAATTATCGATCCACAGGGAATTCAGGACTATAAACTTTGCTTTGAAACGCTTTTATGTCGGATATGGAGAGAATATAACAAATAAAATAGAAAAGTGGGAAGAGATTATAGAAAAGAAATAAAAAATGGGAAGAGAAAATTGCAAATTAGAATGAGTAGAGAAAACGAGAGTGCGAGTACCTAGGGTCTAGGATTTCAGGTCATCATGTCTATTCTCATGGTCTTAGATTTTCAGGTTTAATATCTTGATTGTCGTATATTAGATTTCCACCTCTCGGTTCCATCACCTAATATATGTAGTTATGCTAAAGTATGGGCCAATGTACAAAGCAAGCATTAAAATCACAAGATATTAAATTAACAACAATATCCACCATAAATAAATTTAAAACCCATACCATGCTACATTGTACGCATGCTACATTCTAAACCCTAAATTTAGGGTTTAGCCAAGCATGTTTAAGTCCAAAATAAAATTAAAAATAAAATCCATCTTAAACAAGACAATTAAAATTAAAAAGGAAAAAGATAAAAAAGCTTATTGGTTTGAATCCTCGATGGTGTGTCGGCCGCTCCATGCAACTTGTCGGTCCGCCTTTTGCCCGTGCTCTCCTCCTTGCTCTCTCTCTCTCTCTCTCTCTCAAAATTCTGCCCGTGAATTTTCTATCTGCCTTCTTTGCGAAACAAAATGTCATGCCCAACAGATGGATGGAATTCGCAGAAGACTCAATTTTGATGGGTGCTTTACCGTTGACCCTCAGGGCAGGAGGGGAGGTTTGGCACTATTATGGAACAATAACAAGACGGCTTGCATCAGAAGTTTCTCAAACAACCACATTGATGCAAATTTTGGCGGATGACGGTTCACTGGGTTTTATGGACACCCAGAAGTTCAACGGAGACACCATAGCTGGGCCATGCTCACACAATTAAGCTCCGAAAGCACTGACCCTTGGCTTGTGATAGGGGACTTCAATGAGGTATTGGACCATAGCGAATACAAAAGCGAAAGATCCCGGCCTCAGGCACAACTGGACCGATTTCGTGATGCCTTGGATTGCTGCAATCTTATTGATCTGGGTTTCAATGGCGCCCCTATGACGTGGAGAAACAACAGAAGGGGACTAGACAGAGTTGAAGCAAGATTGGATAGAGGGATTTCCACCCCATCCTGGCTTAATTTGTTCCCTAATGCAAAAATTATCAACATGCAGGCTCCAACATCTGACCATTGTCCGTTATTGCTCGTTCTTGAGCCCAATCATGATAGAAGGAGACCGCCAAGAGAATTTCGCATGAATTATTCTGGAATAGGGACGAAGAAGCCACAAGGATCATCAACAAAGTTTGGGAGCCTCAGTCTAGGGTAAGGATGAATGTTCTTGAAGAACTTTGCTGGAAATCGGAGCGGACTGCATCGGAGCTCTCCTTATGGAATCGGAGGAAACGGGGAAATATCAGAAGGAGGATTGAGAAGAACCAAAGATTGATGGAGGCCCTTTCACACAAGGACCCGAGTGATCGTAGGGATGCAGTCATGCAAAAACTAAAGCTCCAGATTAATCTCCTACTGGAGGACGAGGAACAACTATAGAGGATGAGGGCCTAGACCCATTGGCTCCGGGAGGGCGATCGGAACACAGGTTTTTTCCATCGGGCGGCCTCCAATAGACGTAGAGCTAACACCATTGAGGTGTTACGGGACCAGGATGGCTTTTGGATCCGGGAGCAGGATAAACTTATGGATATGGCGGTTAGGCACTTCTCGGGGATCTTTTCATCTCCTACTCCCTCAGCGGCACCATGGGTGGAGTCAGTTATCACCAGAAGAATCTCAAATGACCAAAGGCTGTGTCTCTCCCGGCCAATTCTACCTGGGGAGGTAATCTTGGCAGTCAAAAGCATGAGGCCTACCAAAGCACCCGGTCCTGATGGGCTGTCGGCGGGATTCTACCAAAGGCATTGGAACACTGTGGGAAGCGACATTTCCGAATGGTGTAGGACTTTCTCTGTGGAGCGGGACCCGAAACAAATGCGGAAACTCATCGGGGCTCTCAACACCACCACCTTGGTATTAATCCCGAAGAGGGCGGAAGCACAACACATTTCTCATTTCCGGCTGATCAGTCTATGCAATGTAACATATAAGATTTTGGCAAAGGTCCTCGCTAACCGACTCAAGACTGTGCTACACGATGTCATTGGGGAGGAACAGAGTGCATTCGTCCCGGGAAGGCTGATTACTGACAACATGCTTATTGCTTATGAAGCAATTCATTCCCTGCGTAAAAGGAAATCGGGGGGACAGAACGAGATGGCGATCAAGCTGGACATGTCTAAGGCATATGACAGAGTTGAATGGAATTTTCTCAAACAGGTCTTGACAGCTATGAACTTCTGTCTGGTGTGGGTGAATTGGATTATGAGTTGCATCTCCACGGTCTCATACAGGGTGAATATCAACGGGTTCAAATCGCCATACTTCCAACCTCAGAGGGGATTGCGACAGGGTGACCCCTTATCCCCATACCTATTCTTGTTATGTGCGGAGGGGCTGTCGGGGCTTATCCATCAGGCTATTGCATGCAAGGCTCTTCACGGTATCAAGCTCAATGCCAATGGACCGACAATATCCCACCTCCTCTTCGCTGACGATGCTATAATCTTTCTGAAGGCGACTGAATCGGATCTCAGGGGCCTTCTTGATGTGCTGAATAGATATGCTTGCCACTCGGGTCAGTCGATAAATGTTGACAAAACGGCGGTTTTCTTCAGTCCTAACACTGGAAGCCATTTCAGATCTCAGCTACTTCAGCTCTTGGGCTCTGCAGGACAGGATCTAAACCAATACTTGGGACTCCCAGCGTGGTTAGGCAAATCCAAGTCTGGTTTTTTCAGGGGCATAAAGGACCGGATTTGGAAGCGTATTCAAGGATGGAACGGCAAACTGCTATCTGGAGGCGGCAAGGAGATACTAATAAAGGCAGTTGCCCAGGCCATACCGTCCTATGCTATGAGCATCTTTTTAATGCCCAAATCCTTTTGTAATGACATCAATGCCATGCTTAGCAAATTCTGGTGGGGAGAGAAGAATGGAAAGAGGAAGATGAGTTGGGTGGCATGGAAGGAGATGTGCAAGCCTAAATGCATAGGGGGAATGGGGTTCAGGGACCTCCATTCTTTCAATAAAGCCCTTCTTGCCAAGCAAGTGTGGAGATTAGTCACATCTACTCACTCCCTATGCTATAAAGTCCTAAAGGCCAAATACTTCCCGAATACGGATATTTGGAGTTGCGATGAGAAACCATCGGCGTCCTTCACGTGGAAGAGCATTTTGAAAGCTAGAGATGTCATCCAGTCGGGATGTAGGTGGCGGATTGGGAACGGAAATCGGGTGAAGGTGTTTTTTGATACTTGGCTGGTGAATAGAGCTTGCAAAGCGGGACCTCTCCCATCCTTTATGCCGGATGACATGACAGTTAATCACCTCATCGACAGTGCTACTAAATCATGGAATAGGGATGGCGTGGTTGCGGCGTTGGGAGAGGACCGGTGGTCCGAAGTTAACTCGATTCCTCTTCCGGGGGGACCTATGGATGACTGTATGTTCTGGATCCACGAGCCTAATGGGAACTTCTCGGTTAAATCTGCATATAGGATGCTTTGTGGTGGAACTGATTCGCTGGCACAGGCGACTATCTATCGGGCACTTTGGCGGTTGCAGCTTCCATCAAAAGTCATTATATTTGGTTGGAGATTGGCAAGGGATGTTCTCCCCACCTTGCTAAACCTCAACCGCAGAGGAATTGTTATTGACTCGTGTTGCTTGTTTTGCAGGAGAGAAGTCGAAGATGCTAATCACCTTTTTATTAGGTGTGATGCGACCAGAGACATATGCAGAAGAGTTCTGAGAGGGGACCCTCTCAGACTATCGGTCATGGAGGCTCTCGAGGCTTGTGTGCGCGACACGAGGCAGGATGATATGACTTTCTTCCTTCTTTGCTGCTGGCGGATATGGTTTCTGCGCAACAAGTTCAGAGAGGAGGATGTCCAACCATATTTTGCAGATACCATTATATGGTGCACAGACTTTCTTAACCAATACCGTGCGGCAAAATTGTTCACTTATTCGGAGCTGCCTGAGCGTGCCATGGTGACCAGATGGGTAAAACCACCGCAGGGATTTGTCAAGATAAACACGGATGGCAGATATCTTATGGATCGGGATGGATTCGGATGCGCCGCGGTGATCCGTGACTCGGGAGGCTCTTTTATTGCTGCCAGGGGCTGGAAGTGGGATGGGGTGAGAGAGCTGCTACTTATTGAAGCGACTGCTCTTCTTTTGGGAATCAAATGGGTCATCCAACTAAACATCGAGCAAGCGCAATTTGAAACTGACTCCCTTCTGCTTTACAATTTTTTGTCCAACCAGGAACCTATCTCATCCCCGGTGGGTTTCTTGATTGATGAAATCAGAGCGATTCTTACTGTAAATGGGTCCTTCTCTGTTCATCATGTTTTGAGGCAGGGAAATGCTGTTGCGCATTCCCTTGCTGATTTGGTTTCTGTTTCAAATACGGACCATCCTTTATGGTGGGATGTTCCACCCCAAGCTGTCATTGAAAAACTTTGTACAGATAATTTTTTGGAAATGAATTTGTTGGATTCCGCTGTTCTTCCCTTCTCTCAATTTGAGAGGGAGTAAGGACAGAGGATATCCTTTTCATCAAAAAAAAAAAAAAAAAATTGCCCGCTGGAATTCTTTCTTCTCCAATTTCTCCTGCAGCTCGTTGGGTCCCCCCTGCTGGAATTCTTCTGCCCCTTTTATAGCTATCAATTCGCCACTAACCCATGTCTACGCAATTTGAAATTGCACAGAGAATGCGTATTGCATATGAATTAATGGACCCCTTGTTGAATTATTTACGTGGATGGGGTGATACACGTAATTCTGATGCGCTGAAATTGGCTAGCGTGTATTGCTTGGACAGTAATATAGTTCTGCTCATGGCAAAATTCATATGGAAGATATGGACATGATTATGCGTAACTAAATTCATGCAAAGGACGACTGCTGCATGGGACTAAAAGAAATGGACGTCCAGGATTTTCTTTTAGGAAAATATGGACGGTTCATGTTTGCCTTGGGCGATGATGAATGGTTGTATGGAATCAATGCTGAAGGCCATGAGAATCCGATTTGATCAATGGGCTTATTGGATGGATGGCTGAGATTAAGAGGCTGATTTACATTAATTTCTTACAGCTTGAGCGGTTCGGTGGAATGGACAACTAGATTGAAAAATCAATTGGATGGTGATTTAATTGCATGACTTGAACAATCAATGGGAATTAGCTTGGGCGGTGGAAACAAAATCTGGATAGTCATGGAGAGATGGACGGTTGCAATTTCTGGATGGGATTAAATGGACAAAAATTTGGATTTTCTAGATGGCATGATCATCTTGGACTTTGAGTGATCTGGACGATTTCCTTTGCTGGACACTTCTGGACAGCTTCAATTAATCAGCGGCCTAGATGGGATTCAATGGCTGGATGCTGATGGTTTAGTGCTGAAATTTCTGGATGGTCTTGATCATGGAATGGACGGCTGTAATGGCCCACTATTTGGACGGTTCTAATAGCTGTTGGATTATAGCTTTGCATAGCCTGATTTGGAGAATTGGATCAATGACCTGGATTAGAAAAATCTAGATGGCCAGATTTGTTGCTGGATGTGATCTGGAGGGCTGAAATAGACGGTGGGCGGTGCTAATTTGCTTGCTGCACTTGATTTGGCCGTTGATTTTCTGGTGGGGCCCGCTTTTGAAATTTATTTTTTCCTGCGTAAAAAAATTAAAATTAAATATTTTAAGTCATTAATTGTTAAAATTAATAAATAGGTTTCCAATATAAAACTTAATTCAAACCCATTGAATTCTATAGTAACAAATAAAAATGTAATTTCAAGCCAAAAGATCACAAAAATTGTTTAAATTGCTTGAAATTAATATTTTATACCCAAATGTTGCAAAACCACATTTTAGAGCAAATTTCACATTAAACTCAATTAATTACCCACCAAATTGGTATAAAATGTCCATAAAATATATTATTAATTTCCAATTATCACACAGTAATAACGCTTTAAAATTAAAACTCTCCCCAAATACCCTGAAATATGGTGAGGGGAGGCAAAAAAAATAAATAAAAAAGATCTCCAGATATCCTGAAATATGGTGAGGAGAATTTCGTAATAAGTTGGGGGGGGGGGGGGAGAATGTGCAGTTGGGCAAACATTGAATCAAATGAATGATTACCATTTTCTTTGACCAGTTAGTTCAACTTAAACCTTCGTTCACCTATTTTCATTGATTTTCTAACCAGTTTCTTTTGATCAAGAGGAAGATCAGTATGTTGAATTATGACTTTGTACTAGAGAATTCTATCATCTACATGTAACTTGTTTTGCGAATGAACAATGAAAATGCATGTCCTGTTTTGTGTAATGGATGATTTTTCAAGTTTAGATTATTCTTGACCTTGTTGAATAGAGAAATGGATTGATAGAAGCATAATGGGAAGCAAGTTGAGTTGACGGAGTCCACATTCATTCATTCATTCATTCATTGTGTATGCATGTGTTGCTCGAGGATTAGCAATATTTAAGTTTGAGAGTGTGATAACTCGTGAAAATGAGAGTTATCATGACCCATTTCAGACTATTTTTGCATGTTAGTCCAAGGGATTAGGCTTAGTTTGCATCCATTTAGCTTAATTTTCACTCGCTTTGCATTTGAGGAGCATTATACAGTTTTTATGTATTTTTAGTATAAATTAGGAATTTTTAATTCAATTATTTAGTTCATTAATTTTTTACAGGAAGGATAGGCAAATTACAGGCATGCGGGCGAGTCGAATGCAAAACAGAGTCAAATGAAGGAGCATGGGGTTAGCGCCCAGGCGCCACCCTACATGCCTTAGCCAGAATCCCCACCACCTCAAGCAACAGAAGGCTTCCAGAGGATTGGCGCCTAGGCGCCACTTCACCAACATGCAGACAAGTTCCAGGAGAGTTTTGAGGTTTCAAGATAAAATAGCTTCCAGGGAGTTGGCGCCTTGGCATGATCATACAGGTGTTCCAGAAGAGTTTTCAAGTCGCAAGTCATCCAGAGAGTTGGCGCTTAGGCGCCAAGGCATGAACTCATAAGGCATTCAGAAAGGTTTCAAAGTCACTAAGCACACAGAGAGTTGGTGCCTAGCGCCACTACGCTTCCGTATGCACGAGTTTCTGCACATGTGCTGCGCAAACCAACTTGTTTAAATAGAAACCTAGGGGGTCGTGCGTGGGAGTGAGAGCCCTGAAGGAATAGACACCCAGAGAAGGAAAAAAACTCATTTTGAAACGCGGATTGAAGAGAAGATTTAACCCCGTTGGTGGAAACTGCCGAAAAACCAGTTTTCTCTTCATCCTTCTATTTTTCTTTCTCTGTTTTTCTAGATACTTTTATAATGGATGTAAAGGATTTTTATATCATGTCTTTGAGCTAAACTTCTTTTAGATGGATAGTTAGGATGAATTGATATCTAACCATATTGTATTGGTTCTTCAAATTTCAGGAATGAATATTTGATTTTCATATGATTGTGTGTTGTGATTGACCCTTGCATATGTGGTTTAACGATTTTTACAAGATTAGCTACCTTGTAAGATGATTTAATTGCATGATTGATCCTTGGAAAAGAAAAACCTCTGCTAGATCCATGTGTAGGGCATAGGTTTCCTCTTTGCTAAGGTGAGTTGTTTAATGGATAGGAATATACCGTTAAACCCTATATAGTCAATGAACAAGTTATGAACTTATCAATTTTACTTTATTTAATGGCATGGGAATATAACAATTGAATAGGGTGTAATTAGCTTTATATGCGTTGGAAGATATATATAAAAATTATTGAACTTGGACTAGTAAATCTCTGCACAATCTAATGAAAAGGAACCAATGTAATATAGTTTAGATTCAAGGATTCCGAACTATTCATCTTCCATCCCTAATCGATAAATTCTTTTTAGTATTCCAGTTGCTTCGTGAACTCTTTTCTATTTTCTTTTTGCATTTGATAGTTTTAGTTTTAAGTTCAAAACCCAAAATTTTCTACTCACTGAAAGCAATTAAACTGATTAATAATCCCAACTAAATTAATTCCTCGGGGGAACGATACTCTACTCACTCTTTATTACTTGATTCGACATGTATACTTGCATTAAAAGTGAGCAATTTAATAGACATATACGCAGCTCATCAGATATCAACACAAGAACTATCCTCCACACCAGTAACCAACCAATTAATTCAACCTACTACCACTAAATGCCAGCAATAAAACTTCAAAAAAATCCAACAATGAATGTCCATTCCCCCCAAACTTCAAGCAAACATGATAGACTTTCCATCATTCCAACTTCCATTAAATTTGAAAAAACCAATATCACCATATTAATAATCTCAATATGCTAAAACAATGTAAGAGGGGTTTACCATGTAAACCCCGAAATCATGTTGCAACTCATCGATCCTCAACTGTTCTACACTTGGAGCTCTGGCGTGGAGAAATTAGCACTACAGCACCAACCAGACTGATGAAGAAATGCAGCGAGCGGCCAAAAATAAGAAAGAGAAGGGGAGACGAAAGATAAGGGAAGAAGGGTTGGAATGGGGGAAAATGAAGATGAGTGGAGAGGAAATAGGGTGAGGAAGAGGGGAAGCTCGGATTAAGGGCGATTTAGAGAGATTTAGAGGAGGAGAGAGAGATGAAATGGGAGAAATGAGAGAGAGGATGGAAAGATAGAGAAGAAAGAGGAAGATGGTGGAAGAAAAAGGGAAAAATGGTGAGATTAATGGAGGTTTTGGAGATTAGGGTAGGGTTTCTAGTGAGGAAGAAAAGAAGAGAAGAAGCAGTGTCGGTCCAAAGGTTTAGGGTTACTAAAACCCTAAACTCAAGCTTTATATCATGTCCAGGTCTGGCTGCCCAAAAATTGGAGAAGCAGCACCACCAAATCGGTGCTGAAGCGCCAACTTCGCTGGTTGTAAAATTGATTCTTTCATAGGTTTTAAATTTTTGCATCGGGGCCTACATCTTGTGTTGGAATACAAGGCAAATTAAGCACAATCCATGTTTTGATGATTAACAACTCAATTTGATAAGTATTTAAGTGCTAATGAGATTGCTAAGTGATGCCAAGGTATATAAAATCAAAATTCAAAAGATAGCAGGTCAAGTCGCAACCCCAAGTTGACTCAGGTCAAGTTGATACCCAAGTCGACTCCAGAATCAACTTCAAACAACACAAAATCGACAGAGCTGAAATTGGGACTTGGAGACAAGTGAAGTCCCAATCGAAGTCAACTCCGATTGCGACTTAGGTGAAGTCACAACCCCAAATTGACTCCATCTACGACTTGGGTAAGCCTCAGCTGCAGAGTTTGAAAATGTCAAAATTAAGTCGCATTTCAAGTCAACTCCGTCATGCGACTTAGGTGAAGTCGCATCTCATGTCGACCTAAGTATGCTACTTGGGTGAAGTCAGACTCCATGTTGACTCAGGCTTGCGACTTAAGTAGGAGGCAACCTTATATTGTTTCAGAGACTCTTTTGAAATAGAAATCAAAATCAAGAATAAATGAAAATCGTATTCGAGGCCACAAAGGAAAATATCTGTTCAAGAAATTGATGTATTGCACAACTCAAGCTTCGTAATACATATCAAAGACATCCAATGAGGATACAAGTGCTTGAGAAGAAAAGAAGAGATGACCATACACAACATGTAGATCACATGCAAAGCTTTGAAGTTCCAATATAATAAATGGCTGGTGAAGTCGCACCCGAAGTCGACCCCACTTGCGACTTGAGTCAAGTCCGAGACCAAGTCGACCTGACCCTGGAACTTGAGTTGGAAGCTGAAGACCGAAGTCGCACCCGAAGTCGAATCCACCTTGCGACTTGAACGAAGTGGCATACCAAGTCGACTCCAAATGCAACTTGGCTTGCAATGGTCAGAAAAATTCAAACGTTGGCACATTAAATGCGCGCCACCAACCACCAAATATTCGAATTTACTTCTAATTATTTAAGGAGCATCGAGTGAACGTAAATATAGTTGAAAATTTTTGAATGAGCTCACCTTCCACTCTCTCTTGTATTTAAGTGATTTACAAGAAGTTTGAAGAAGAACTTGGCATTTAAACTGTTGAAAGCTGCATTGCTCCATCGACAACTGCTTGCACAAGTTCTTCTACATGCTCGAATCTGCCTACACAATCTGTAATGTGTAGATCTTTGTTATTTATTGTTTACTTATTTTTTCACTTGGTTTGGTATTGGAGATTGAAACCAAGTGAAGGCAAGGTAATGCAGGATTGGAGTGGTACTCGTCACCTACTTGTACTGAGATTGTACAAGTCCCCTAGAGCTAGAATCTAGAAGAGAGCAGTTGCTCTAAGTTGTATTGATAGTACAATAGTGGAACCCAAGCCACAACGGGTGTGTGCTTGGAAGAGTGAAGTAGGGGAGGTTGCTAGAACCACCATATATCGTTGTCTCTTGACGCGGGCAGATTGCTTGTGTAGTATACTTCTACTGCACCATCTCTTTCTAACTAACTAGTCGTTTCATTGAGGGGATTAAATTTACAAGGGGGAAAGTTTCTAATTAAGCAAAGAATTTTTAAATACTCAATTCACCCTTCCCCTCTTGGGTATTGCCATAAACTCGGGACCAACATCTTGATGTCTTGAATTACATTGAAATACAAAGGAATACTTTACCACTTCTCAAACTAGTCCATGAGCACTTAGGAACAAATTGGAATTCCACGTTTCTTATGATAAAGGAAATTTTCATAACTTGAGCTTTCAACTAAAATTGACACCTAACTGTGCTTGTTCTAATGCCACACCTCCCTTTTCATTTCTAGATATGGAACTTGCAACTTGAGTGAGATGCTCCTTGGGATAATGAAATTGAGATTACATCAGTCTCTAGCCACTCCAAAGAGATGGCATTCATAATTTCACTAAAATTTTAGAGATCCACCAACCAATTGAATGAGAATTAACTGCATGCAAAGCCAAACTCTTTTAAGCCCTGTCCGCTCAAAAGTGATGATCTTCTCAAGTTTCCCTACTTCAAGGCACTTATGATGAGTCATAAATCCATGCCTTAGAAAAAATCAAAAAGGATAATAGGTTACCTCCCATTCAGCGTTAAGTTTATCATCCTTAGCCTGACGTGACGGTTGGATCACCTAATTCCAACGCGTCTATCCACTACCTCCTACAATTTTCTTTCCTTTTCATTTTCAAATTCCACCCATTGAAAATTCTTTTCATCCAAAGAAGGCAATAAATTCATGGCCAAATTGACTTGTAACTACAGGTCCTCACCCAATTTGCCCCAGCGCCACTACATGTGTCTTCAAACAACCTCCAGAAGCTAAGGGTTGATTAATTGCATTAATTAGCATACATTGCACATTTGTATCTCCATCATTTGCAGCTGAATATATGCTAAAACTCTTTATCTCGTCCCTCACACTTAGAGTTAACTCGCCTCGCTTCACGTCGATGATAACTTTTGCAATGGCTAGAAATGGTCTCCTAAAAATAATAGGTATATTTGCATCCTCCTCATTGTCCACAATCATAAAATCTACAAGGAATATGAACTTGCGACCTTGATGAACACATTCTCAATGATACCTTCAAAATACGTTAAGCTCCTATCTGCCAATTGGAAAATGATTGTAGTTGGTCTTGATTCACTAACGCCAAGCTTCCTAAAAACTGATTTTAGCATAAGATTAATACTCGCACCAAGATCACAAAGAGGTTTTTTCAACACAATAATTTCCAATTGTGCAAGGTATAGTAAAGCTCCCAGGTTCTTTTAGTTTTAGCGGTAGCTTCCTTTGTATAATTGCACTGCACTCCTCGGATAGTGCCATCGTTTCAAACTCGGGTAATTGCCTTTTCGTTGTTAAGATGTCCTTCATAAATTTTGCAGAGATTGGCATTTATTCAATAACTTCCACTAGAGATACATTAATATGCAACTGTTTTGATATCTCAAGGAATTTCTTGAATTGATCATCTTTCTTTTGCTTCTCTAACCTTTGAGGAAATGGCGGTGGCGGTCTTTGTGAATTGAGTCCCCTTGAATAAAAATGTGGAGAAAATAAACATACACTTGGAAAAATTGTCAAACACATAAGATTATAGTGGTTCGAGACAACCCTCCCTACTCCACTCCTCCAAGAGAGCATTTATGTCTTGGAATCACAAAAGAATGAATAGAAAAGAAGATCTACACTTTACAGGTGGTGTAGAGGAAGTTTCAGCACAATAAGGAACTTATATAGTGATTTCGAAGAAGATTACTTGAGCATTTTCAAAGAATAACATAGTTCCTTTAGTAGAGCACTTAAATGAATACTTGAATGCTTGTAAGTTCGAAGGTGGAAGCTTAATCAATGCTCTAGCTAACCCTCTCTACTCCATTTTATAAGTCTTAAATAGAAAGGGAATAAATTTGAACATTACGAGATAGGTGGTGCACTTCCAACCATTACGATCCAAGTCGCACTTAGAGTCGACTTCGGGTGCGACTTCACCCAAGTCACAGACTGGAGTCGAGTTAAATTACGACTTCGGTCTCTAGCAATTCGGTCCTCATGCTGCAAGTTCTACTTCGGAGTCGACTTGGTCTAAGACTTGAATTAAGTCGCAAGCGAAGTCGACTTGGGTTGCGACTTCACAGTTCATTTTGCTTATTGGAACTTCAATACTCCATGTGCCCTTTGTTTCTTCATATTATTGCTCAAAATACTTTATTCATTGGAGATGGACCTTTCTTCATCTTGGTCATCATCCATTTGAAGCTTCCTCATAGAATTTATGTTTATGTCTTAGATCATAACAAGGCATTAGTTATTTGAACTTCTCTTGTTGTTCTTGAGCTTGAATCCTCTACATTTGAACCTCCATGTGCTCAAGTCAAATGTTGGGTTCGACTTGAGGTGCAACTTAACTCAAGACACATAACTGAGTCAACTTCATCTAGGACTTCACTCAAGTTGCATGTCGGAGTTGACTTGGGTTGCAACTTGACTTTATCATATTCAGCATCGGAGCCTTGAAGTCCATCTAAGTCGTTGGAAAAATTTACTTGGGTTGCGACTTGACCCAAGTTGTATGCGAAGTTGACTTTGGATGCGATTTTGCTTGCTTAAGAATCCACAATTTCAACGTTATGCAAAAATTACCTGTCGAAGTGGATACTGGAGTCAACTTCGGTATCAACTTGACCTAAGTCGATGCCTGAGTTAACTTGGCTTTGCGACTTGACCTGTCATGCCTTGAATTTGAAGATTCTTAACTTGAAACAATTCACACACTTGTTAGTACCTTAAGAATTCTCAAACTTGGGTTGTTAATAATCAAAATATGGATTGCGCTTGATTTTCTATTTGTTTTGTAACACTTACAGGCCTACTAAAAATAATTACAAAATAAAAAATTAATGATTTGTGGAATAAGACTTTGATACACAAAATACCCAAGTAGATTTATTGTGGAGTAAGATCTTTGTGCACTTGAATTTTAAATGTAGAAAATGGCAGGTTAGTGAAGTAATTGTTCATTGCGATGCTAACCTAGTGATGCCTACTTTTATCAACAACATCACCATTCCAAGCACTCATGTGAACTAATTAGCAACAATCCTTAAAACTTATGCCTTTCTGCTCTTTCCTAGGCCTTAAGCTCTCTTACTCTATAAGCTCTCCAATGTTTTACTCTTTTTTTAAAATCTTCATTTTTCTACATTATGTTTTTTCCATTTTTTAACTTAAAATTGACTCTATTGTTTACATTTTTATTGTGATTAGTTGTTGCTTGAATGAGTTGTTTTCTTGCTAACATCATATTTTATTCTTTCATTTATTGTAGATCATCAAAAAATACAATGAGCAAAAAACAAGATAAATATAAAGAAACGTAGGAAGTAAAAAATATTCCTTCAAATATAAACATTCAATGATAAGGAAATAGGTAAGAAGATTGAATGATAGCAAATTAGATTAGTAGAAATATAACAGAAGAGAAATATTCTATTAAGTCTAATGTCATATGTTCAGTCATGATCGAATAAGATAAGAACTTAAAAATATAAGAATATATTTCTTTATTTTAATTTTGTTGTCATTTGGTTATTAAATAATAATCATAATAAATATTAAGCATCATATTTAACTATTTCTTGAAATCAATATTAACAACTTCCCTCTTATCCCAAATCATATTTCCAATCAGACCTATTAGCATTTGACTACTATATATAAATTTTCAAAATGCACATATCTACATGAACAACCAAATTTACTTCTAATGATCCTTGATTCCATTACAAGTTTATTATGGGTTAAACATTGAGATAAGAAAGACACACTCATCCATCTCAATAGGGTTTGTTTGGCATTTTGCGAGAGAGCAATTTTTTTTCTTGCTTCATCGTACACACCTTTTGATATAACTTGGCATGTTAACTACCCAACTACTCTCCTTTCTCTATTATTTCTCTACATGTTAATGACTTTTGCACACTTTTCATATAATTAGCTCGTCTATTTTATCATTATTCTCTTTACACCTAATCACCACCCACCTTTGTCATATTACATTACACTCAGAAACTAGGACATGTGACCTTATGGAATTCTTCGCATCAAGCTTTGCAATGCATCTTAATCACCACTTTCCCATGAACAAACCCAATGTGAAAACAACTGCTTTTAAATCAAATCATTAAACAAAATTTTACTCTTGCCAACTCATGGAAAAATAAAATATAAACATCACAACAATCTTTACAAACTAATCTCAACTAGATATACAAATTAAATGTCTCCCCAAATCAGCGATCCAATTTCCCATTCCGGGTTTAGTTCAAACAAGAAATCCACATTTTAGGATGTAAACTGAAATCTGGTATAAATAGGAATTTTGCATCTCAATTTTTGTAATGCAATTCAATCACGGTTTTCTCCTAAAATAGATTCTCATAGAGCAAACATGCAACTTGTGACTCATGCAAAAACCTTGTATAGAATTAACTTATGAATAAGACCAAATCAAGCAATGCAATCATGTCAAACTGTCATAATGGCTTTACTAATTAGACATACAAGTGTATTACCTTCAACATTCTTTTTTGTGATCTCTTAATAAGCAAAGAAGTCTCTATGAATATTTGTATTTCATATATTGACCATAATGATTAAAATTCAATATTAGAAGTTGCACTTTTCAATAAATCAGCAAAAAATATGATGACTTAACTAGACTATTACAAATCAACGAAAACAAATAAGAATAGCAAAAGAACAAAAATATAATTAAAATAAAATAGGGACCTCAAACGAGAGGGTATACTCCAAGTGTAATGAAGATTATAAAACATGGAACACTGATGTAGATAAAATGAAAGTTAATAAATTGGTATTTTTATTATATTACGTGAGGCCTTACGAAATTTCATTATGATTTTTCATCTAAATAAATGTGATAATTCAAAAATGGATAAATTTATAGCCAGGTAAAATGATTCAAAAGAAAGTTCCAAGATGTCTATCATATTTAAGAAATGCTTCAAATCTTAAAAAAAAATCAACTTGCATGCAAGAATTTATGCTTAGAAGAAGAAATCAATAAGAAAAAATAAGCAAAGCTCAGAAAGAGGAGGTCTTTACCTAGAGAAAAATTGACTGTCATTTGTCCATCTATCCATATGTGGAAGCAACTAGCGTCACTGCTTCATCTATCCTCCCTCTCTGGTGGCGATTAACCCCCTCATTCAACATGTTCTTCATCTGTGGAAGATGCTGGCATTGATGCTTCGATTGCTCATCCTCTCCAGTAGTTTTTGGTCGAAAAAGAGAGCACTACGACAATCTATCGAAGATGAATGTATTGGCTTGACTATGAAAGGGGCTATTTTAAGAAACTTTCGTGGCAAGCCACTAGTCCTCTCTTCTACATGCATGTATGAATTCTTTCATTTTTCCAATTTTGCCCATACCTCATGTCCCTAATCTCAATCGCAAGTATCAAAAGAACAACATATGAGGCATTTGTATGTCTAGCCATGGGTAAAACATTTGCACAAAAATTGGTCCTTTATTCTATTTAACACAATCTTTGAAGACATGCACCATTAGACTAAGTAGATACTAGAACATTAGGAGCTTCTCTTATTAGAATGTTACCCATTTTCTTCTCTATCTACCAATCTAAATGAAAGCACCCTCCTCAATGGGTATATAACGTCCACTTCAACTTTTATTTTGACCAATTCCTCCTTAACTTCTTTGTCTAATGGTTTATAAAAAGAATTACACACACTTGTAGCCACTTCATTCTTATTATAATGTGGTACCCAAAACTGAGTGTCACAACATGAACCTTACTCCAGGATCATTTATTGATTGGTAAACATGGGCAGGATTTTTACCCTGTCATGCGGTGAGATTATAACATGAATATACATTTATAATTTACTCTACAGGAGTTTATCTCATGACACTTAGTCATTTTTACACTAATTTGCCCTCTTTGGCCATCATCAAGCCCTGATATACACGTTCAACCTTTATTTCTAACACATCATTCCCATCATATATCATCAACTTCATAACATTCATATCATATTAAAATATACATACATTACACATCGTCAAATTTTTCCAATAATTTAATACATTCCAATCCACATTACACATCAACAGTGTATAATCCCATATAAATGCAACAAGGTTGCAAACATTCATTTCACAAAATATTACCCTTCATATAGATGCATACAAAGGGATACAAGAATTATATTTCTTCATTTAACCCGTGCTTCTCCTCTATAGACATCCTTGCACCTATCTTAGGGTTTAGAAAACAAATCCTGGATATTAACTTAGTAAGCAAGCTGCACAATTTTCAGGCAATAAATTTCAGGCAAAGTTTTCTTTTGCGTAAACTTTTTGGAATAGTCAACATCAGACCCACTCGTGGGTATATCATGAATAATGTAATGCATTATTATCAACATAATATGAACATCATATGATGGTACGCTAGCTAGACGACCATCCCATCATCCTGCTCCCATCTCAGGAAGGGCGTCGCCGGCCTTTGGCCTATTTTAGCGACTTGGTAACACTAGAGGGGGACAATCGATCCGCTTACACCTCCAAAGTAGACCTAGTACCTTGTGCACCATGAACATAGACATGCTAGTATGATTTTCATGAATAAGCATTGGAACTATAATTTCTCAATGCATCTTTAATAAAACATTGTACAAGTCCATTTACAAGAGTTATAGGGATGACCATCCTTAAATAATCCCAAAAGCAAAGCATTCAAACATCCATTTGCAAGATATATTTCAAAGCATTTAAATTTCAATTTACAACATATTGTAAATATTTTTAATAAAGAAAGTTTTTCAAAAGTTCGCTTGCTTACTGGAATTCACTTTAGTCCCTTTCCTCAACTTTTTCCTTGCCTTTACCTATATATATGAAAATGACATTGCATTAGTATACATAAAATTCCATATGCTTGCACATCTTAAAGTTTTCCAACCCATATGATTTTCATAAACTTATTTAACCTACTTTTCTTTCGAGTTAGGTGTCCATTTTACCAATTCACACATTGGTATGACTTGTGCTTCCATAGAAACTATTTTTTTTATTTTTAATACCCTTATTAGGGTAAGTGTTCCCATCCATTACACTTATTAATTTAACTCAACATATTAAAGTTTATTACTTCCCATTTATCATTTAGCACCCATTCTTTACATTTTTACATTGGTGCTCATTCAAGGCACTTACTTATGAGTTAGGGCTACTAATTTTAATTTCAAATTTTCGAGATTTTATAATTTTCTCAAAAAAGCCCTCTCTTTTCTCATTTTACTATATTTTCTCTCATTTTTGCATTTTAACAAATCATACTTGGTCATTTTCCATTCTTGTCATTCATACCCTTCATGTGCCCTCTCTTAGTCACACATACATTATGTGTTAATCAAGTTTATATAAAAAAACACCTTGCCTTCCATTTTTGCCTAATTTAGATACTTATTTTGCACACAATTTAGGGTATGTTCATGAAATTAAAAGCCATCAATCAAGTTGCTCAAAACAGAAACTTTCCTTCCCATGTTCCCCCTTTTGGACGTCCACATCTACATAGACATACCAAACAGATTTTTAGCCTTTCCATTTCAGCCCTTTTGGACATCCTAACCACTCCATATTTAGGGTATTTTACCCTATTAATCACCCATTTATCATGTTGTTTAGGTTATGCATCAATTACACCTTAAATGAGTAGAATTCACATCAAGTTGTCAATTCCATGTTTTACCCTTCTAAGATCCATCAAACATGCTTGGTTTAACATATATTAAACATGAAAATTATTCACATAATCCACACATATCATATGCTCAAAACAGAAACATTAAATGGAATTTAACAAAAATTCCAGCATGGTGCACGTAGTGTAAACAATCCTAGATTCATACATAACTTCCTTGAATGCTTGAATTAAACCTCCTAATTCATGTAGCTTTCATTATCCCTATCAAGGGCTTCATAAATCATCATTTAGTGTTCATAATGGATCCAATTTATCACCCATGCATAGAGCTAGAAAACTTCAAATTTATCAAACCAAACTTGATTTAGTACCTACTTGGAATTGTGTGATTTTGCTCCCACCTTGTCTAGCTTGGTTTCCCCCTTTCTTCTTTTCCTTTTCCTCCTCTTTTTCTTCCCTTTTTCCTTCCTTTTTCCTTTGCTTGGGACATTTCTTTGCTGCTGGTTTTTTTCTTTTTTTTTCCACCAAATCTGTCCACTTAAAGTAACTTGCAAACAACCTTTTCTTGCACCTTATATAATGAAGTTTTTACCCTTCCCTTTTCCAACTCATTTTGAGGTATATTAATTAGATGTTTATCTCCCACTTGAGCTGTCAGATTTATATCATATATTTCAATTTTTATAGAATTTTTAAAAGACCAAAAATCTACTCAAGATCCTCCCTTTGATCACGTCCCATGTGACCATTAGTTTTGTCATTTTGTGCATCATCAAAAGTTTCCCAATACATTCATTGAACATCCCTTAATGTGTAGAAACTTTAGCATGAATTTTCAAATTTTTGGAAATTTCAAAATGCCCAAAAAATACATCTTATGCTTCCTCAATTGCCTTATTTAATACATTGACTTTTCATTAAATAAAAAGTTTCTTTTTGAAAGCAAAAGTCAAAAGGTTTTGTCCTCAAGTGATTAAGAATTTTTCATGATATTTTTCTTAATCAAATCCATCCATATAATAGCCCATCTCATTTTAGCCATCCATAAAAAATTTCATCTCAAAATGACCTTTCTAGTATAAGATATGATCATTTGAAAATGTCTATTGAATTTAGATGAAATCAAATAATTATCACCATAATTTAATTATGATCAACATAATCCATTCCATTTTTGAGGTAGAGCATGTCAACATGTGCTTACCTGTCAAATTTCACGTCAATCCGCCTTATGGGCGTCAAGTTATGAATTTTCCAACAATAATACATTTGTCCCATCATTATCCTCTATTTAATCATAATTAATGGAATAATTAACCCTGCCATATCATCATTTCCTATACCTTATTTGGTCTCTTTGTACACATTACACCACATTGAGCTATGGTGATTAATTTAATCACCTTACTCAATCAATTGCTTTAATCTCAATCATCCAATTGAAAAATACAATAAAAAATTATTAATTGCCTAAATTACATATGTGGATCTCAATTATTCTTGGTATCATAATCCTCCCCCCTTATAAAAGGTTTCATCTCGAAACCGTCTATTTTTTAAATAATTGGGGGTATTTACTTTCAACTTCCTCTCGTAATTGCCAGGTGGCTTTGCTTTCGAAATATCGATTCCATTGAATCTTAACATACTTGATTTCTCGATTCTGAAGCTTTTGTTGTTTATAATCTAAGATCTTGATTGGTCTTTCCTCATAATTCAGATGATCTTGAATTGGTAAATTTTCTGTTATCAGGATATGGGTAGGGTCTAGTATATATTTCCTAAGCATGGAAATATGAAACACATTGTGAACTAAGGCTATGGCCAGGGGTAAGGCTATCCTATAAGCAAACTTCCCCATCTTTTCTAGTAGTTCAAATGACCCTATATATTTGGGATTCGATTTACTCCTTTTCCCAAACCTTATAACTCCTTTGAATGATGTTACCTTTATAAATACATGTTCGCCAACTTGGATATTTAAATCCCTTCTTTTGCAATCAGTGTAACTCTTTTGCCGACTTTGGGCTGTGAGTACACACTGGCGAATCACTTGCACTTTATCTTCCATTCATTTAGACAAGTTTGGGGCTAACTTTTTCTCTTCAACTTCATCCCAGTTCAATGGGGTTCGACATTTACTCCCATATAACGCTTCAAAAGGGGCCATCTGAATACTGGCTTGATAGCTGTTTTTGTAGGCAAACTCAGCTATCGATGCATATTCATCCCATGATCCTCCGAATTTGAATGTGCAAATCTTGAGCATATCCTCAATAATTTGATTCCCTCGCTCTGTTTGCCAATACGTCTGGGGATGAAATATAGTGCTAAACTTAAGCTATGTGTCTAAAGTTTGATGCAAACATTTTCAAAATTGAGACATGAACGTCATATCTTGATCGGACATTTAAAGTAATGTAGAATTCCCCGGCATCGACGTCAAAATACTTGTTTGCAATCTCACCGCAAGTGCACGGGTCATAGATTTTTGTATATAAATTATCAATCCATAGAGAATTCGGGACTATAAACTTTACTTTTAAACGCTTTCATGACGGATATAAAACGAAATAGAAAAGTGGAAGAGAATATAGTAAATAAAATGGAAAAGAAGTAGAAAAATGGGAAGAGAAAATTGAAAACTAGAACAAGTGGAGAACAAGAGTGGAGTACCTAGGGTCTAGGATTTTACATGCGACTTTTGCAACAGGTAGTGGTATAATTATTTAATCCGGATATTATTTATTAAAGGAGAACAAATCTTAATTTATCATTATAACTTCTCTCGAAACCTATAAGGCATACCCTAATTTTCTTAACCACCTATTCTCATGGAATTAAGTTAATTAGAATCCATTAAGTTCTGTGGTTTGTTCATGAAATTCCTCAAGGTCATCATGCCTATTCTCATGTCTTAGATTTTTCGGTTTAATACCTTGATTATCATATGTTAGATTTCCACCTCTCGGTTCCATCACCTAATATATGAAATCATGCCAAAGTACGGACCCATGTACAAAGCAAACATTAAAATTATAAGATATTAAATTAACAATAATATCCGTCATAAATAAATTAAAAACCCACGCCACGCTACATCATATGCATTTTACATCCTAAACCCTAGATTTAGGGCTAACCGAGCATGTTTAAGTCCAAAATAAAATTAAAGTTCAAGTCCATCTTAAACAAAACAATAAAAATTAAAAGGGGAAAAGATATGAAGACTTATTGGTTTGAAGCTCCACGCAACTCGCCGGTCCGCCTTTTGCCCGTTCTCTCCACCTTGCCCTCTCTCTCTCTCTAATTTTCTCCTCCAAAAATCCAGCTCTCCTCAAATCTGCCGTCCCTCCTTTTATAGCCTTCCATAACTGCGTAATAGGTGGGCCTCATATTATTCAACGCAATCTAAATTGCGTTACAATTGATTACGCAAATCATCTAGAAAATCTGGACGGCTTGGATGGTTAGGATCTGATGGATGATGTGGTGGATTTTGGACATTGCTGGCATGCTGCTGGACAGTTGTGATCAGCTGGAATTTTGGACTGTGAATGGCTAGATGCTGAAATTAAAATGGACGGCTTGATGGGCTGGAATTTCCATCCATTAATTTCTGATCGGTGCTGATTATGTGGATGTCAAGTTATGCAGATAATTTCTCAAATGGATAGCGCAAATCACTTGGGCGGTTAGCTATGAGGCCCACTTTGTTCACCACAATTTGAATTGCGTTAAATCTGATTGCGTAATTCAGCAGCTTGGATTTTGGACGGTTTGAATGCTTTTGAAATTTCTGATGGTGGTAGGATTTAATTACGTGGACAACTTGGACAGATGGACGGCTAAAATCGGTTGAGATTAATGGATGGCTGCTGTGTATTTTCTGGACGACCTAGATTGCTTTGAATGCTTGGGCACTCAATTGGATTGAATGGACGTGATGGCTTGAATTTGATGCAGTTAATAGACGGTTGAAGTTAATAGATCTGGAATGGACGGTGGTAGATGTTGTTTGGATGCATCTGAAAATGGTGGCCAGCTGCTTGGCTTGGACGGTCTTGATTTAATGGGCGATTGATGCATTCAGATGTGGTCTTTGCTACTAATCGGTGGTTGGTTGAACGGCTCAGATTTAATACGGATGGTGCATAATTTTTTTCTGAAGAACGTTGCTGATTTGGTGGACAGCTGCTCGATCATGGCATGGATTAATCAATGGCCTGGATGCTATTTTGCATGGACAGTTGATGATAGTGGGCTGATGATTAGTCGTTGATTTTCTGCATAAAATCTGGATGGTGTGGACAGTTTGTGGCCGCTTAGAAGGCTGGACACTTTGATGGCGTGGACCAAAAATTTGGACAGAGCAGATTTATGTGGGGCTCACTTGCAAAAATTTATTTTCATCTGCTAATCACGTGGGCCCCACGACTAGAATCTATTTACCTACATAAAATAAATAATTTAGCCCACTAATTGCTCAAATTAATAAATGGTTTTCTAATATAAAACTTAATTCAAACCCATTTAATTCTATGGCAATGATTAAAATGTAATTTCAAGCCAAAAATTATAAAAATTATTTAAATAACTTGAAATAATATTTAATACCTAAATGTTACAAAACCATATTTTAAATCAAACTTCATATTAAACTCAGTTAATTACCCACTAAATTGGTATAAATGCCCACAAAATATATTATTACTTTCCAACTACCAACTATTGACTTTGGCACTCCATGGAGACATACAATCTCCTTATAGTACACCTTGGTTAGCCTTTCCGCAGAAAAATTTCTCTCTATGAATAAGAAATGTGTAACCTTTGATAATCGATCCACTATTACCCATATAGACACATTTCCAGTTTGTGTTTTTGGCAATGCTTTAATAAAATCATTATAATATCATTCCATTTCCACTAAGGAACTTCTAACGACCGTAACTTTTCATGTATTCGCTGATGATCTGCTTTCACCTTTTGAAATGTCAAACACTTGGCTACATGTTCAGCAATTTCCCTTTTCATATCGTTCCACCAATATCCCTTCTTAAGATCCTGATACATCTTGGTGCTTCCTAGGTGGATAGAGAATGGTGAAAAAAGCGCTTCCTGAAGTATCTATTTTTTCAACTCGGCTAAATTGGGTACGTAAAGGCGACTTTTTTACCGATACATACCCTGTTCATCAATGGTATATTCATTTAGGCCTTTTTGCCGCATTTTCTCCACATGCTTTTGTAGGTTTGAATCGCTTTGCTGTGCAGCTTTAATTTGCCTAAATAAGGAGGATTGTATCTGTATTTGCAACAATCTTGCTTGCATTCCAGGTGGACATATAATTAATTTTAGTTGTTTGATTTCTCAAACCAATCCTTCTTCCTTCATAATGATGTGCGCTACGCTGGCATTTCTGCTCAATGTATCGGCTACCGCGATTACCTTACCTAGATGGTATAATATATTCAGATTTTAGTCCTTTAATAACTCTAGCCATTGTCTTTGCCTCATATTAAGCTCCTTTTGAGTGAAAATATACTTGAGGCTCTTGTGATCCATATATATTTTACATTCAACACCATACAAGTAGTGTCTCCAAATTTTCAAGGTAGATACCACTACCGCCGATTCTACATCATGAGTGCGGTAGCTTATCTCATTGGGCTTTAGTTGCTGAGATGCATAGGCTATTACCTTTCCTCTTGGCATTAGTACACATCCTAATCCTTTCCTTGAGACATCACTATATATCCTTTCCTTCAGGTTGGGATAAAATAGGCACCTTTATCAATCATTGCTTCAACTTTTGGAAGTTGCTTTCACATTCCTTAGACCATACATACTTAACTCTTTTTCATGCCAATCATGTCAGTGGCACTGATAGTTGGGAAAATCCCTCAAAAAATCTTCGGTAGTAGCCTACCAACCCTAGAAAACTTTGGATCTCTGTAATAGTTGTTGGCCTTGGCCAATGTAGCACCGCTTCGATCTTTTGAGGATCAACTTGAATTTCCTTTTTCGATATTATATTTCCTAGAAACGCTACTTGTTTCAACCAAAATTCACATTTCTTTAACTTGACATATAATTTTTCCTTCCTTAATCGTTCTAACACCCTTCGAAGATGAATTTCATGTTCTTTCTCCGATTTTGAGTAAATCAGGATGTCATCGATGAGTACCACAACAAATTGATCCAAATAATCCTGAAATACTTTGCTCATCATATCCATAAATACGGCAGGGGCATTTGTAAGTCCAAATGGTATTACCAAAAATTCTTAATGTCCATATCTAGTTCGAAATGCAGTCTTGTAAATATCAATAGGACTTATCCTTCGTTGATGGTATCCTGACTATAAATCTATCTTGGAAAAATTATGGCTCCTTTTAATTGATCAAATAGATCA
This sequence comes from Annona cherimola, assembly GCA_030490835.1. NCBI lineage: Eukaryota > Viridiplantae > Streptophyta > Magnoliopsida > Magnoliales > Annonaceae > Annona > Annona cherimola. Next base: position 85,226,183 of record CM059972.1, read on the forward strand.
TCAATCCTTAGCAAAGATATCAATTCTTCATGGTGACCCAATTTAGCTCTCTGTAATCTATACATAGTCTCAAACTTCCATTTTTCTTCCTTAAAATAACACTGGAGCTCCCCAAGGCGACATGATGGGTCTAATGAAACCTTTATCTATGAGCTCTTATATTTGAGTCCTCAACTCCATCATTTTTGTTGGAGCCATCCGATAGGGAGTCTTAGATATCGAGGCTGTATCCGGTATGACATCAATCACCATGTCCATTTCCCTTTCAGGAGGAAGGTTCGTTAATTCTTTTGGAAACACATCTGGAAACTCCTTGACTATCGAAATTTGATCTATTTCCACTACCTTTCCTTCCTTTACACTGACTGATACCATGTAAGCTTGACATTATTGGCGGACCATCTTAGCCGCCTTCATCGATGATATCAGTATAGTGGAGTTTTCAGGATGTCTTAGTTTGCCAATAACTATATCTTTATCTGGAGATGCTTCGAATTGCACCTTTTTATTTTTGCAATCAATGGTAGCTCCCCATTGACTTTGCCAGTTCATTCCCAAAATCACATCAAACTTCGTCATTGGTAACAGGATTAGGTTTTCTTCTAATATCATGGACCCTATCCTAATCGGATACGCCTTACATACTTGGCTAGTATTAGCTAACCTATACACAGTGAATTCTATATGTATTATATTATTAGTTTCCTCTACGGGTAGTGCCCGCGTTGTTACATATTGGCAGGTTATAAATGAGTGGGTAGCACCAGAATCAAATAAAGCTACCACAGAATTTTCTAAAATATAAACCATACCTGTAACTACCTTTTCTTCTTGCTCCTGTGACTTCGTACGACTTAATGCATGCACGTGTTTTGGGTTCATAGAAGTACCCTGTCGGTTAGCTATTGCAGTTATCCTTGGTTGGGTTGGTCTTCTTCACCCTTGTGTTGTTTGTGCTTTATTTGGACAATTCGAGGCAATATGCCCTACTTGGTCACAAACAAAACACTTAATAACCTTTGCTTCCCCTGCTCCACACTCTTTAGCTATATGTCCCATATGCCCACACTTGAAGCATTTGTTTGATCCTTTCAAATGTTCTCCTAGATGATGCTTTTGGCACTTTTTACACAGTGGAGAGTTTTTCTTTTTAGGGGTACCTTTACCCTTTCTCATTCCTCATTTCTGATTCTTTTCCTTCCCCATTTATTTTTGCTTGACACCCAAGCTAAACAAATTTTGTCTTCGCTGACGAGCTGCGTATATGTCTATTAAAATGCACATTTTAACACAAGTATACATGTCGATCAAGTAATAAAGAGTGAGTAGAGTATCGTTCCCACAAGGATTGTGTTAAACGGGTTAGCACCTTAAATCTCAATTGTCTAAGTGAATTAGTAAAACAAATGAGATTTGGTTTCGAAGAATTGAATTAAACTAACTAAGCAAACCAGTAAATGACCAAAGTGGAGTGGATATTACTGATATTGCCTTAAGATGATTAAGATAGGTGGGAATATGAATTCATTGAATCATAGCTATGTCATTTGGTCCCATTTAAGTTAGTTGTGCAGAAATTACTAATCTAGGTTTATTCATATTCATATATGTCTTCCAACACATAAACCTAACTAAGTTTTAGTTATTTGCTATGTTCCCATGCAGACAAGTAAAACAAAGTTGATAACCACATAACCTAATCAATATTACACAGGGTTAATAGGTATATCCCTATCCATATTAACATTTAACATAACATGAGCTAGAATACCTGTGTCTTATATATGGATCTTATTCAAATCCCATTTTTCCAAGCATGAATCTGAATATTAGATCAATCCACAAGGTTGCAAAGCTTATAAACGCACTAAGCATGATATATAAGGATAATCTCAAGTAACACAAGCCACAACACACTATATTATCAATTCAAGCATAAGAAAACCAAATATCATAAGCTATGAGTTCAAATCCTACATATCTCCCACCATAGGAAGGTTTAGCCCATTAACATGACTTCAATTCACATTGAAATCAAGTTACAATCATCTCCAAGAACACAGAAGAAAGGAAAGAGAATGAGAAAGAGAAGAACTAAATCCCGGAAGCTTCCACCAGTGAGATCGGATTTCCTCTTCCGTTCGCGATGGAAAACAAATCCTTTCCCTTCTCTGTGCGGCTGCTCTAGCGGCTCTCTCCACACCTCTCCTTGTTCTGGTCTCTCTCTGTGAATCTCTTTTCTGTATGTAGCCCTAAGAGATCTATTTATATTAGTAGCTTGCGCAACATACGAGCAGAATCCTGCGCATATGGATGCGTAGTGGCGCCCAGGCGCCAACTCTCTGTGTGCTGGGTGACTTTGAAACCTTTCTGAATGCCCCGGGAGTTCATGCCTTGGCGCCAACTCTCTAGAAGCTTTTGACCTAAAAACTCTGTTTGGCGTGTCTGTATGTTAATGAAATGGCGCCTAGGTGCAAACTCCCTGGATGCAATATGTTGTGTGAGGTGTTGTAGATTCTAGCAAAGGCCTGTCGAATGGCGCCTGGGCGCCAACCCCATGCTCCTTCACTTGGCTCTGTTCTGAATTTGACTCGCTTGCGTGCCTGTAATTCTCCGTCCTTCTTGTAAAACTGAATGAAACTAAATAAATGAACTAAAAATGCCTAATTTATACTAAAAATGCATAAAAACTACATAATACTCCTTAAATGCAAAGCGAGTGAAAATTTAGCGAAATGGATGCAAACTAAACCTAATCTCTTGGACTAACATGCAAAAATAGTCTGAAATAGGCCATGATAACTCGTATTTTTACGAGTTATCACACCCTAAACTTAAATGTTGCTAGTCCTCGAGCAACACATGCAAACATAATGAATGAATGAATGAATTTGGACTCCGTCAACTCAACCTGATTCCCATTATACTTCCAACAATCCATCTTTCTATTCAACATGATCAAGAATAATCTATACTTGAAAAATCATCCATTTCTCAAAACAGGACATGCATTTTCATTTATCATTCGCAAACCAAGTTACATGTAGATGATCATATTTCTAGTTCAAAGTAATAATTCAACATGCTAATCTTCCTCTTGATCAAAAGAAACTGGTTAGAAAATCAATCCAAACAGGTGAACCAAGGTTTAAGCTGAATTAACTAGTTAAAGAACATGATAATCATTCACTGGATTCAATTTTGCCCAATTGCACATTCTCCCCCCCAAACTTATTGCAAAACTCTCATCACCATATTTCAGGATATCTGGAGATCTGTTTTTTTTGTGGCTCCCCTCATCATATTTTATGGTATATGGGGAGAGTTTTGATTTTTAAAGCATTATTACGGTGATTTTCCTTTACTTTTTTACGCGAACCTTGACATTTGTTGATGCCAATCCCAGTTACTTAGCTTAGGTCAATCACCCCCTTTTATTGCTCCGATAACTTCGTTGAGATACTGAACATGCAAGAAAATTTTGTGAAGTATTACCATTTCTGAAACCATTAATTCCCTTAAAGTACTTGGTTAACATTTGTTTAACTCAATTCTTATCATTTCAGTTGAAAAGATTAGCATGTAATAATTGAAAATTAACAGTATATTATGTGGGCATTTTATACCAATTTTATGGGGAATTATTTGAGTTCAATATGAAATTTGGTTTAAAATGTGATTTTTGCATCAATTGGGTGTTGAACATGAATTTTAAGATATTTAATAACTTTTATAATCTTTCGGCTTGAAATTTCATTCCATTCTTTTGTCTAAGGGAATTCGGACAAGAAGAAATAGGGAACACTTAAGAGCACGATGGATGGAAGAAAAGAGAAACCAAAGCAAGCAAGGGTGTCGGCGCCTAGGCGCCACCCTACAGGCCCATGCTAGAATCTCCAACACCACATTTCAGTCTGCTTCCAGAGAGTTGGCGCCTAGGCGCCACTCAGGGGCACCCATGTGCCAAGCAGGGGTAGCTACAAAAGTTAAGGAGAAGCTCCAGGCAGGGACAGTCCAGAGAGTTGGCGCCTAGGCGCCAGTGCAAAATTTTTTAGGGTTTCCAAAATGTGTCCAAATTGCTCAGCACACAGAGAGTTGGCGCCTAGGCGCCAATACGCAGACCTGCGTACGATTGCGAGCAGCTGGCTCGTTTTAAGGGATATATAAAAACCCTTTGAGGGTCCGAAGGAGAGGATATAATTTTTTCGAAGGAGAAGAGATTAGAGAATTCTTAGAGAGAGAGAAAAAGAGAGAGAGAGGTGGAGAGCACAGGCGAGAAGAGAACCGACGAGTTGCATGGGGCGACCGGCACATCATCGGATCTCCAAACCAATAAGCTTTTCTTTTCCTTACTTTTTATTGTCTTGTTTAAGATGAGGTATTATGTTAATTCTCTTTTGGACTTGAACATGCTAGACTAAACCCTTAATCTAGAGTTTAGGATGTAGCATGTGTACAATGTAGCGTGATGTGGATGTTAATTTATTTATGATGGATATTATTATTAATTTAATATCTTGTGATTTAATGCTTGCTTGGTGTGAAGGCCTGCACTTTGGCAATGATTCCCATATATTAGGTGATGGAACCAAGAGGTGGAAATCTAATATACGATAATCAAGATATTAAACCTAGAAATCTAATACCATGAGAATAGGCATGATGACCTTGATGAATTCCATGAACAAACCACAGAACTTAATGGATTCTAATTAACTTAATGCCATGAGAATAGGTGGTTAAGAAGATTAGAGTACGCCTTGTAGGTTTCGAGAGAAGGTGAAAGGATAAATTAGGGACTGTTCTTCTTTAACAAACAATATCCGGATTAAATAATTATACCACTACCCGTTACAAAAGACGCATGTGAAATTCTAGACCCTAGATACTCACACTCTCGTTTTCTCCACTCATTTTAATTTCTATTTTATTTTCTCTTCCCAATTTTCTGTTTCTTTTTCATTTAATTTACTACATCCTCTTTCAACTTTTCTAATCCATTTAATCCGACGAGAAAGTGTTTAAAAGAAGAATTTTTAGTCCTGAATTCCCTGTGGATCGATATTTTTATATACTACAATCTACGACCCGTGCACTTGCGGTAAGATTGCAAACAAGTATTTTGGCGCCGTTGCCGGGGAATTCGGCGTTACTTTAAGTTTTATTTTTTTAAAATACTTTCTTTGTTCTTTTCTTTTCTTTATTTATTCTTTTTCTTTTATTGCATCTTTTTCTTTCCTCTGAATTAGCTAATGAATCTTTTTATGCACCCACATACACGAAGTTTCGCAAAACAACTAGCTGAAAAACTCTTTATTGCTGACCCTAAAATTGAACGTTCTTTTAGGAGAAGAATTCGTGAGTATAAACAGCAGCAAAATCCTGAAGAAACTATGGCAGAATACAACAATCCAAACCCGCCACATCAAGAGCAGGAGGAAGGCCAGGCTGAGAACAATGCTCCTCCAAGAAGGGTAACTCTTAGTGATCAGAACCGCCCGAACCCTCATGGATTCCGATCATGCATAGTTGAACCAGAGATCGATGGAAGAAATTTTGAACTAAATTCCGGTCTCATCCGGATGGTTCAACAGGACCAATTGCAGGACTACCCTCTGAAAACCCAACCGTTCACATCACTAAGTTCCTGCAGTTGTGCAGCACGATTAGGGTGCAAAATATCCCACGTGAGGTAATTCGTCTACAACTTTTCCCATTTTCTCTTCACGACAGGGCAAGCAAGTGGTTCTATTCTATGTTGCCCGATACTTTCAACACATGGGATGAGCTCTCTACTGCTTTCCTCAAAAAATTCTTTCCACCCAATAAAACTAAGAAAATCAGAGACGAGATCAATCAGTTCATCCAAAAAGATGGGGAAACCCTATATGATGCATGGGAGAGAATGAAAGATCTGCAGCGCAAGTGTCCATATCATGGCATCTCACAGGGTGATATTATTGAAAACTTTTTCAATGGACTCGATCGACCTAGTCGAAGCGCCGTCAATTCAGCCGCTGGTGGCCGATTCATGCGACTCACTGGCGTGGAGGCTCTAGAGCTTCTCGATGACTTGGCGCTTTATGATTCTCAATATGGCGACGTCCGAGGACCCTCTCGGCGAGGTAATGTATATGATATCGAGTCTCTAAATTCTCTTCATGCTAAAATTGATCAAATTTTACAGCAGAAGAAACAGGAACCCACAGATTAGAAGGCATCTTCTTCTCGGCACATTTCATGTGAGATTTGTGGAGCTTCACACTACACATCTCAGTGTAGTTTTTCCATATAGGACACCACAGGCGAGAAAGCCAATGCAATCAATAACCAGTATGACACGCGCACTCATAGTAACCCGTACTCAAACAATTACAACCCCAGATGGAGGAACCACCCCAATTTCTCTTGGACAAACCAGTCAAACACCCAAAATTATGCTCAAAATAATAAGCCACCTGGTTTCCTTAGAAAAATACTAAACCATTCTTCATATCAAACCCAACAAGCCTTACCTGCACCACCTCAAGCCCAACCCACTGAGTCCATGCTCGAAAATATCATTCTAATGCTCAAGAAAAATGATGAAAGAATGGATCAAATGCAAACCCACATCAAGTTGCTTGAAAATCAAATTGCTCAGAATGCCACTGCCTCATCCCAAAGAAACCAGGGCAAACTCCCTAGCCAACCTGAGGTAAACCCTAGGGAACAGGTGCAGGCAGTTACCTTGCGAAGTGGAAAGCAGCTCGACCCACCTCAAATGGTCACAGAAAAGGATGCCGAGCAGGAAAATAAGCAAGAAGAGGAGCCACAATCAGAACCAGTGGTGGAGTAGCCATATGTACCACCACCTCCTTACAAGCCTCCTCTCATCTTCCCACAAAGGCAACGACAGGCTAAGCTCCAAAAGCAGTTCGAGAAATTTATTTCTACTCTCAAGAACCTGTCAATCAACGTGCCTTTCATTGACATGCTTTCCCAAATGCCAGCTTATGCAAAATTTCTCAAGGACATGCTTTCCAACAGGAGAAAACTCAAGGAGTACGGAACCATTGCACTCACTGAGGAGTGCAGCTGTGAAACCCCAACCTAAGTAGGATTCAATATATGCATTGAATATTTACATCGAATTTATAAGTGAATTTATTGAATTATGAATGATTTTGTGATTTTGCTAAATTATGGTAATTAGGGCTAAGAATTAGCAATGATGATTCGAGTGATCATTATAAACTAATGTGGGACAAAGGGATTAGAATAATTTGTTGGTGATTAAAATACACCAATACATCATGAATAATAATTTTAGATTATTTGATATGGATTATGAGAATTTAAAAGGATAATTCTCAAGTTAGTAAAGAAAACCTTAGAAAATTCATAACTTGTTGCCCATAAGGCAGATTAAGATGAAATTTGAGATGGACGGTTAAAATTATGAGATTAAGGTTATGAGAGGATTTGATCATGAAAATGATGATGGGATTAGGCTTGCACGAAATTATGATTAATTATTTTGACTTTTTACAACAAAAAGTTATTAGCATAAAGGAGAATAGCTTACATGCAAACATAGACGTCCAAACTAGCCCCTAAAGTGGATTTTGTGAAATATTTTTAATATAATGTATACCCAAAGTCAACAAGGAGTTAATGTAGATAATTTGGCATTAAATTAAAGTGAAATTCGGATTTAATAGTTGCTGATTTGGACTGTTGAATGAAAAATGCAAAAATGGACAGCAGCATGCTTTATGGGTGATATGGACGGTTTTGGCAGCTCGAGGCATTGTTTATGAATTTTTTTATTAGTCTAAATTAACCCTAAATTCCCTAATCTACTAGATAATTAAATTAGTGATTAATTGAAGCTGAGGAAAAATTAATTTTTAATGAGAATATCTGCTGCAAAGTGGACGTGAGCAGGCAACAGAAATTGGTGCAGCAAACTTTGACCGATCAAGTGGCTAGAAAAGTGACTTTTTATATTTTTTTAAAAATTATAAAATGCAGGGATAAATAGCCTAGGTAGTAGGGAATATAAATATGCATTTATTAGTTGCAAAATTCGTTGGAAAAAAATGGAGAAAGGCAGCTGATGGTGGACGTGATCTGGTGGACAGATTTGGGATGATTTAATGCTTTGGATAATTAGTGGATTTATAAATGAGATAAAAATATTTTTAATGGTCCAAAAGCTGCCATGTCAGCTAAAGGGATAGGAATACATTGAAAATTGTGTGGATGATGTGGCATGTGGGGCCCATTTGCTGGAAATTTCCAGCTAGTTGCTAAAAGGCAAAGGGACGTCCATATGCATATCAAACACTTAGAAACTTTTTGGAAAATTGGAGCTCTCCTTTCCAGCAGCAGCCCATGTCTCCTAGGCCACCAAGGAGGAAGAAAAGAGAAGGAAAGAAAGGGGAAAAGGAAGGATTACCCATTTAATCAAGCAAGTATTTGATTATTTTGTTTTTATATCTCAAATTTGGAAATTTTATGATGTTGTAAAGTAAAATATGAACAGGACAGTAAATGGATTAATTTTAGCATCAAAATTTTTGGGACGAATAATTATGGAGTGATTAAGGAATGACCAAATTTTTAGATTAAAAAGATAATCCAGTTTCAAATTAAATATCCGAGAAGATTATCCTAAACAGGGTAAACGGGTGACAGGATCAGCCGTAGAAAATTATTTTTAATAACTTTTATAAAATTATTTTCAGGCTGAAAAGTTTACATAATATATAAGAAATATTTAGGATCATAATAAAAATATAAAATTTAGGTTTTTATGGGTATAAATATGCCCTATAAATCACGTGATTAAGGATGACCCTAAACTCCCAACACTGTCCAGCACAGTGAAAATGAAAAAATAAATATATTATGTCAATATTTCGTGATTAAATTTTTATGAAAGTTATTTCATGTTGTTATTAAGGTATGGTAGAAATTTCAGATCAAAAATACTTGTTTTTATTATAAATCAAGATTTATAGAGTTTAGTATGCTTGATTTCAGCATTTGTGGATAGTTGGAGAAAAAAATCAAAAAGAAATATGAAACCTATGCAGAAATGATCCATACTTATATATATGTTAATAACCTTGATTTTGGTTAGGAAAAGTTGTATTAATTGCTGAAATTTTGGATTTATGAAACTGTTTAGGATTATATGACAAAAGACACGTTAAATGGGTGAAAAATGGGTTCCAAAGTTGCTGTTTTGGAAACCTATGATTAGTGGATTAAAAATCCGTGAAATTACACTAAATAAGTATTAAATGAAGTGTATAAACTTTCTGAATTAGAGGACAAGTTGTTGATTTGGAAAATTTTAAGGAATATATGAATTAGACGTTGTTAGACGCACATATGTGAAGCAATGCACATGATAAGATGATATATACATTATGTAAAATATTAAAATGTAAAAATATGTTAAAATATGATGGAAAAATTTGAAATTCATTGCTGAATTGATAATCTCAAAATTTGAGATTAATATATGAGAATTGAACATGTGATGAAATGATTGGTTGATACGTAATTATGTTATGTACGTATACCCGACTTGGAGATTAGGCGGGCTATGAATATTTATGAAAATGGGTTGGAAAACTAGGTGAATGTAAGCAAATGGAATTTACATGAATGTTATATCATTCTACATGTATAGGTAAAGGCAAAGAAAAGGGTTGACCCGGGAAGCTCACGTGATCAAGGTAAGCAAGCGAACTTTCCAAAATATTGATTTTCTCCTGTGTTTTGAAAATGATATCTTAAATAAAATGCCTTAAGGATTATTTCTTGGGAAACAAGAAATACTTCTTAAAATAGTTATTCTATCATAAGTATTGCCAAGATTTGAAATGCTTATATCAATGATTTTAAAGAATTTGCTTACAAGTAAGCAAACGAGCTTTTCAAAATATTGATTCAAAGGAATTTTATGAAATTTATGAACTTGCCATAATAAGTTGGTTTTATAATTTCTTACGAGATAACTAAGTGAATTTTCAAGCATAATGTTTATATTCAAGTATTAAATTTACTTGATCATGTTTATATTAATGATGTGGAGAATTGCTTATAGAGTAAGCAAGCTCCGACCTTTTGAAAATATGATGTGGGTTTTATGATGATTTTAAAATAAGCGAGTTCATACAAGTGTGGTTTACGAAGAATTTTATATTGAAAGAGTTTGTCTCTTTCATAAAGTAATATTCAAAAACAAACCATGGAAATTCTATTTCCAAGGAGTTTTATTGAAAAATATAATTCTTTACAAAATGGTTTCTAGAAATAAATAGATGTTTTGAAATGGTTTTCATTAAATGTCATAAGTTGAATTTATATATGTGTTTTGAGATTTGTGTAGATGTTTTGAAATAATCTATCAAGGTGCTTTACAACTCTTAGAGTTGTAACACTTTGAAGATGCTTTACTCTGATGTTCCAAAAAGATTTAAGGGTGACCAGTCTTACAAAATAATTTGGTAGATTTTATGTTTAAATAATGATAAAAAAAAGTATGCAAACTCTTCTCTCTATATATATAAGTGTAACAAGGAAGCGACGTGGACAAGACAAATAATGCCATTACAGTGGATGGAAGAGAGTTGCATAAGTTTTTCTCATAAAAATGTTATTAAGAAAAGTTTTGTCTCTCGAGTTTTGAATTAGTTCAAAAGCTTCTAAAAATGAGAATTTCAAAAGTTGTTTAGCAAATTATTAAAGTTTTATAAAATATTGTCTTCTCAAATATTTCAAATGTTTGATAAAATGGATTTATTAAAACATTGCTGAACTCTTTAAGGATGGTCATCCTAACATCAGGATTTGAAAATAATTTAAAAAAATGTTTTATTTTCAAAACAACCACGCCCAATTCTCAATTCGAGAAGGGTATAGTCTACGGACTAAGTGGTTTAAAATATTTTACTTTTCTTTTCAAAATAATCTTGCCTAGTTCTCAATTTGAGAAGGGCATAGTCTGCGGACTAAGTTGGCTTTATACATATCAAGCTGAGGCTTGAAAAAGAGCACAGTCAAATGACTGGGCTAAGTTTTGTAAAAATCATTGCTAGCATACGAGTGTGCGCAAAACGATATACTAGGCTTATGGTTGAGGCGGTTACAGACCAAAATGGTCGAGAACCAGAGCTCACCTCTACCTGTAGCCGAGTTGCTTAGGGGAAGGCTGGAGGCCGGCGGCGCCCTCCCTGAAATGGGAGCAGGATCATGGACAACCGCCTAGCTAGCGGTGTAGTCACATGAATGGTTTCTTTCCTAGGGGAGGATGATCACTTGTTAAGTGTCACCTTCTTGAGGGTCAGAGACACAAATACATATGTTTTTGGAACATAGATATGTTCCCTATGTTTTAAAAGGCCCAAAATGGGCACCTACACTGTTTTGTTTTAAATGGATTTGTGTTAGATTTAAATGGATTTATGTTTAGTTTTCAGAAGATACCGAAAAATATTTTAGGAAATGAATATGTCCGCCATATTAGTTTAAAAAGGGTTTCGTATCTTATATGCGGGTTAAAAGAGGCTTATATGGAAAAATATTTTTGGACATGAGAATGTCCGCCTAGATAAAAGATTTCTATGCACATGCATTGCTTTTGAACAACCCCGAGTTGGGCTATCAAGAAAATTAAATAAATGATGTTTTGGGACAAGTAAATGTCCTCATGGGCAAAAGGTTATAAGAAAAATATTTTAGGACATATAATTGTCCTCATGCCATATGAAAAATATTTTTGGACATAGACATGTCCTCATGATAGATGAAAAATATTTTGGGACAAACAATTGTCCCCATGAAAAATGGTTTAGATGCATAGACATCACTTTTGAAAATCCTCAAAATGGGGATATACACAAAGTTTTATGAGTGTATTATAAAGAAGATTTCTATAAAAGGTTTCTTCCTATCGGTAATTGATCACTTGATAAGTGTCTCCTACCAAATAGGCAAGAAATGCATTTAAATGAAAAAATGATGCTTGCGTACTGAGTTTATCACTCACGTTTTGTTTTTCCAACCTTAGACAGGTTTAAGGCTCGAGGGAGCAAAGCTAAAAGGTATCGTTATGCTTGAAGAATGGATGAATGTATTGCTTATAATGATATGAGATTGATTATGTGTGGTGTAAATAGATAAGTGATTATGTATAAAATTCTATGTGAATTTTTATTCATGAACATATATCTGTTGCCTATAATATGCAAGTAAAGATACTTATATTATAAATTTTATGATGATATGGATGAGTCTACAGTGAATGATGACAAGTACGAGCTTATATGATGAAAGAAAAAAAAAAAAATTGGACGAGATCAAATTAAGAACCCGCCGCGTGTTCAGGGCAACAATCCTGATCACATTTACCAATGATAGATCCTGAGGTAAGGATGTGACGTCTCGGTTTGAGGCGCCACAGCAGCGCTATTTTGCAGAACAAGTTACCTAAGAAGCTAAAGGACCCTGAAAGTTTTTCCATTCCATGTGCTTTTAGGAATGTCCAAATCAACAGAGCGCTATATGATCTCAGAGCTAGTGTAAGTCTGATCCCACTCTCCATCTATAAAAAGCTGAACATGGGTGATCCAAAACCAACGTCTATGTCTCTCCAATTGGTCGGTCGATCAATTAAATTCCCAATTGGCATTCTTGAAGACGTTCCCTTGAAAGTCAGCAAATTGTTCATCCCAGTCGATTTTGTAGTCCTCGACATGGAGGAGGATCGCCAAATCCTAATCATTCTCGGACAACCTTTCTTAGCCACTGCTGGAGCCATCATGGACATCAAGAATGGTCGACTCTCACTGACAGTTGGAGATGAAAAGATTGAATTTAATCTTTCTGAGGCAACAAAGCACCTATCAACCGATGACTCTTGCCTGCGGGTCGATGTCATCAACCCATTGCCGATCGAAGAAAAGATGACCCGATTGAGGTATGTATCATTCAGAGTGCAACTGTTGAAAATTATAACCCTGAACTGTCTGCTTGTGCAGATCTATTGGATGGAAGCCCTTTTATCTCACCCGTTGCCGACTCATCTCCTGGGAAGCTGGACATAGACCTCAATTCTGTTCCCTCGACAAAAACAAAGGAAGAAGCACCAAAGGTAGAACTCAAACCTCTTCCTAAAAATCTCAGGTATGCATTTCTTGGTCCAAATGATACTTATCCATTCATAATCAATGCAAATCTTTCCGAATCCCAATCTGATGAACTATTATCTGAACTAAGAAAGCATAGGAAGGCAATTGGATACTGCATTAATGACCTACCTGGTATTAGTCCTTCTCTATGCATGCACAGAATTTTAATGGAGGAACACTGTAAGACAAGCATTGAACCTCAAAGACGTCTAAATCCAAACATGAAAGAAGTGGTGAAAAAGGAAATTTTAAAACTTCTTGATGCCTGAATCATTTACCCTATTTCTGATAGCAGTTGGGTAAGCCCGGTACATGTGGTACCCAAGAAAGGCGGTATGACTGTCATGAAAAATGATAAAAATGAACTTGTACCCACAAGGACAGTCACATGTTGGTGAATGTGCATCGATCATCGAAAATTAAATGTTGCCACCCGAAAGGATCATTTTCCTTTGCCTTTCATTGATCAAATGCTTGAACGACTAGCCAACCACTCTTACTTTTGCTATTTGGATGGTTACTCTGGCTATTTTCAGGTTCCTATTCACCCACAGGATCAAGAGAAAACCACCTTCACCTGTCCATCGGGGACTTTTGCATATAGACGCATGCCTTTTGGTCTTTGCAACGCACCTGCCATTTTTCAACGATGCATGATGGCCATATTTTCTGATTACATTGAAAACATAATGGAAGTATTTATGGATGATTTTTCTGTTTATGGCTCTACATTTGAATCATGCTTATCTAACCTGTCTAAGGTTTTACAGAGGTGCGAAGAAACCAACTTGGTTTTGAATTGGGAAAAATGTCATTTCATGGTGCAAGAAGGAATTGTATTAGGCCATTTAGTTTCAAGCAGAGGTATTGAAGTTGACCGGGCAAAAATAGAGGTCATTGAAAAATTACCGCCACCTAATTCGGTCAAAGAAATTCAAAGTTTTCTGGGACATGATGGCTTCTATCGACGTTCCATCAAAGATTTTTCTAAGATTGCTAAGCCACTGACTAACCTGCTAAACCAAGATGTAAAATTTGATTTTTCTGATGACTATCTAAAGTCGTTCTGCAGGTTAAAAGAAGCTTTGACCACCGCCCCAATTACACAGCCACCTGATTAGAGCTTACCATTTGAGATCATGTACAATGCAAGTGACCATGCGATTGGGGCAGTTTTGGGTCAACGAAAGGATAATAAGCCGGTAGTGATCTACTATGCAAGCAAAACCCTGAATGATGCTCAAGTCAACTATGCAACCACTGAAAAAGAATTGCTAGTTATTGTGTTCGCTATTGATAAATTTCATTCTTATCTTGTAGGATCAAAGGTGATTGTTTACACAGACACGCAGTCATTCGCTATCTAATTGCTAAGAAAGATGCCAAACCAAGGTTGATTCGTTGGATCTTACTGTTATAAGAATTTGACCTTGAAATCCGAGATAAGAAAGGCACAGAGAATGTGGTAGCTGATCATCTGTCTAGACTACCAGCAAATGAGGAAAGTAATCTATCCAAAGATGAGCAAATCAATGAGGATTTCCCCGATGATCGACTGCTTGCACTCAAGGAAATACCAATGCCCTGGTATGGAGACATTGTTAATTACTTAGTCTGTCAAGAAATTCCATCCAATTTCAGCTATCAACAGAAAAAGAGATTTATGGCGGACGTGAAATACTACATATGGGAGGACCCATACCTTTACAAGAAATGCGGCGACGGTCTGATTCGCCGATGTGTACCAAATGAGGAAATCCAAAGCATTCTTTATCACTGTCATTCTTCACCTTATGGTGGACACATGGGTCCCACCAAAACTGCAGCAAAAGTCCTACAATCAGGTTTCTTTTGGCCCACTTTGTTTAAAGATGCTCGATCTTTTACACTAACCTGTGATAGGTGCCAAAGAACAGGAAACATCTCAAAGCGAAACGAGATGCCACTCACAAACATTCTCGAGGTCGAACCATTCGATGTCTGGGGCATGGATTTCATGGGACCTTTTCCATCCTCATTCAACAACCCGTACATACTGCTTGCGGTTAACTATGTAACTAGATGGGTGGAGGCGATTGCTTCTCCAACAAATGACTCACAGGTGGTTGCTAAAATTTTAAAACGCAACATCTTTATCAGATTTGGTGTACCATGAGCAATCATAAGTGACGGAGGAAGCCACTTCTGTAACAAGCAAATGGAGCTACTGCTCAAGAAATATGGGGTCACACATAAGATCGCCACCCCATACCACCCACAAATCTCGAACCGCAAAATTAAACACATACTTGAGAAGATGGTATCCCAATCACGGCGAGATTGGTCAAGGCAACTCGATGATGCTCTTTGGGCATACCGCACTGCATTCAAAACTCCGATCGGGACAACACTATTCCGACTAGTCTATGGAAAATCATGCCACTTGCCTGTAGAGCTGGAGCACAAAGCATACTGGGCAATCAAATTTTTGAATTTTGATCTAAAATCTGCAGGAGAAAGGCGCCAACTACAGCTTGATGAACTCGAGGAGATTCGACTCGATGCCTATGAAAATTCGAAGATGTACAAGGAAAAGATAAAATTTTGGCATGACAAACACATCCGGCGGAAGGTGATCAAAGCTAATGACCTGGTGTTTCTTTTTAATTCTCATTTTAAATTGTTTCCAGGAAAATTGAAGTCGAGGTGGTCGGGACCATTCAAAGTATTACAAGTGTTTCCTCATGGAGCTGTTGAAATCTGGAGTGAAAAGACGGGAGCATTCAAAGTCAATGGGCAGCGCCTCAAACCCTACTTCTCAGGGGATCACATTCCAATAGGAGTCATCTACTCCTTCTGTGAAACCACGCTACTCAACTGAAAATCTGTAGTCGGGCTGACGACTTTAAACCAAGCGCTTCTCAGGAGGCAACCCGAACTTTTCCTTTTTCTTTCAGGGAAGTTTTAGTTTTATTTTTTATTTTCTTTTAGTTTCTTTTTAGAATTTTGATACTTTCTAATTTTAAGCTTTATTGGTTATTTTCAGAATCTACTTGGAAGGAAGCACCATGGGACGGAAATTCGGTTCAATTCGCCAAAACAGGGAAGTTAACATCTCAAATCTTTTACAATCTCTCTTCATTTTGATGGCATGATTTACATTGAGGACAATGTTGATTTTAAGTGTGGGGGTAAATGCATTGCATTAATTTTCTTTGAATTCCTTCACTACCCTGATGATGATATTCTTTGTCATAATTTTTGAAAATTTTGGGTAAATCTTGCCGTTGGACCGAGCGAGACCCCATTTTGAACTCTTGTACGTCTTATAAGCAAACCATATTTGGAATTTCAAAATCTATGAGTGAAAAAAAAGAGCTGAACCATAGTGAGAGGTTAAATTTGTTTTGAACATGTACTCTTTGAAAATACTTGGATTTTTGTCTTGAATCACTTGATGAAACTGATATACCTAGGAACTAATTCTGCTTTCTTTCAAAATCAGAGTAATCCTTTCTAATTTATCAAAGGTTGTTTGTAATGCACACAATTGTCATCCAAAAAGGTAGTTTTTCCCATATACATAAAAAAAATTTCAAAGGACAAAACTCAATCTAACCAATTTATGGTGGACATGATTAAGGCATTTTCTTCATGATGAGCCTATCTGTGAAAGTATAATAGTTGTTTACCCCCATTAAACTTGGACTTCAATTTTTTCTAAACCTCAATTCCCACCTAATTGAACCAACTTTGACATTGAATTTTGAGCGGAAAAGTAAAATGGGAACTAGGTTTAACCTCACGGCTTGTGCAAGTAATGAAAATAACTTCCTAGATACCCTGAAATATGGTGAGGGGAATTATTTGTAAAAAAATGACTTCTTAGATACCTTGAAATATGGTAAGGGGAGCTAAACCAAGGATAAGAACAGACTTAGAAAGGAATAAAAGCACTAAGTGTGGGGGTAGCATTATTTTCTGTTGTAAAATGAGGCTCAAAGCCATGCGGAGATGGTTTAAATTCTGGAAATGTTCAAAACTTATCTCTTGTGCCAAACTTGACCATTGTCCTATTAAGTCCTTATGATCCTATGAATTGGCTAATTGAGTTGGCAGAGAAGATTTAAAATTTTGTTGAGATGTATATGAGGTAATTTGATTGATATTTTCTGCATTACTACCATTACTTGAATTATTGAATGTGTGCATTGAATAACCAGATAAAAGGGGAAGCTGCCTGATAGTTAGGAATTTATTGCGGGAGTTTTTAAACTCTTAATGATTGAAAGCAAAATGGGCGAAAGGGTATGCAGTATTAGCCATGTGAGAAGGGATTGTTGACTGAGATTTTCAAAGAGTATCATGTTTCAAAATTTTTAATTTAATACTCTCACTAAATGGGTGGCTAGGCATTTATTTTCGCGTTTCGCTCAAAGTTTTGAAACTTTGCAATGTGTTATTGAATTCCTTTGTTTTTGCTTGAGGACAAAAAAAAGTTTAAGTGTGGGGGTATTTGATAATTGGAAATTAACAGTAAATTATGTGGGCATTTTATACCAATTTTATGGGGAATTATTTGAGTTCAATATGAAATTTGGTTTAATATGTGATTTTTGCATCAATTGGGTGTTGAACATGAATTTTAAGATATTTAATAATTTTCATAATCTTTCGGCTTGAAATTTTATTCCATTTTTTTGTCTAAGGGAATTCGGACAAGAAGAAACAGGGAACACTTAAGAGCACGATGGATGGAAGAAAAGAGAAACCAAAGCAAGCAAGGGTGTCGGCGCCTAGGCGCCACCCTACAGGCCCGTGCTAGAATCTCCAACACCACATTTCAGTCTACTTCCAGAGAGTTAGCGCCTAGGCACCACTTCACCAATGTGCTGAAAAGTCCGAAAGAGTTTAGGGATCACAAGGTAAAATTACATCCAGGGAGTTGGCGCCTAGGCGCCACCCAGGGGCGCCCAGGTGCCAAGCAGGGGTAGCTACAAAAGTTAAGGAGAAGCTACAGGCAGGGACAGTCTAGAGAGTTGGCGCCTAGGCGCTAGTGCAAAAATTTCTAGGGTTTCCAAAATGTGTCCAAATTGCTCAGCACACAGAGAGTTGGCGCCTAGGCGCCAATACGCAGACCTGCGTACGATTGCAAGCGGTTGGCTCGTTTTAAGGGATATATAAAAACCCTTTGAGGGTTCCGAAAGAGAGGATATAATTTTTTTGAAGGAGAAGAGATTAGAGAATTCTTGGAGAGAGAGAAAAAGAGAGAGAGAGAGGTGGAGAGCACAGGCGAGAAGAGAACCGGCGAGTTGCGTGGGGCGACCGGTACATCTTCGAAGCTCCAAACCAATAAGCTTTTCTTTTCATTGCTTTTTATTGTCTTGTTTAAGATGGGATATTATGTTAATTCTCTTTTGGACTTGAACATGCTAGGATAAACCCTTAATCTAGAGTTTAGGATGTAGCATGCGTACAATGTAGCGTGGTGTGGATGTTAATTTATTTATGATGGATATTATTATTAATTTAATATCTTGTGATTTAATGCTTGCTTGGTGTGAAGGCCTGCACTTTGGCAATGATTCCCATATATTAGGTGATGGAACCAAGAGGTGGAAATCTAATATACGATAATTAAGATATTAAACTTGAAAATCTAAGACCATGAGAATAGGCATGATGACCTTGAGGAATTCCATGAACAAACCACAGAACTTAATAGATTCTAATTAACTTAATCCCATGAGAATAGGTGGTTAAGAAGATTAGAGTACGCCTTATAGGTTTCGAGAGAAGGTGCAAGGATAAATTAGGAACTGTTCTCCTTTAACAAACAATATCCGGATTAAATAATTATACCACTACCCGTTACATAAGACGCATGTGAATTCTAGACCCTGGATACTCACACTCTCGTTTTCTCCACTCATTTTAATTTCTATTTTATTTTCTCTTCCCAATTTTCTGTTTCTTTTCCATTTAATTTACTACATTCTCTTTCAACTTTTCTAATCCATTTAATCCGACGAGAAAGTGTTTAAAAGCAGAATTTTTAGTCCCGAATTCCCTGTGGATCGATATTTTTTATACTACAATCTACGACCCATGCACTTGCGGTGAGATTGCGAACAACATGGAATTGAATTATAACAATGTACTATGAGATTTAGTCCAATTCATTCACATGTTACTTGCAAATTTCCTTAACACCTAGTCCTTAGCCTGAATTTCTGATTTTTCATGAAATCAATTTCAAGTTAAAGTTTTTCTCAACCTTGCACATATTTCATCAAAATGGATTGAAACAAGATAATTTTCAGTAAATTTTTTCTCGACCTTGTACATATTTCATCAAAATGGATTGAAACAAGATAATTTTCATAAGCAAAATGTGACATGATATGCAATCTGACACATGTATACAAGATATGAATCAAAACACACCAAAATGAATTATACACCCCCCAAACTTAAGGGATGCATTGTCCTCAATGCATGCAACTACATGAAACCTACATGATCATAAACTGATAAAGAAATACAAAAGTAAAATAAAATGGAAAGGACAGGAACTCTCCTAGGTGTCTGATGCGGAGGAGTTGTCTTCATCATGCTCACTCTCTTCACCCGACTGCTGTGAAGACTAACCAAAACATGCTCGGAACTCGGGAGGTGTCGATAGGAACAATGATAATGTCATCATATCGATGTGTCGATCCTCCATAAGTCTGCGAAAATGCGCCTCCATAAGTCTGCGAAAATGCGCCTCCATAGCCTGATTAGACTGCTGTAGAAACCGGGCTTAGGCTGCCATTAGATTCTCTAAGTTGGTTAGCCTCACATTAGTTGAGAGCGATGTCACAAATAGGAAGAAGGAAGAAATCAATCGGCATAATAGTAAAAAGTGCACTGTAAGCTCAAATGTCCAGGACTCTACACCCCAAATATATTCCATAAAAGCTCTTCTCAGACAATTCAACTCAAGTGTCAAGCCATATGATTGATACCACAAGTGCAGTTTATAAACTCCTCCCCCACTACTTTAAACCCTTAGCCGCAATAAAATAATGGAATAGCTTGAGCCAAAAAGTTACCCACAAGCAACACAACCACATGCCCTCAAATATATGAGAAATGCAAGCCACCCTTTTTCACACCTTTTACTTAAAGTAATAAAACAGGTGATTCACTAAAAGCAGTAAAAAAATTACTTCCCCAAATATGCAAAAATGGAGGATTTTGATATTGAAATGATATCTAATAATTAAACCATGGTCTTCGTGTCGACGGGCTCAAAAAATTCTTTCCGTTGATATGTGGTAGCTCCCGTAACTCCTCCAGGATCAAAAGTTATGACCAGTTGAAGTTGGCATGCTGAAAACTCGTGTTTTACTATTTTTTTATGCTAGCTGGGGGATGGCACTGGGGTGGCAAAAATTGAGGCCTAGGCGCCGACTTGCTGACTCAAAAGTTGTAACATGTTGTTTCCTTGTAAAAATATGGCGCCAGAGCGCCACTTCTCTGATCCCAACTCGCTACAGCATGTTCTTTTACAAAAACTTAGAGCCGGGGCGCCAAACATTTAGGCCGAGGCCCCACTCCAACTGCATCTTCTTGTCTTGAATGATGAATATAAACTTGAAACTCCTTGATTGCATCATTTATTAACTTGAAAGTAGATTGAAAGTCCATATGATAATCCTGTCCTTCCTTGCCTTGGGAGATACTGCTTTATTCTTGGATCAAAAATCAAAAAGTGTAATGGGTTGCCTCCCATTTAGCACTAAATTTATCATCTTTAGCCCGACGTCCCATTATGATTAGCCAATTTCCTCTCTATCGAACTTCCTTCCATGCGGATTGTGCACTGGAAGTTCAGATCTCTTCTTAGCCTCTTCAAATGGACCAGTTAGCCTCTTTTCTTGAATTTCATAGAGATTATAGAAGAGTTGTTCTTCAAGGTCTTGAATAAATGATGGCTTCAAGGAGCTGATTTCCAAGGCTATGCATTGATCACTTAAGCAATGCTGCACCTGAATTTCGGGAAGACCAATTAGAAGTATGTTGATATGACAATTTTCAACTTTCTCCAATATATCAACCTCTATTTCTTCATCGATTTTCTTTTCTGCTTCATGGCTTTCCATTGGCTCAACCAATTGTTCAAGAATGAATTGAGGTACAAATTTCTCTATCACATTGATTGATATATCTTCCTTAATACTCGGAGTGGCTTCGCAACCCTGTTCCAACTCGTCTTCTTCTGAAATTTCTTCAATATGACTGGAAGATGGTTCTTGATGCCGACATTGGATTGCGGTAGCCAATTGCTCCACCTATTTCTGCATGTTCTCATTAAATTGCATCTGATGTTGCATGAATTGCATGAACATGTCTTCCAAAGATGGCTTGTTTTCAGGTAACAATGACTCCTCAATTTCTTGTGTTTGAGAATCGAAAGGCATCATAGTCCTCGATTGCAAGTCTCCATGGTAGTCCTTGTATCATTTAAATGCTCATAATAGCCCACAGACGCTAAATAATACACACATTGGATTGACAGATGTCCTTCGCCTCCACATAGATCGCAGTAAGTTGAATAAAAATTATCCATTCTCTGCATTCGATAATCAAAACCTACAAATTGATCTGAGGGTGCTAGTATTAAACCCATGGGAACTGGAAGTGCTTGGTGTTGAAAGTTCTGCATTTAACCAGTGATAAGCATTTGAAGCCATTGAAAATTGCAAAACAAAGACTCCTTAAATAAAATTTTATCAAAAGAAAAGAAAGAAAAGAAAAACTATGTATAATATATACACATTCACAGAAGACAACTAAAATTGTCAGGTACTAAGTTTAAACCAATCCCTGGCAACAGCGCCAAAAACTTGACGAGCTGCGTATATGTCTATTAAAATGCTCGTTTTAACACAAGTATACGTGTCGATCAAGTAATAAAGAGTGAGTAGAGTATCATTCCCACAAGGATTGTGTTAAATGGGTTAGCATCTTAAATCTTAATTGTCTAAGTGAATTGGTAAAAGGAATGAGATTTGGTTTCAAAGAATTGAATTAAACTAACTAAGCAAAGAAGTAAATGACCAAAGTGGAGTGGATATTGCTAAGATTGCCTTGAGATGATTAAGATAGGTGGGAATATGAATTCATTGAATCATAGCTATGTCATTTGGTCCCATTTAAGTTGGTTATGCAGAGATTACTAATCTAGGTTCATTCATATTCATATATGTCTTCCAACACATATAAACCTAACCAAGTTTTAGTTATTTTCTATGTTCCCATGCAGATAAGTAAAACAAGGTTGATAACCATATAACCTAATCAAGATTACACAGGGTTAATAGGTATATCCCTATCCATATTAACATCTAACACAACATGAGCTAGAATACTTGTGCCTTATATATGGATCTTATTGAAATCCCATTTTTCCAAACATGAATCTAAATATTAGATCAATTCACAAGGTTGCAAAGCTTATAAACGCACTAAGCATGATATATAAGGGTAATCTCAAGTAACACAAGTCACAACACACTATATTATCAATTCAATCATAAGAAAACCAAATATCATAAGCTATGAGTTCAAATCCTACATATCTCCCACCATAGGAAGGTTTGGCCCATTAACATGACTTCAATTCATATTGAAATCAAGTTACAATCATCTCAAAGAACACAGAAGAAAGGAAAGAGAATGAGAAAGAGATGACCTAAATCCCGGAAGCTTCCACCAGCGAGATCGGATCTCCTCTTCCGTTTGCGATGGAAAACAAATCCTTTTCCTTCTCTGTGCAGCTGCTCTAGTGGCTCGCTCCACGCCTCTCCTTGTTCTGGTCTCTCTCTGTGAATCTCTTTTCTATATGCAACCCTAAGAGATCTATTTATAAGCTTGCGAAACATATGAGCAGAAACCCACTCATACGGATGCGTAGTGGTGCCTAGGCGCCAACTCTGTGTGTGCTGGGTGACTTTGAAACCTTTCTGTATGCCCTGAGAGTTCATGCCTTGGCGCCTCGGCGCCATCTCTCTTGAAGCTTTTGACCTAAAAACTCTGTTGGGCGTGTCTGTATGTTAATGAAGTGGCGCCTAGGCACCAACTACCTGAATGCAATATGTTGTGTGAGGTGTTGTAGATTTTAGTAAAGGCCTATAGAATGGCGCCTAGGCGCCAACCCCATGCTCCTTCACTTGGCTCTATTCTGCGTTTGACTTGCTCGCGTGCCTGTAATTCTCCGTCCTTCCTGTAAAAATGAATGAGACTAGATAAATGAATTAAAAATGCCTAATTTATACTAAAAATGCATAAAAATACATAATGCTCCTAAAATGCAAAGCGAGTGAAAATTTAGCTAAATGGATGCAAACTAAACCTAATCTCTTGGACTAACACGTAAAAATAGTCTGAAATAGGCCATGATAACTCGTATTTTACGAGTTACCACTTGCCTCAACTCTTGAGTCCTCAATGCCTCTACCTCTAGTGCTCTTGCCCTTTCAAGACTTGATGCATAATCCTCAATCAGCAAAGGTGTAAGGCACTCCCTTAGATATAACATCAATCCTTGTTGAAACCTTTGTGTCTTGTTTTCTGGCACATTGGCGATCTATGACACATACCTTACCAAGGCATTGAACTTGGCGGCATATTCCGTGACTGACATCCTTCCTTGATATAATCGTTCAAACTCAATTACCTTCTGACTTTCCAGTCCCACTGGAAGGTATTCCTTATTAACTCTTCAACAAAAGTCTACCAAGTCACTTCCTCTAGTGTAGCATAGTGATCAACATGGTTTCCCACCACTCATGGGCATCTTTAGCTAGTAAATGAGTGGCACACAAGACCTTCTACCTATCATTGTACGGAGATATTCTAAATAACTTTTTGATCTCCATCATCCACTGTTCCGATTGCACGGAGTCGGGTTTTCCTACAAACTTGGGAGGACATTGAGCAAAAAAAGCATTGATGGCTCTCCTATCTGCTTCCAATATTTGATTCTCATTTCCCACTGGTGCCAGTGTGGGAGTAGGATTACCCATTTGTGTGTATCGTTCTCTTTTATTACCACCCAACTACACTTGATGGGTGATTTCCCTTAAGCCTTGGATTATATCCACAGTCTGGGTTGCTCATTCTCGAGTAGCTTGTTGTATAGCCTCCTTTATGGCTGCAGCTACCCTTTCCTCGATTATCCTTACCTGTCTCATTTCATTTTCATTTTTAACATTCGGTTTTGGGTTTATGTTTTCTCGTTGTTGACGAGTCCTTGGGTTTTGCCTTCTTGGTCCCAGTTCAGGTCGTTTAGACCTATTACTAGTCTCTCCAGCTTCATGCTGACTTGGAATTTCATCATCGGCTACTGCCTTTCCTTTATTTTGCCTAATTCTTGCTCTTGTGTTAACCATGGCGCCTTTGCTGCATTCAAAGACACATTAACATAGCTTTCATTTATGATTAGGTTTTAATCATATCAGGTATATACCATCATTATTCAATTAATTTATCATAACCACATCATTTATTATAGTGCAATACTAGTCATGTCATTCTCAATCATTTATGAACGTAAGCATTTATACCCATTCATTTCACTCATTCATGATTTTCACACATAACAACTTCATATATACATCAAAACATCCATACATTCACATAATTAAACATTCACATAGTTCACACAATTAAACATTCCACCTTCTAAACCAAAGTTTTACCATATCACCACATCACCATATAATATATTCATGTACACATAGAAAATCCATCTTGAAACCAAAGTTTCACTAAACCATAATGTACATATACATATCACAAAAACAAAGGAAACCTTCACCACATATACATATCACATCAAGAAAACAAAGAAAGTTTTCATTATACGCATCTATCTTCCTCCACATATACATATCACATGTGTAGGCTCATTGACGAGCTGTGTATATGTCAATTAAAATGCTCGCTATTTACGCAAGTATACGTGCCGTGTCAAGTAATAAAGAGTGAGTAGAGTATCGTTCTCATGAGGAATTGTTAACTGGAATTATTAATTAGTTAAATTGCTTTCGATGGATGAAAAATTTTGAGTTTATGATTTAACTAAACTAACGATTGCAATGAGAAATTAGAGTGAAGATTACGAGACTACTGGATGCTTTAAACGGGTTTTCTAATTGAGGATGGCAGATGGATAGTTCGGAATCCTTGAATCTAAACTATATTGTTTTGGTTCTTTTTAATTGGATTGCATATGGATTCACTAGCCCAAATTCATATATCTTTATATATTTCTTCTAACATTATATAAAGCTAATTACACCCTATTTAATTGCTATGTTCTCATGCCATTAAATAAAGTGAAATTGATAAGTTCATAACTTGTATAATGACTACATAGGGTTTAACGGTATATTCCTATCCGTTAAACAACTCTCCTTACACAAAGGTAGAAACCTATGCCTTGCACATGAATCTAGCAGAAATCTTCCTCTTCCAAGGATAAATCAATCAATTAAATCATCTTACAAGGTAGCTAATCTTGTAAAAAGCATTAAATCCACACATGCAAAGGTAAATCATACACAATCATCTATAAAATCAAATATTCATTCCTGAATATTCTAAGAACCAAGAAAAAATATAGTTTAGAATTCAAATCATCCTAACTATCCATCGAATGGAGGTTTAGTTCAAAGTCATGATCTAAACATCCAATACATTCATATCAAAAGTATCCATGAAATCAGAGAAAGAAAATTGAAAAGAATGAGAGAAAACTATTTTCCGGCGGTTTCCACCAACGGGGTTGATTCCTCTCTTCAATCCGGGCTTTAATCTTGATTTCCTCTTTCTCTTGCTCTCTAGTTCGTCTCTGGGCTTCCTCCTTTTCTCTCTCGCGCGCCGAACCCCTAGGAACTATTTATAGAGTCCCTTTGTGCAGCTTACACACTAAAGTTTGCGCCTACGGATGCGTATTGGCGCCTAGGCGCCAACTCTCTGTATGTTGGGCAACTTGAACACTTTTTATAAACCCTAGAAATCCATGCTTTGGCGCCTAGGCGCCAACTCCCTGGACTCTTCTGGTTTAGAGCTTCTCCTTGACACCTTGTGACTAATCATGCCTGGTGCCTGGGCGCCTCTGGGTGCCGCCTAGGGCCCAACTCCCTGGAAGCAAGCCTGACTTATAACTTCAACAATGTCTGAACTTGGCTTGCATGTAGATGAAGTGGCGCCTAGTCGCCAACTCACTGGAAGCCATGCTGTATTCTGAGTTTGTGCTGAAAAATGGCCAAGGCACGTAGGGTGGCGCCTGGGCGCCAATGGTGGGCGCATAGGCGCCATCCACCTGCCTCAGACTTGCCTAAATCCGCATTCGACTCGCCCGCTTTGCCTTCATCTGTTCTGTCATTCCTGCAAAAGATAGAAAAACTAAGTAAATAAACTAAAAATGGCTAAAAACTAAATAATGCTCCTAAAATGCAAAGCGAATGAAAATTAAGCTAAATGAATGCAAACTAAGCCTAATCTCTCGTACTAACGCACAAGTCAAGTCTGAAATGGGCCATGATAACTCGTAAAAATACGAGTTATCACACCCCCAGACTTAAATGGTTCTAGTCCTCAAGCAACACATGCAAACAGTATGACTGAATGAATGAATGAATGCATGCATGCAGACTCTGTCAACTCTGTTTGCTTCCTATTGTGCTTTGATCAATCCACTTAGCCATCTTACAAGGTCTAGATTAATCTAATTTGAAAAATCCTTCATTACACAAACAAGGCATGCATTTTCATTTTCAAACCAAGTTACATGTGGATGTTCAGATTTCATAATGCAAAGTCATAATTCAACACGTTAATCTTCCATTCGATCAGAAAACTGGTTAGAAAATTAATGAACACAAGCAAACCAAGGATTAAGCTGAATACACTGGTCACAGAAAATGGTATCAAGTCTTTATTCAATTTTTAACAACTACACATTCTTTTTCCCCCCAAACTTATTGCAAAAATTCTCCTCACCATATTTCAGGATATCTGGAGATCTGTTTTTTTTTTGGGCTCCCCTCACCATATTTTAGGGTATCTAGAGAGAATTTTCATTTTAAGGCGTTATTACTGTGATTTTCCATTGCTTTTTACGCAGACCTTGCCATTTGTCGATGCCAAGTCCTTATTACTCAGCTTAGGTCAACTGCCACCTTATTATTTTTTCTAATGCCTTGTTACGGGTACTGAACATGTTTGAGTAATTCTTGTGAAATAATACCATTTCTGAACCCGTTAAAGTACTTGGTCATCATTTATTTAGTTTAGTTTTCATCATCTCGGTCTGAAAGATATGCCTGTGATTGAATTAGAACAATGTATTATGAAAATCCTTTTAATTCTTTCACATGTTAATTTCAACATGCTTTCATACTTGGTTTTTAATCTGAATAGTCCATTCTTTCATGAATTCAATTTCAAGTCAACAATAATCACAACCTTGCACATTTTCACAATAAGATAGATTGAAACAAAGACAACTTTCATTAGCTGGAATTGACATACATGCAACATAAAATAAAGCATGAAAAATTAAAATGAAAAACTAACTTATGGTTAAGAATTATACACCCCCCCAAAACTTGATAGATACATTGTCCTCAATGCATGATGAATTAAAATGAACTAATAATGAAAATACGATAAAAAGCAAAAATAAAAGAAAAGAAAAACAAAATGAAAGGATTGGGACTCCCTCATGAATCAGACACCATCGTGTCCTCGTCGTCGGGCTTGGGCTAGGACTGCTGCCCGAAGCAGGCTCAGACCTTCGGTGGCTTCGAAACTAAGCTCCAACTCTTTTTCCTACAAAAGCAAAAACGAAAACAAAAATCAAAATCAAAATGAACAATGGGTTGCCTCCCATCCAGCGCTGAGTTTATCATACTTCGCTCGACATTCTCACTGTTCAATCTTCTTTCAGTTCCACCACCTCCTTGCAATGCTGATAATCATCTCCCATATAATGCTTAAGATGTTGCCCATTCACAACAAAACTATTGTCGAATGCTTCGTTGAATATTTCTACTGCTCCATGCTCAGTTGCCTTTCTCACTACGAACGGACCCAACCATCTAGATTTGAATTTCCCTAGAAATAGTTTCAATCTCGAATTGAAAAGCAAAACTCTCTGACCTGCCTTGAATTTTCGTGTTAGAATCTTTTTATCATGCCATTTCTTCACCTTTTCTTTATAGATCTTGGCACTTTCATAGGCTTGCATCTGAAATTCGTCCAATTCATTGAGTTGCAGTAATCGGTGTTCCCCTGCTTGTTGCATGTCTAGGTTTAGTTTTTTAATTGCCCAATACGCACTGTGCTCCAACTCTCCAGCGGCAGATGGCAGGCTTTTCCATAAACCAGTTGGTATGGAGACATTCCAAACTGAATTTTATAGGCAGTTCTATATGCCCATAGTGCGTCGTCCGGTTTGACGGACCAGTCTTTTCGAGATGACCCGATCATTTTCTCTAGAATTTGCTTCAATTCCCTATTGGCCAACTCAACCTGTCCGTTAGCTTACAGATGATAAGCTGTCGTCACCCTTTGACGCATGCTGTATTTGTGCAGAATTGCCATGAACTGCCGGTTACAGAAATGGGATCCTCCATCACTAAAGATCACCCTAGGTGTGTCAAAACGAGTAAAGATGTTCTTTTTGATCAATTTGAGAACTGTTTTAGCATCGCCTGCTTGAGTCGAAATTGCTTCTACCCATTTGGAAACATAATCAACGGCAACCAGAATGTATTTGTTTCCAAAGGAGGGAATAAATCGGCCCATGAAGTCGATACCCTAGACATCGAATATTTATACTTCAATGATATTAGTGAGAGACATCTCGTGTCTATTGGAAATATTACTTGTCCGTTGGCATTGATCGCACCATTTTACATAAAGATGGACGTCTTTAAATAGAGATGGCCAGTAGAATCCCGATTGAAGTATTTTTGCTGCAATTTTGTCTCCTTGGAAGTGGCCCCCATACAGAGATGAATGACAACTTTGCGGTAATGATTCCTATTCACACTCTAGAATACATCTCTGATATAACTGATCTGGGCATTGCTTGAACAGATATGGATCATCCCAGAAATAAAATTTAACATCGTGGAGAAACTTTTTCTTTTGGTGTGAATTCCACCCTGGAGGCAACATTCCGCTGACGATGTAATTAACGAAGTCTGCATACCATGGTCGACTGCGTGGGGAGATAGATAATAGCTTCTCATCCGAGAATACTTCCCGAATAGGCTCTGTATCGTGAGCTAACTGGGGTCCTTCGAGGCAAGATAGATGGTCAGCGACCTGATTTTCAACTCCCTTCCGGTCTTTGATTTTGAGGTCGAATTCCAGATAAGCTCTGAATTTATCAAATGCAAATACCACTGCTAGCAGTTCCTTTTCGGTTGTAGTGTAATTCATTTGTGCCTCGTTCAAAGTTTTGCTAGCATAGTATATGGAATGGAAAACCTTGTTCTTTCGCTGTCCCAGTACTGCTCCCACTGCGTAGT
The DNA here is from genome assembly GCA_030490835.1 of Annona cherimola. Taxonomy (NCBI): domain Eukaryota; kingdom Viridiplantae; phylum Streptophyta; class Magnoliopsida; order Magnoliales; family Annonaceae; genus Annona; species Annona cherimola. The sequence continues at coordinate 85,255,950 of CM059972.1, forward strand.
CGCTTGCATCGCACATTAATTTGAATGGGAGGTTCCATTCTGGACAAATAATAATTGGTGCGGATACCAGTTTCTTTTTCAGCTCCTAAAATGCTTCTAAACATTCACTGGTGAATTTGAATGGTGTATCCTTCTCGAGCAGTGAACATAACAACTTAACTATCTTTGAAAAGTCTTTTCTGAACCGCCTATAGAACCCCGCATGTCCCAAAAAATTGCGAATGCCTTTGACTGAAGTAGGTGGAGGCAATTTCTCGATCGTCTCAATTTCAGCTTTGTCCACTTCAATTCCCTGCTTAGAGACCCTGTGACCAAGTACGATGCCCTCCTGCACCATAAAATGACACTTTTCCCAGTTAAGAACCAGATTCGTATCCTAGCAACGCTGGAGCATCTTTGATAAGTTGGTTAGGCATTCGTCATAGGAATTCTCGAATACTGAGAAATCGTCCATGAATACCTCTAAGAAATCCTCCACCATGTCAGTGAAAATGGCTATCATACATCGCTGAAATGTTCCTGGAGCATTGTGTAGGCCAAACGGCATTTGCCTGAACGCAAACGTGCCATACAGACATGTGAACGTGGTCTTTTCTTGGTCCTCCGGTCTATCATAATCTGATGATAACCTGAATAGTCATCCAGAAAGCAGTAGAATTCACGTCCCGCTAACCTATCCAGCATCTGATCAATGAATGGAAGTGGAAAATGATCCTTTCGGGTAGCTTTATTCAACTTACGATAGTCCATGCAAACTTGCCAACCAGTAATTGTTCTGGTTGGGATTAGCTCGTTGTTTTCGTTGGAGATGACCGTCATACCACCTTTCTTCGGGACGCATTGCACCGGGCTGACCCAAGAGCTATCGGAGATAGGGTATATCACGCCTGCATCTAACCATTTGATTATCTCCTTTTTGATCACTTCTTTTATGATTGGGTTTAGTCTTCTCTGTGCCTCGATAGATGGCATAAAATTCTCTTCTACTTGAATCTTGTGCATGCAAAAAGATGGGCTGATGCCTCTGATGTCTGCTATGGTCCATCTTATGACCTTTTTGTGATCTCTGAGCACTCTGAGCAGTTTTTCTTCTTGCACGGGATCAAGTGCAGCAGAAATAATCACCGAGAGTGAGGATTCTGCTCCCAGGAATGCATATCTGAGGTGCTTTGGCAAGGGTTTCAGCTCCAGAATAGGCAGCTCTTTGATTAACAGCTTTAATTGTTTAAAAGATTCCAACTTGAGCTCCAGTTATTCAAATTTCTGCGGGTATCGTGGGAATGTCGGAGGTTGCTGCAGATAATGTATCATTTTTACCAAATTTTCATCAGATTCATTGACTTCCCCAACCAACGATGCTTCTAAGATGTCCTTGAAAACTGAGATTTGGAATTCAGCTTGAACTGCCGAGTCCACCATGTCGATCATTAAACATTCCTCTAGGTCATTTGGTAACTGCATCTCCTTGAACACACTAAAAGTAACGTGTTCGCTTTGAACCTACATGGTTAGCTCTCCAGCCTGTACATCGATGATGGCTTTACCTGTTGCAAGGAAGGGTCGACCCAGAATAATTGGCACATCTCAATCCTCTTCATAGTCCAGGATAATAAAATCAGCGGGAAAGATGAACTTGTCCACCTTGACAAGGACATCCTCGATAATGCCTTCCGGATATGTGATGGATCGATCTGCCAGTTGTAGCATCACTATCGTAGGTCGAGCTTCCCCTAGGCCCAATTTTCTAAAAATGGACTTGGGCATGAGATTAATACTGGCTCCCAAGTCGCATAAGGCTCTCCCGAAGTATTGGTCTCCAATCGTGCACGGGATGGTGAAACTCCCTAGGTCCTTGAGTTTTGGAGGCAACTTCCTTTGCACCCTCGCACTGGTTTCCTCTGTTAATGCCACCATCTCAAATTTCGTCAACAGCCTTTTCTTTAATAGCACGTCTTTCATGAACTTGGCGTAGCTAGGCATCTGTTCCAAGGCTTCGACGAGAGGTATATTGATGTGTAACTGCTTTAATACCTCTAAGAACTTCTTGAATTGACACTCCTTCTTAGTCTTTTTGAATCGCTGAGGAAATGGAGGAGGTGGTCTTGGATTCGTGGCGATTTCAGCATCTGGTTGCTTCTGGGTAGTAACTGGTTCTTCTGGCTCCTGCGACTGTTGAATCAGAGGATTAGTGGGTTCAGTTACCGATTTTGGTGGAGTTGCATCGGGTAATTGCTTTCCACTACGCAATATGACTGCTTGGACCTGTTCTTTGCCTTTTCCTTTCGGGTTTTGCTCAGTGTCGCTCGACAATGAACCTTGAGGTCGGTTGTTCAGGGCTGAGGCCAGTTGGCCTATCTGAGCTTCCAGGTTCTTGTTTGTCGTGATCTGCGATTGCATGAATTGCATAAAAAGATTTTCCATAACCGATTTCTTTTCTTCTCGCGGTGGATTGAACTGTATTGGTCTTGCAGGCTGTTGCTGCAGTGGGTGCTACGAGAATCTAGGTGGCTGGTTCGGCATCATCTGGTTATTCCATGAGAAGTTGGGATGATTTCTCCAGCCTGGGTTATAGTTGTTTCCATACTGATTTGCTGGGTTTCTCTGGAAATTTCCCATGTAATTAATGGACTCTAGGTTGGAGGCACATTCATCACTGGGATGGCCAAATTCGCCACACCACGTATAAATGTCTATTGCTGTCAACTGCTATGGTGTAGACGCCCCTAGCGCATTGATGTTGGCTGGCCTGGATAAATTCTGAATTTTCCGAGATAAAGCGTCGATGTGGGCCATTATCAATGAAACCGTGTCCAGTTAGAGTGGACCCCCACCTCGGCTCCTGTCAGATGGCAGTTGATAAGTATTGGCCGCCATGTTTTCGAGTAGGGTGTATGATTCCCGATAGGTTTTCCGTAGTAGAGAACCGTTCGATGAAGAATCCACCATGTGACGGGTGGAATCCTGGAGACCGTTATAGAAAATTTGGATTTGGACCCATGGCTGAATTCCATGATGCGGGCATTTTTGGAGAAGGTCTTTGAAGCAATCCCACGCCTCTGATAGGGTCTCATCTCCATGTTGCTTGAACGAGACTATATCCATCCTCAGCTTGGCTAACTTGGCAGGCAGAAAGTATTTCTCTAGGAATTTCTATGCCAAGTCATTCCATTTGTTGACCGAGTTCGGGGATAAAGAGTCTAGCCGCTCCAAAGCTCGATCAAACAGAGAAAATGGAAATGTTCGAAGCCGCATTGCCTCGTCGGAGACTCCGTTCTGCTTGAATGTGTTCATGATCTGCAGAAAATTCCGTAGATGGCGGTGCAAGTCTTCAAATGCTAGACCTTCGAATTGCCCAATAGACTGGAGCATCCGGAAAATCACCGGCTTGATCTCGAAGTTGTTGGTGTCGATCAGAGGAGGTGCAATGCTAGTTTGAACTGCATTCTAACCAAGCGCAATCAAATCCCAAATGGGTTGGTCCAAATCATCTTGAGGTGGATGATTTGGGATCTCAATGCTTTGATTTTCCTGTTAATTTGCATGAACATTTTCATCCTAGTTCTCGATGCGCTCCTTCGTATGTTGTTGGTTCCTAGCCTCCCTGCTCTTGCGACATCTTCTCAAATAGGTTCGTTCGGGTTCCGGATCAAAAGGAATAACAATCTCCTTTCCGGCTCTGCCTCGGCGCATGCAATATGAGATAACTGTGCAAAAACCAATGAAATTGAACTACTAGAAAAATAAATTCTAAACTAAAAGAAATTATGAAAATAAACTATTCTACAAAATTATATAAGAAAGCAATAAAATTAAAAATAATTGGCTAAACAATTCCCCGGCAACAACGCCAAAAACTTGACGAGCTACGTATATGTCAATTAAAATGCTCGCTATTTACGCAAGTATACGTGCCGTGTCAAGTAATAAAGAGTGAGTAGAGTATCGTTCCCACGAGGAATTGTTAACCAGACTTATTAATTAGTTAAATTGCTTTCGATGGGTGGAAAATTCTAAGTTTATGATTTAACTAAACTAACGATCGCAATGAGGAATTAGAGTGAAGATTACGAGACCACTGGATGCTTTAAATGGGTTTTCTGATTGGGGTTGACAGATGGATAGTTCGGAATCCTTAAATCTAAACTATATTGCTTTGGTTCTTTTTAATTGGATTGCATATGGATTTACTAGCCCAAATTTATATATCTTTATATATGTCTTCCAACATTATATAAAGCTAATTACACCCTATTTAATTGTTATGTTCTCATGTCATTAAATAAAGTGAAATTGATAAGTTCATAACTTGTATAATGACTACATAGGGTTTAACGGTATATTCCTATTCATTAAACAACTCCCCTTACACAAAGGTAGAAACCTATGCCTTGCACATGGATCTAGCAGAGATCTTCCTCTTCCAAGGATAAATCAAGCAATTAAATCATCTTACAAGGTAGCTAATCTTGTAAAAAGTATTAAATCCACACATGCAAAGGTAAATCATACACAATCATATATAAAATCAAATATTCATTCCTGAATATTCTAAGAACCAAGAAACAATATAGTTTAGAATTCAAATCATCCTAACTATCCATTTAATGGAGGTTTAGTTCAAAGTCATGATCTTAACATCCAATACATCCATATGAAAAGTATCCATAAAAGCAGAGCAAGAAAATTGAAAAGAATGGGAGAAAACTATTTTCCGGCGGTTTCCACCAACGGGGTTGATTCCTCTCTTTAATCCGGGCTTTGATCTTGATTTCCTCTTTCTCTTGCTCTCTAGTTCGTCTCTGGGCTTCCTCCTTTTCTCTCTCGCGCATCGAACCCCTAGGAACTATTTATAGAGTCCCTTTACGCAGCTTACGCACTGAAGTTTGCCCGTACGGATGCGTATTGATGCCTAGGCGCCAACTCTCTGTATGTTGGGCAACTTGCACACTTTTTGTAAACCTTAGAAATCCATGTTTTGGCGCCTAGGCGCCAACTCCCTGGACTCTTCTGGCTTAGAGCTTCTCCTTGACACCTTGTGACTGATCATGCCTGGCGCCTGGGCGCCCCTGGGTCACTGGAAGTCATGCTGTATTCTGAGTTTGTGCTGAAAAATGGCCAAGGAACGTAGGGTGGCACCTGGGCGCCAATGGTGGGCGCATAGGCGCCATCCACCTGCCTCAGACTTGCCTAAATATGCATTCGACTCGCCTGCTTTGCCTTCATCTGTCCCGTCCTTCCTGCAAAAGATAGAAAAACTAAGTAAATGAACTAAAAATTCTTAAATAATGCTAAAAATGCCTAAAAACTAAATAATGCACCTAAAATACAAAGCGAATGAAAATTAAGCTAAATGAATGCAAACTAAGCCTAATCTCTCGTACTAACGCACAAATCAAGTCTTAAATGGGCCATGATAACTCGTAAAAATGTGAGTTATCACTCATTGGTAATAGTGTTGGTATCTGACCCACGGGGAAGGTTCTAGTTATCACTATCATCATCACTTTCTTCTTTAGGCTCGATGAACTCCTCTACAGGGTCATCATCATCATTTTCACCCCTCATGTCTATGGACCCATCATCACTTTCTACTACCCATAGTATATGTTCATCGGGGCGGGGTGAAGGAGGTTTTTCCACTACGCGCTCACCTTGAGCATGATACTACTCTCATGCTCTCACAACTTCCCTTTCCTTTTGATCTATACGCTCCCAACTCATTCTATGTCGAAACTGATTGTAGCCATCGGCAAACTGATTCCATGGGCTATGCTTTGGGGGTGTAGGAGTGGGCATCTGATCCCAAAAAGCCTGAAGCTCTCTAGAATTAACCTGATCTGTAGGTACAGATGGAAATGACCGTGGGTCAAGTCGAGGAGCTAGTATGACCTCAGCTCTAGGAGCCCTACTAGTGGACTCTATTGGATTATACCCATTCTACATGTGGTGGAGATAGGGTTTAGTGTAATTTTTTCTTTTTTATGGCCGGTGGAGGGTATAAGGGGTGATAACCTAGAGGGGCGGGTGTGTTATACGTTACACCCTGCTGAGATGCCCACCATCTATTGACATTCTCCTCTATTGTACGTCTTTTCTCCTCCTTCTCCATCTCCTTCCTCATCTCCTCATGATACCAAGCTCTGTGGTGCCCCAAATCGAGCATCACAACATGACCTTTACTCTGGGATCGTTTATTGAATGATAAACATGAGCAGGATTGTTGTCCTGTCATACAATGAGATTATAACATGAATATACATTTTATAATTTACTGTACAAGAGTTTATCTCATAACACTTAGTCATTTTTACACCAACTTGCCCTCTTTGGCCATCATCAAGCCCTGATATGCACATTCAACCTTTATTTCAAACACATCATTCTCATCATATATCATTGACGAGCTGCGTATATGTCTAATTAAAATGCTCATTTTAACGCAAGCATACGTGTCAATCAAGTAATAAAGAGTGAGTAGAGTATCGTTCCCATGAGGAAATGATCTAACTAGGATTATTAATCAGTTTAGTTGCTTTCGATGAGTAGAAAATAGGATTTCTTAATTAAGACTTAAAGTATCAAATGCATAAAAGAAATAGAAAAGAGTTGACGGGACAACTGGAATACTAGAAAGAAATTATCGATTGGGGATGGCAGATGGATAGTTTGGAATCCTTGAATCTAAACTTTATTGCGTTGGTTCCTTTTCATTAGATTGTGCAATGATTTACTAGTCCAAGTTCAATAGTCTTTATATATGTCTTCCAATGCATATAAAGCTAATTACACCTTATTCAATTGCTATGCTCCCATGCCATTAAATAAAATGGAATTGATAAGTTCATAACTTGTTCATGACTACGTAGGGTTTAACGGTATATTCCTATCCATTAAACAACTCCCCTTAACAAAGAGGAAACCTATGCCCTACACATGGATCTAGCAGAAATTTTCCTTTCCAAAGGATTAATCATGCAATTAAATCATCTTACAAGATAGCTAATCTTGTAAAACCACTAAACGTCATATGCAAGGGTAAATCCACAACACACAATCATATGAAAGTCAAAAATTCATTCCTGAAATTTAAAGAACCAAGATAATATAGTTTAGGGTTCAATTCATCCTAACTATCCATTTAAAGGAAGTTTAGCTCAAAGACATGATATAAAAATCTTTTGCATCCATATTGTAAGTATCCTAGAAAGTAGAGAAAGAAAAATAGATAGAGGAAGAGAAAACTGGATCTTTGCAGTTTCCACCAACTGGATCGGATCTTCTCTTCGATCTGTGCTTGAAATGGGTTCTTTTCCTTCTTTGGGTGCTTGTTCCGTTGGCTCTCGATTTATCGCGCACGACCCCCTAAGTTTTTATTTAAACTAGTTAGCCTGCACAGCACACCTGTAGAAACACTTGCGTACGGATGTGTAGTGGCGCCTAGGCGCCAACTCCCTAGATGTTTTGTGACTTGGAACTTCTCAAAATATGTTCATGCCATGGCGCCTGGGCGCTAACTCCTTGAAAGCCTAGTGACCTGAAAACTCTTCTAGACTTGTCTGGATGCTAGTGAAGTGGTGCCCAGGCGCCCCACTTCGGCACCTAGGCGACAACTCACTGGAAGCAATTTTGTCATGTGAGGTGTTGGAGATTCTAGCTAAGGCATGTAGGGTGGCGCCTAGGCCAACTAGTCGGCGCCTGGGTGCCAGCCTACTTGCCTCTTTACTTAGCTCTGTTCTGCAAATTGACTCGCTCGCTTGCCTATAACTGTCCGTCCTTCTCGCAAAAATTGAATGAACTAAAAATTGCCTAATTTATACTAAAAATGGATGAAAACTATATAATGCTCCTAAAATTCAAAGCGATTGAAAAATTAGCTAAATGGATGCAAACTAAACCTAATGTCTTTGACTAACTCGCAAAATTGGTTTGAAATGGGCCATGATAACTCGCATTTTCACGAGTTATCACACCCCCAAACTTAAATGTTGCTAATCCTCGAGCAACACATGCAAACCAATGAATGAATGAATGAATGAACAAATGAAACATGGACACTGTCAACTCAACCTGCTTCGCATTATGCTTCTAACAATCCATCTCTCTATTCAACAAGATCAAGAATAATCTAAAATTGAAAAATCATCCCTTTCACAAGACAAGACAATCATTTTCATTTTTTTTCAATTGCGAACCAAGTTACATGCAGATGACAGAATTCTCTAGTACAGAGTAATAATTCTATCATGCTAATCCTTCTCTTGATCAAACTAAACTGGTTAGAAAATCCATGCAAACAGGTGAACCAAGGGTTAAGCTGAACTAACTAGTCAAAGAACATGGTAATCATTCACTGGATTCCATTTTTGCCCTACTGCACATTCATTCCTCCCCCCAAACTTATTGCAAAACTCTCCTCACCGTATTTCAGGATATCTGGAAATCTATTTTTTTGGCTCTCCTCACCATATTTCTGGGTATCTGGCGAAAGTTTTGATTTTTAAAGCGTTGTTACTATGATTTTCCTTTTTTTATGCGAACCTTGACATTTATTGATGCCAAGTCTCGATTACTCGTCTTAGGTCAATCACCCACTTTTATTGTGCCGATAACTTGGTAGGGATACTGAACATGCCAGAAGAATTTTTGTGAAGTATTACCATTTCTGAATCCATTAATTTCCTTAAAGCACGTGGTTCACATTTGTTTAACTCAGTTATTATCATTTTAGTTGAAAAATTAACATATACTGGGATTAGAACAATGTACTGTGAAATTCTCTTGATTCATTCATATGTCACTTGCAACTTGCTTATACACATAGTCCTTAATCTGAATTGCTCATTTTTTCATGAATTCAATTCCAAGTCAATATTTTCTCAACCTTGCATATTTTCATTAAAATGGATTGAAACAAGATAACTTTCATTAGCAAAAGTTGACATATCATGCAATCTAAACATGAAAAACAAACTTACGATCGAGAATTATACACCCCCCAAACTTGAGAGATGCATTACCCTCAATGCATGATACTAAAGATGACTTAATAAGGAGATACAAAGGAAAATAAAATAAAAATAGAAAGGACCAGAACTCCCTCATGAATTGGACTCGGTCGCGTCATCGTCTTCGTTCTCGCCACCATGCTGCTGGGAGGACCATCCGAAGTAAGCTTGGAACTCGGGAGGCATCGACGGGAAGGGTGGAAGAGTCGATGCGTCTATGTAGCGCTTCTCCATCAATCGACGAAAGTGGGCTTCCATTGCCCAGTTGGACTGCTGTAAAAACCTGGCTTGAGTCGCCATCAGGTTCTCCAAGTTGGTCAGTCGCTCGCTGGTGGTTGGCGATTGAGATGAGGGTCCCACAAGTGGTGCTGCCATCGGTCGAGTCGTGGCGGTGCAAACTCGAGGCTGGGTGCGGTAGGACAGATCGTCGATGATTGCCTGGCCGTTCAGGACTTCCTCAGTCGCCTCCCATTTGACTCTTGCCCTCTTGCAGAGCCCTGTGATCAGGGACGGTAACCCGTAACTGCCATGGGGAGCTATCGCGTTGGCGCAGATCTGGTGGTAAATCAGTCTCCCCACGTCAATCGTCATCCCACTGTAGATGGCATGCAGCAGGAGCACCCTGTCCATCGTGACGTCGCTCACTTGAGTCGATGACATCAGTTTGGCCGAGATAAAGTGGAAAAACATCCTCCCATGGTAGAGCATATCCTCGCGCTTGAAGGACGTAAGTTGACCTCCTCTCGACTTCCACATGGGTGGTCGTTCACAGTAGAAGCTTGTGATTGCATTTATATCTCTATCCTCTCCTTCCATAAGCACCTCGTACTAATCTGGGCGATCAAAAGTGGGTGTCCCATAGAAAGAGTTGATCTCCTCTGGGTGGAATGGGACTATTTTGCCCCAAACCTTTATCCTGCCCTGCTTGTGCTCCACAGCTTTCGTGTAGAATTCCTTTACCATCGGTACAATAGCAGGCTGTGGCTGTGCCAGGAACTTTTGCCAACCTCGAGTATTTAAAGCATTGATGAAATTGTCGGTGAATGCATCGATCTTGATTCCCCTCTCTAGAATCAAGTGGCGCTTCTGCAATGAATCTGTGTACCGCTTAAAAGCTTGAGCAGACACGAAGTGGTTAGCATCAAATTGTACGGGATCTTGAGTTTTCTCCCTTTTTGCAAAAGATGAGGAAGCCATGTCTCCAAATATATCAATCAATCACCAACATAACCATTCACAACCAATCTCCGACAAACAATCCCCCAAGAACTGCACACTGAACTCCAATCTGCCGTCCAATCACAGAATCTCCAAACTCCAACTTTGCAGTACACCACACCAAGAAGTTTTGCAAAACACTTAGAATGCATCAAAGAACAAGAGAATTTACCCCGAGAGCTTTTCAACTAGGAATTATGAAACAGTAAATTTTCTGAACTGGCGTGGGGCGCGGGATGGTGGTGCCTAGGCGCCGCTCTGCTATTGTCGAAATTCGGCGCCGGCCGAAAGAAAACGATGAAATGGCATTTGAAATGGATCCTAAAAGGAGGGGAAATGGATAGCAAATAGAGGTTAGGGATGGGGCTTAGGATTTGGTGAGGAAAAACTTGAATTTTGGGTGGATTTGAGTGAGATCTAAGAAAGGGGAAAAAGTGGAAACAGAATGCAAAATGGAAAGGAATGAATGGGGATGTGATTGATGATGAAATGGAGTTGGATTGGAGTTAAAATGGGTTGGAATCAAGTTGGTAAGAGGTTGAGATGAAGAAGGGAGAAAGGGGCGGCGTCGGGGCTCGGGGTTAAGGTTTAGAACCCTAACCCGAGCCTTATAAGGTCGTCCGGGTCGCACTGTCCACGACTCGGTGCCTGGGCGCCACGATGTGGCACCTAGGCGCTAGTTGCGCGCTCTGTGTTCTTCGGGATCATCCTCACGACGTCGATGTGCTTCAGTGATTTTATTGAAATTGTTTCTCCCAGCTGCTTCCTAACATGATCTTTATGAAATTGAGCTCCAAATCATTCTCCTAAATAAAAACAAAACAAAACAAAAACAAAAATAAGAAAATGAATAATGGGTTGCCTCCCATTCAGAGCTAAGTTTAACGTCCTCAGCCCGACGTTCTCGCTGTTCAGGTGTCTTTCAATTCCACCGCCTCCTTGCAACATTGCAGATCGTCTCCCATATAATGCTTTAGACGTTGCCCATTCACGATGAAACTGTTACCGGATACCTCGTTCAGTACTTCCATTGCTCCATGCTCAGTCGCCTTTAGCACAATAAACGGTACCAACCATCTGGATTTGAACTTTCCTGGAAACAATTTTAATCTTGAATTGAAAAGCAGGACTCTTTGACCTGGCTCGAATCTCTGTGGTAAAATCTTTTTGTCATGTCATTTCTTCACTTTTTCTTTGTAGATCTTGGCATTTTCATATGCCTGCATAGGGAATTCGTCCAGCTCATTGAGCTGCAGCAATCAACGCTCCTCCGCTTGTCGCATGTCTAGGTTTAGTTTCTTTATCGCCCAATAAGCATTATGTTCCAACTCCAGCGGCAGATGACAAGCTTTTCCATAAACCAGTTGGTAAGGAGACATTCCAAACTGGATTTTGTAGGCAGTTCGATACGCCCATAGCGCATCGTCCAGCTTGATAGACCAGTCCTTGCGAGATGACCCAATCATTTTCTCCAGAATCTACTTCAATTCTTTGTTGGCCAACTCGACTTGTCCATTTGCTTGTGGATGATAAGCTGTCGTCAACCTATGGCGTACTCTGTATTTGTGTAAAATCGCCATCAACTGCCGGTTGCAAAAACGAGAACCTCCATCACTAATAATCACCTGGGGCGTGCCGAAACACGTAAAAATATTCTTCTTGATGACTTTGAGAACCGTTTTGGCGTCGCCCGCTTGAGTAAGAATCGCTTCAACCCATTTGGAAACATAATCCACAACCACTAGAATATATTGGTTTCCAAAGGAAGGAATGAAAGGACCCATGAAGTTGATACCCCATGCATCGAATATTTCCACTTCAATGACATTAGTGAGAGCCATTTCATCTCTTTTGGAGATGTTACCCGTCCGCTGGCATTGATTGCATCTTTTGACGTAAAAATGGGCGTCCTTGAACAAAGATGGCCAGTAAAACCCGAATTGGAGTACCTTAGTTGCAGTTTTGTCTCCTTGGAAGTGACCCCCATACGATGATGAATGGAAGCTTTGCAATATAGATTCCCATTCACATTTTGGAATATATTTCTGATATAATCTGTCTGGGCATTGCCTAAACAAGAATTGATCATCCTAGAAATAAAATTTCACGACATGGAGAAAATTTTTCCTTTGATGTGAATTCAGCTCCAGAGGCAACAGTCCACTGACTATGTAATTTACGAAGTCTGCGTACCATGGTGGACTGCCTAGAGAGATGGAAAAGAGCTGCTCATCCTGGAAGACTTCTCGAATCCGCTGCATGTCTTGAACTGGCTAGTTTCTCTCGAGACAGGATAAATGATCAGCGACCTGGTTTTCAGCTCCTTTCCGGTCTTTAATTTCGAAGTCTAACTCTTGTAGCAATAAGACCCACCGGATCAAGCGTGGCTTTGCATCTTTCTTCTCGATCAAATACTTAATGGCCGAATGGTCTATGTACATGATCACTTTGGTCCCCACCAGATAGGCTCTAAATTTGTTGAATGCAAAGACCACTGCTAGCAATTCATTTTCTTTCATGGTATAATTCATTTGCTCCTCATTCAGGGTTTTGCTGGCATATTAGATGGAGTGAAAAACTCTGTTCTTTTGCTAGCCTAGTATTTCTCCCACTGCGTAGTCACTTGCATCGCACATCAATTAGAATGGGAGGTTCCATTCTGGAGAAATAATGATTGACGCAGAAACCAATCTCCTTTTTAGCTCATGAAATGACTCCATGCATTCATCGTTGACTTCAAATGGCGCGTTCTTCTCGAGCAGCGAACATAGCGGCTTGGTTATCTTGGAGAAGTCCTTTATAAAATGCCTATAGAACCCTGCATGTCCCAGAAAACTATGAATGCCCTTGACTGACGTGGGTGAAGGAAATTTCTCGATCGTCTCAATTTTTTCTTTGTCCACTTCGATTCCCTGTTTGGAGAGCCCAAGTACGATGCCCTCCTGCACCATAAAGTGACACTTTTCCCATTTGAGAACCAGGTTTGTGTCTTCACAACGCTGGAGCATCTTTGATAGATTGGTCAGGCACTTGTCATAAGAATTCCCGAATAACGAGAAATCATCCATGAATACCTCCAGAAAATCTTCCATCATATCAGTGAAAATGGCCATCATACAACGTTGGAATGTCGCTGGGGCGTTGCATAGGCCAAATGGCATTCGCCTGAATGCGAATGTGCCATATGGACATGTGAATGTGGTCATTTCTTTGTCCTCCGGTGCTATCATGATCTAGTGGTAACCTGAATAGCCGTCCAAAAAGCAATAGAATTCCCGCCCTACCAACCTGTCCAGCATTTGATCAATGAATGGAAGCAAAAAATGATCTTTTCGGGTGGCTTTGTTTAGCTTGCGGTAGTCCATACAAACTCTCCAACCAGTTACTGTACTGGTCGGAATTAGTTCATTGTTCTCGTTGGAGACAACTATCATTCCACCTTTATTCGGGATGCACTGCACCGGGCTGACCCAAGAGCTGTCAGAGATCGGATATATAACGTATGCATCTAGCCATTTGATAATCTCCTTTTTGACAACTTCTTTCATGATCGGATTCAATCTTCTCTGTGCTTCGATGGATGGTCTGGAATTCTCCTCCACTTGAATTTTGTGCATGCAAAAGGATGGGCTGATGCCTCTGATGTTGACGATGGTCCATCCTATGGCCTTTTTGTGATTTCTGAGCACTCTGAGCAGTTTTTCTTCCTACACGGGATCAAATGCAGAAGAAATAATCACCGGGAGTGAGGATTCAGCTCCCAAGTAGGCATATCTTAGGTGCTTTAGCAGAGGTTTCAACTCCAGAACAGGCGGCTCTTCAATCGACGACTTTAAGTGTTTAAAAGACTCTAGTTTGAGTTCCAGTGATTCGAACTTCTACGGGTATCGTGAAAAGGTTGGAGATTGCTGCAAGTAGCGTATCATCTCTGTCGATTCGTCATCAGATTCAGTGATTTCTCCAACCAGCGATGCCTCCAGGATGTCCTTGTAAGTTGTGGCTTGGAATTCAGCTTGAACTGTAGAATACACCATATTGATCATCAGGCATTCATCTGGATTATTTAGTAGTTGCATCGCTTTGAACACACTAAAGGTAACATGTTCATTCTGTACTCGCATAGATAGCTGTCCAGCTTGTACGTCAATGATAGCTTTGCCCATTGCAAGGAAAGGTCGACCCAAAATGATTAGTACGTCCCGGTCTTCTTCATAATCCAGGATAATGAAATTTGCTAGGAAGATAAACTTATCCACCTTGACAAGAACATCTTCAATGATGCCCTTCGGATATGTCATGGACCGGTCCGCCAGTTGCAACATGACTGTTGTAGGTCGAGCTTCCCCAATGCTCAGTTTTTTGATATTGGCTCCCAAGTCATATAGAGCTCTTCCGAAGTATTGGTTTCCAGTCGTGCACGGGATAGTGAAGATCCCTGGATCCTTGAGCTTGGGCGGTAACTTTCTCTGCACCATTGCACTGGTTTACTCTGTTAATGACACCGTTTCGAATTCTGTCAACCGCCTTTTCTTCAACAGAACATATTTCATGAATTTGGTATAGCTCGGCATCTGTTCTAAGGCTTCAACGAGAGGTATGTTGATATGTAGCTATTTTAGTACCTCTAAAATTTTCTTGAACTGGCCCTCCTTTTTGTTCTTTACGAATCTCTGAGGAAATGGAGGAGGCGGCCTTTGATTTGCGGCTAATTCAGCATCCGGTTGCTTTTGGGTTGTATCTGGTTCCTCTATCTCCTGTGACTGATGAATCAGAGGATTAGTGGCTTCAGTTACCGCTTCTGGCGAAGTTGCGTCAGATAGTTGCTTTCCACTGTGCAATGTGACTGTCTGCACTTTCCCTTTGCCTTTTTCTTTTGAATTTTGTTCTGTGTTGCTCGGCAGTGCACCTCGAGGTCGGTTGTTTAGGGCTGAGGCCAGTTGACCGATCTGCGCTTCCAAATTTCTGTTTGTCGTGATCTGGGATTACATGAATTGCATGAAAAGGTTTTCCAAATCCAATTTCTTTTCTTCTCGAGGAGGTGGATTGAGTGGAACTGGTCTTGCTGGTCGTTGTTACGAGGGCTGCTGTGAGAATCCGGGTGGCTGATTCAGCCTTGTGTGGTTATTCCATGAGAAATTTGGACATGAGAAATTTGGATGATTCCTCTAGCCTGGATTGTAGTTGTTTGCATATGGATTCACTGGATTTCTCTGAAAATTTCCCATGTAATTAATGGACTTCGGATTAGAGGCACATTGATCACTGGGATGGCCGAATTCTCCGCACCACGTACAGTAATCTGCTGCTGACGACTGCTGTGGTGTAGACGCCCTTACCGCATTGACATTGGCAGGCCTGGATAGGTTCTGAATCTGCCTAGATAGAGCGTCGATGTGGCCTTTATCGATGATACCGCATCCAATTGGAGTAGACCCCCACTTCGGCTTCTGTCAGATGGCAGTTGATAGGTGTTGACCACCATATTCTCTAGCAGGGCATACGATTCTCGGTAGCTTTTCCTTAGCAGGGAACCATTCGATGATGAATCCACCATATGACGGGTGGAATCCTGGAGACCATTATAGAAAATTTGAATTTAAACCCATGGCTAAATTCCATGATGTGGGCATTTCTGGAGCAAGTCTTTGAACCGATCCCATGCCTCCGATAGAGTCTCCTCTCCGTGTTGTTTGAATGAGACTATGTCCATTCTGAGTTAGGCTAACTTGGCGGGCGAAAAATATTTTTCCAAGAATTTCTGAGCCAAGTCATTCCACGTATTGACAGAGTTCGGTGGCAAAGAATATAGCCACTCCGAAGCTTTATCCCTTACTGAAAATGGGAAATTCCATAGCCGCATTGCTTCGTCAGAGACTCCATTCTGCTTGAATGTGTTCATGATCTACAGAAAATCCCGCAAATGGCGGTGTGAATCAGAAGACAATCCTCCAAACTGCTCAATTGACTGGAGCATTTGGAATACCACCAGTTTGATTTCAAAGTTGTTGGTGTCGACATGAGGAGGTGTAATGCTAGTCTAACTACATTTTGCCCCAGCGCAATGAGATCCCAAATAGGTTGGTCCAAATCATCTTGTAGTGGATGAATTGGAACCTCAACCCTTTGGTTTCTATGTTGGTCTGCATGAACATTCTCGTCCTGATTCCCAATGCGCTCTATTGTATGTTGTTGACTTCTAGCTTCCTTGCTCTTGTGATGCCTTCTCAAATAGGTTCTCTCTGGTTCTGGATCACACGGAATAACGTTCTCCTTTTCGGCCCTGCCTTGGCCCATGCAAAAACAATTAACCTTACAAAAACCAATTCAATTGAACCTAGCTGGAAAATTCTAAACTAAAGAAATTATAAAAATGAACTATAGTTACAGAATTATACAAGAAAGTAATTAAACTAACAATAATTAGTTATGTCAATTTCCCCGGCAACAATGCCAAAAACTTGACAAGCTGCGTATATGTCTAATTAAAATGCTCATTTTAACACAAGTATACATGCTAATCAAGTAATAAAGAGTGAGTAGAGTATCGTTCTCATGAGAAAATAATCTAACTAGGATTATTAATCAGTTTAGTTGCTTTCGGTGAGCAGAAAATAGGGTTTCTTAAGTAAGACTAAAAGTATCAAATGCATAAAAGAAATAGAAAAGAGTTGACGGGACAACTGGAATACTAGAAAGAAATTATCAATCGGGGATGGCAGATGGATAGTTGGGAATCCTTGAATCTAAACTTTATTATGTTGGTTCTTTTTCATTAGATTGTGTAGGGATTTACTAGTCCAAATTCAATAGTCCTTATATATGTCTTCCAATTGTAAAGCTAATTACACCCTATTCAATTGTTATGTTCCCATGCCATTAAATAAAGTGAAATTGATAAGTTCATAACTTGTTCATGACTACATAGGGTTTAACGGTATATTCCTATCCAGTAAACAACTCCCATTAACAAAGAGGAAACCTATACCCTACACATGGATCTAGCAGAGATTTTCCTTTTCCAAGGATTAATCATGCAATTAAATCATCTTACAAGGTAACTAATCTTGTCAAAAGCATTAAACATCATATGCAAGGTAAATCCACAACACACAATCATATGAAAAATTCATTCTTGAAACTTAAAGAACCAAGACAATATAGTTTAGGGTTCAATTAATCCTAACCATCCAACTAAAGGAAATTTAGCTCAAAGACATGATATAAAAATCCTTTACATCCGTATTGTAACTATCCTGTAAAGTAGAGAAAGAAAAATAGAAAGAGGAAGAGAAAACTAGATCTCTGCAGTTTCCACCAACTGGATCGGATTTTCTCTTCGATCTGCACTTGAAACGGGTTTTTTCCTTATTTGGGTTCTTGTTCCATCGGCTCTCGCTCTATCGCGCATGACCCCCTAGGTTTCTATTTAAACTAGTTAGCCTGTGCAGTGCACGTGCAAAAACCCTTGCGTATAGATGCGTAGTGGCGCCTAGGCACCAACACCTTGGATGTTTTGCGACTTGGAACTTCTCAAAATACCCGTATGCTCATGCCATGGCACCTAGGCACCCCGAGCCGGTGCTGGGGCGCCAACTCCCTAGAAGCCTAGTGACTTGAAAACTCTTCTGGACTCGTTTGGATGCTAGCGAAGTGGCGCCTAGGCGCCCCACTCTGGCGCCTGGGCACCAACTCACTAGAAGCAATTCTGCCGTGTGAGGTGTTGGAGATTTTAGCTAAGGCGTGTAGGGTGGCGCTGGGTGCTAGCCTACTTGCCTCTTTACTTGGCTCTATTCTGCAAATTGACTCGCTCGCATGTCTGTAACTGTCTGTCCTTCATGTAAAATTGAATGAACTAAATAAATGAAACTAAAAAATACCTAATTTATACTAAAAAATGGATAAAAACTACATACTACTTCTAAAATGAAAAACGAGTAAAAAATCAGCTAAATGGATGCAAACTAAACCTAATCTCTTGGACTAACTCGCAAAACTGGTCTGAAATGGACCATGATAACTTGCATTTTCATGAGTTATCAATCATCAACTTCGTAACGTTCATATCATATTAAAATATACATACATTACACATCGTCAAATTTTTCCAATAATTTAACATATTTCAATTCACATTACACATCAACAGTGTATAATCCCATATAAATGCAACAAGGTTGTAAACATTCATTTCGCAAAACATCACCCTTCATATGGATGCATACAAAGGGATACAAGAATTATATTTTTTCATTTAACCTGTGCTTCTCCTCTACAGACATCCTTGCACCTGTCTTAGGTTTGGAAAACAAATCGTGAATATTAACTCAGTAAGCAAGTTGCATAGTTTTCAGGCAATAATTTTTAGGCAAGGTTTTCTTTTGCGCAAACTTTTTGAATAGCCAACATCATACCCACTCGTGGATATATCATGAATAATGCAATGCATTATTATTAACATAATATGAACAATATATGATGTTATGCTAACTAGGTGACCATCCTATCATCCTGCTCTCATCTCAAGAAGGGCGTCGTTGGCCTTTGGCCTATTTCAGTGACTTGGTCACACTAGAGGGGGACAATCAGTCTGCTTACACCTCCAAAGTGGACCTAGTACCTTGTGTATCATGAACATAGACATGCTAGCATAATTTTCAAGAATAAGTATTGGAACCATAATTTCTCAACACATCTTTAATAGAACATTGTACAAGTCCATTTGCAAGCATTATAGGGATGACCATCCTTAAATAATTTCAAAATCATTTAAACATCCATTTGCAAGATATATTTCAAAGCATTTAAATATCAATTTGCAACATATTGTCAATATTTTGATAAAGCAAGCTTTTCAAAAGTTTGCTTACTTATCGGAATTCACATCGGTCCCTGTGCTCAACTTTTTCCTTGCCTTTGCTTATATACATGAAAACGACATTGCTTCGTATACATAAAATTTCATATGCTTGCACATCTTAAAGTTTTCCAACCCGCATGATTTTCATCAACTTATTTAACCCACTTTTCTTTCAAGTTGGGTATCCATTTTACCAATTTACACATTGGTACGACTTGTGCTTCAATAGTAACCATCTCTTTCATTTTTAATACCCTTATTTTTCTCATTCATTATACTTATTAATTTAACTCAACATATGAAAGTTTATTACTTCCCATTTATCATTTAACACTCATTCGTTACATTTTTTCACATTGGTTCTCATTGAAGGCACTTACTTATGAGTTAGGGCTACTAATTTAATCCGAAAATTTTGAGATTTTATAATTTTCTCAAAACAGCCCTCGCTTTTCTCATTTTACCATATTTCCTCTCATTTTTTCATTTTAACAAATCATACTTGGTCATTTTTTATTCTTGCCATTCATACCCTTCATGTACCCTCCCTTAGTCACACATACATTATGTGTTAATCAAGTTTACATAAAACAGCACCTTGCTTTCTATTCATGAAATTAAAGCCCATCAATCAAGTTGCTCAAAAAGCAACTTTTCTTCCTATGTTCCTCCCTTTGGATGTCCACATCAACATAGCCATACCAAACAAATTTTTAACTTTCCATTTCAACCCTTTTGGGACATCCTTACCACTCCATATTTAGGGTATTTTGCCCTCATAATCACCATTTATCATGTTGTTTAGGTTATGCATCAATTCTACCTTAAATGAGTAGAATTTGTATCAAGTTGTCAACTCCTTGTTTCACCCTTCTAAGGTCCATTAAACATGCTTGGTTTAACATATATTAAAAATGAATATTATTCATATAATCCACACATTTATATGCTCAAAATAGCAACATTAAATGAAATTTAACAAAAATTCCAGCATGGTGTACTTAGTGTAAACACCCCTAGATTCATACATAACTTTCTTGAATGCTTGAATTAAACCTCCTAATTCATGTAGCATTCAATAACCCTATCAAGGACTTCATAAATCATCGTTTAGTGTTCATAATGGATCAAATTTATGACCCATGAATGGAGCTAGAAAACATGGAATTTATCAAACCAAACTTGGTTTAATACCTACTTGGAATTGTGGTTTTGCTCCCACCTTATCTAGCTTGATTTCCCCCTTTCTTCCTTTCCTTTTCCTCCTCTTATTCTTCCCCATTTCCTTCCTTTTTCCCTGCTTGGGACGTTTCTTTGCTGCTGGTTTTTTTCTTTGTTTTCATTTTCAGCAAATTTGTCCACTTAAAGTAACGTGCAAACAGCCCTTTCTTGCACCTTATATAATGGGGTTTTTATTTCTCCTTTTTCAACCTCATTTTGAGTTTTATTAATTAAATGTTTATCCCCCACTTGAGCAGCCATATGTATCTCATATATTTCCATTTTTACAGAATTTTTAAAAGATCAAAAATTTGCTCAAGATCTACCCTTTTATCACGTCCCGTGTGGCAATCAGTTTTGTCATTTTGTACATCATCAAAAGTTGACCAATATATGCATTGAACGTTCCTTAATAAGCAACATCTTTGGCATGAATTTTTCAATTTTTGGAAATTGCAAAATGCCCCAAACATCACATCTTATGCCACCTCAATTGCCCCATTTAATACATTGACTTTTCATTAAATGAAAAGTTACTTTTTGAAAGCAAAAGTCAAAGTTCAAGTGATTAAATAGTTTTCCATGATATTTTGCTTAATCAAATCCATCTATATGATAGGCCATCTCATTTAAGTCATCCATAAAAAATTTCATCTCAAAATGACCTTTCTAGTGTAAGATATGATCATTTGAAAATGTATTTTGAATTTGAATGAAATTAAATAATTATTATCCTAATTTATTCATGATTAACATAATCCATTCCTTCCATGAGGTAGAGCACGTTAACATGTGCTTACCTTTCAAATTTCATGTCAATCCGCCTTATGGGCGTCAAGTTATGAATTTTCTAATAATAATCACATTTATCCCATATTATCCTCCATTTAATCATAATTAATAGAATAATTAACCATGCCATATCATCATTTCCTATACCTCATTTGGTCTCTTTGTACACATTACAACACATTGAGCTATGGTGATTAATTTAATCACCTTACTTAATCAATTGCTATAATCTCAATCATCCAATTGAATAATACAATCAACAATGATTAATTGCCTATATTACATATATAGATCTCAATTGTTCTAGGTATCACATATAAAAAATTGGCACATTACAGATACGAACTCATATGGGAATTTTATGCATGGCTGTTTTTCTTATTCCACTAGTGTTGATAACTCTTCTAGTAGTACGATGTGTCTATCAAAAAAGAATGGGTGGCCCTTCAAAACTAGTTTCATATCCTCGATATTATCAAATTTAATTAGATATAAATTCCATTAATATTCACAAAATAATTTTTTTTTGATTTTCCATAACCTCTTCATAGTTGCATTTAACATCTCTCCATTTTATTCCTTTAAGGACCATATAAAACAAAGATTAGATAACTTATCGTGAGTATTATCCTTCTTTCTTGCAAAATCACATAGAGAAAGAGAGCTTGTAGTTTTTCCATGAGCAAAACTGCTTCCTTGTTTGCCATAGCAGCCCCATTTGATCCTTTAGTCCCTCTTATCTTTATCAGTACCCTCCATAAACACCTACGACAAAAGTTATATAGCTTTACTTTTGCTTGCCTTAATAGGCCACTTATAAGAGAATCATGAGGGAGCCTTTAAAAAGCTAGAGACTGATATGGATGGATGGAGTTTTAGGCCTTCTTACAAGGAAAAGATTTTATCTATTGCAAATTATATAACTACTAAAATTATTTAGCATTTGCAGCAATATACATGTACAAGCTATTTATGTAAGCATCTCCAATCATGGTAACTAGAGATGTAAATACAGAATTTTCATTTCATGATAATGCGTGAAACAAATTTTCATATGTCATGTCTTTTATTTATACCTAAATATTAAATATATTTTTTCTATATGAGTTTCCTATGGCCACATCCAGTATTTCTCATAATAGGTCATGTCATGCCATGTCTCCATTTATTACATTTATTTACTCAGATCATTACATTTAAAATTAATAGTTGAAGCAGCCTCCATTTTATGGTGGTTCTTGTTAATCGTAAAAATACGAGTTATCATGGCCCATTTCAGACTTTATTTGTGTGTCAGTCTGAGAGGTTATGCTTAGTTTGCATTCATTTAGTCTAATTTCCACTCACTTTGCATTTTAGGAGCATTATTTAGTTTTTGTGCATTTTCGGCATTAATCAAGCATTTTTAGTCCATTTAGTTTTTTCATCTTTTGCAAGAAGGACGGGACATATGAAGGCATACGGGCGAGTGGAATGCAGATCGAGACCAAGTCAAAAGGCAGGTGGATGGTGCCCAGGCACCACCTTACCAACATGCAAATCGGCCTAGCAGGGTTTTTGAAGCCACGAGTCACAACTGCTTCTAGGGAGTTGGCACCTAGGCGCCAAGCATGATCACACAAGTGTGTCAAGAGGATCTCCAAATCATGAAATCTCCAAAGAGTTGGCGCCTAGGCGCTAAGGCATGAATTCCTAGGGTTTGCAGAAAAGTTCCAAGTTGCCTAGCACACAAAGAGTTGGCGCTTAGGCGCCAATAGAATATGCATCAGTATGCGCAATTTTCAGTGCATAGACTGCGCAATTCAACTCTATAAATAGATCCTAGGGGTTTGCGCGTGAGTGAGGAGAGAGGAGAGAGAAGAGAGCTGAGGAATGAACTACATAGCAAGAGGAAGACAAAATCGTGACCAAAGCATAGATTGAAGAGGGAATTCAACTTCATTGGTGGAAGTCGCCGGAAAACCAGTTTTCTCTTATTCTTTCTATTTTTCTTTCTCTACTTTTATGGATACTTTTAATGTGGATGTAATGGATGTTATGCTCATGTCTTTGAACTAAACCTTCATTAGATGGATAGTTAAGATGAATTAAACTCTAATCTATATTGTCTTGGTTCTTTGAAATTTGGGAATGAATATTTGATATTATATATGATTGTGTATGATTTACCTTTACATGTGTGGTTTTAATGCTTTTTATAAGATTAGCTACCTTGTAAGATGATTTCATTGCTTGATTTATCCTTGGAAGAGGAAAATCTTTACTAGATCCATGTGTAAGGCATAGGTTTCCTCTTTGTTAAGGGGAGTTGTTTAACGGATAGAAATATACTGTTAAACCCTGTGTAGTCATTAAACAGGTTATGAACTTATCAATTTCACTTTATTTAACGACATGGGAACATAACAATTAAATAGGGTGTAATTAGCTTTATATAGTGTTGGAAGACATATATGAAGATTATTGAACTTGGGCTAGTAAATCCATGCACAATCCAATGAAAAAGAACCAATGCGATATAGTTTAGAATCAAGGATTCTGAGCTATCCATCTGTCATCCCTGATTAGTAACCCCATTTATAGTATCTCGCAGTTCCGTGAACTCTACTATGATTTCTTATTGCAGTTGTTAGCTTTATTTTTAATCATAAACTCAGAATTCTCTACCCATCGAAAGCAATTAAACTCATTAATAATTCCGGTTAACAATTCCTCGTGGGAACGATACTTTACTCACTCTTTATTACTTGACATGACACGTATACTTGTGTAAATAACGACCATTTTAATTGACATATACACAGCTCATCAAGTTTTTGGCGCCGTTGCCGAGAAATTGCTTAGCCAATTATTTTTCGTTTTATTGATTTCTTGTATAATTTTGTAGAATAGTTTATTTTCATAATTTCTTTTAGTTTAGAATTTTTCCGCTAGTTCAATTGAATTTGTTTTTGCAGATTAATCTCGTATTACATGCGCTAAGGCAGAGCCGGAAAGGAGATTGTTATTCTTTTTGATCCGGAACCCGAACGAACTTATCTGGGAAGGCGTCGTAAGAGCAGAGAGGCTAGGAGCCAACAACATACTATGGAGCGCATCGAGAACAGGACGATAACGTTCATGCAAACCAATAGGGAAACCAAAGGATTGAGATTCCAAATCATCCACCTCAAGATGATTTGGACCAACCCATTTGGGATCTCATTGCGTTGGGCCAGAATGCAGTTCAAACTAGTATTGCACCTCCTCCTATCGACACCAACAACTTTGAGATCAAACCGGTGATTTTCCTAATGCTCCAGTCCATTGGGCAGTTTGGAGGGCTAGCATCTGAAGACCCACACCGCCATCTGCGGAATTTCCTGCAGATTATGAACATGTTCAAGCAGAACGGAGTCTCCGACGAGGCAATGCAGCTTCGGACTTTTCCATTTTCTCTGCAGGATAGAGCTTCGGAGTGGCTAGACTCTTTGCCCCCGAAGTCTATCAACACATGGAACGACTTGGCTCAGAAATTCCTGGAGAAATATTTCCCACCTGCCAAGTTGGCCAAGCTGAGGATGGACATAGTCTCGTTCAAGCAACACAGAGAGGAGACCCTATCAGAAATGTGGGATCGCTTCAAAGACCTGCTCCGAAAATGCCCGTATCATGGAATTCAGCCGTGGGTTCAAATACAAATTTTCTATAACGGTCTCCAGGATTCTACCTGTCACATGGTGGATTCTTCGTCAAATGGTTCTCTGCTGAGGAAAAGCTATCGAGAATCGTATGCCCTACTTGAAATCATGGCAGCCAATACTTATCAACTCCATTTGACAGGAGCCGAAGTGGGGGTCTCCTGCAACTGGACACAATCTCATCGATAAAAACCCACATCATTGCCTTATCCCGACAGATTCAGAACTTGTCCAGGCCAGGCAACGTCAGTGCGCTAGGAGCGTCTACACCACAGTAGCTGACAACAGCAGATATTTGCACATGGTGTGGTGAATTCGGCCATCCCAGTGATGAATGTGCCTCTAATCTAGAGTCCATTAATTACGTGGGAAATTTCCAGAGAAATCCAGCAAATCAGTATGGAAACAGCTATAACCCAAGATGAAGAAATCATCCCAACTTCTCATGGAACAACCAGACGAGGCCGAATCAACCGCCTTGATTCTCGCAGCAGCCCTCGCAGTAATAGCCAGTAAGACCAATGCAATTCAATTCACCACCGCGAGAAGAGAAGAAATCTGATATGGAAAACCTCTTTATGCAATTCATGCAATCCCAGATCACAACGAACCAAATCTTGGAAGCACAGATAGGTCAACTGGCCTCAGCTCTAAATAACAGGCCTCATGGTTCGTTGTCGAGCGATACTGAGCAAAACCCAAAAGGAAAAGGCAAAGAACAGGTCCAAGCAGTCACGCTACATAGTGGGAAGCAGTTACCCGATGCAATGCCACCAGAATCGGTAACTAAACCCACTAATCCTCTGATTCAGCAGTCACAAGAGCTAGAAGAACCAGACATTATTCAGAAGCAACCGGATGCTGAAATTGCCTCAAACCAAAGGCCACCTCCCCCATTCCCTCAAAGATTCGCAAAGACTAAAAAGGAGGGCCAATTCAAGAAATTTCTAGAGGTATTGAAGCTGCTAAACATCAATATAATTCTCGTCGAAGCCTTGGAATAGATGCCTAGCTATGTTAAATTTATGAAAGATGTACTATCAAAGAACAGGCGGTTGATGGAATTCGAGATGATGGCATTAACAAAGGAAACCAGCGCTATGGTGCAAAGGAAGCTGCCTCCTAAGCTCAAAGACCCAGGGAGTTTCACTATCCCATGTACAATTGGAAACCAATACTTCGGGAGAGCTCTATGCGACTTGGGAGCCAGCATTAATCTCATGCCCAAGTCGATTTTCAAAAAATTGGGCCTCGGGGAAGCCCGACCTACGACAGTGACGCTGCAACTGGCGGATCGATCTATTATGTATCCGGAAGGTATTATTGAGGATGTTCTTATCAAGGTGGACAAGTTCATTTTTCTTGCAGATTTTATTATCCTGGATTATGAAGAAGATCGAGATGTGCCAATTATTCTAGGTCGACCTTTCCTCGCAACGGGTAATGCAATAATCAATGTACAAGCCGGAGAATTAACCATGCTGGTGCAAAATGAAAAAGTCACGTTCAATGTGCTCAAGGCAATACAGAGCTCAATTGATTCTGAAGATTGCTTAATGATTGATATGGTCAACTCAAAGGTTCAAAAGTTTTCCTCGACTGGCATTGAGAAGGACCCGGAGAAGATTGAAAATAAGGACCGCAAGTTATTTACTTATACTAAAGACTGACTCACTGATCACATCGGGCTCGAACGATTGACTGAGCCGGTGGAAAGCCAGGACATGAAAGATAAAGCCAATGGTGGAATAGAAGGGTATACAATTGAGAATATTGGACATTTTCATACCAAATGCCCCTATTCCACCTGCCGAAAAGTCAAACTTAGCATGACTCAATGGACCAATGGGCTAAGATTAGATCTGAGCTTCCATATTTCAGTCCGAATGGCAGGGAGTTTGAGGTGGTGAAACTGAAAGAAGATTGAACAGCAGGAACGTCGGGCTGAGGACTTTAAGCTTAGCGCTGAATGGGAGGCAACCCATTGCTCAGTTTCATTTTGATTTGCATTTTTGTTTTTATTTTTGTTTTGGGTTTTTATTTTTATTTTCAGGAAAATAATTTGGAGCATAATTTCACAAGGATCATGCTTGGAAGCAGCCAAGAGAAAAATTTTAAAAAATTGATGAAAGGCATCGGCGCCTAGGCGCCGTGATGAAGAACCCGAAGAACACGGAAGATGAACTGGCACCACGGTGCCGGGTCGTGGACAGCGCAACCCGGACGCCTTATAAAGCTTGGGGTTAGGGTTCTAAACCCTAAACCCCACGCCCCGGCGCCGAAAAACCCTCCTTCTCATCCCCAATCAATCTCCCATTGATTCCAAGCTATTTCAACTCCAATCAAATGCCATTTCACCCAAGAAATCTTCCATCCATTCCAACCATTCCATTTTCTTCCCATTTCTCCTTTGCTTAGATCTACTCAAATCCATCCAAAAATCCATTTTTTCAACACCAGATCCTAAGCAATACCCCCACATTTGGTTACCCATCATTTTTTCCTTCATTTGGGTTCCATTTTGAGCCCAACCATCATCATCTTCTTCGTCTGGCGTCGATACCTCGTGCCCTGGCGCCAGTGCAGAAACGGCAGAATTGCAGTTTTTCAAACGACAAGCTCCTGGGGATAAACTTTTTATTCTTTGGTGAATTTCAAGTAGTTTGCTAGTTGTTTGATGATTATTTGAGTGAAGAATTTGATTGGATTGGTTTAATTGTGTGGATTGGACAGCAGATTGGAGGATGGTTTGGCTTGCTTAGCTTGGTGACTTTTGGCTTGTTGATTGCTCGTGGACGGTTTTGGGTGCATTGTCGGAGTGTTGCTTGTTTGGTTGTGCTGGATTGTTGATTGTCGGAGACTAGTGGTTGGAGATATGGCTTCATCATCATTAGCCAAGAGGAAGAAAGTACAGGAGCCCGTGGAATTCGATGCCAACAAGTTCGTGTCTACTCAGGCTTTTAAGCGGTACACGTACTCACTCCAGAAGAGACATTTGATTCCAGAGAGGGGAATGAAGATTACCGATTTCTCTGATAATTTCATCAATGCATTGAATGCTCGACGTTGGCAAAAATTCCTTGCACAGCCAGAGTCTATGATCGTTCCAGTGGTAAAAGAGTTCTACGCTAATGCGGTGGAACATGAGCAGGGCAGGGTGAAGGTCCGGGGCAAGATCGTCCCATTCCATGTTGAGGCGATCAACTCCTACTACGGGTTGTGTTCTTTTGATCACCCGAACTAGTACAGGAGTTTTTGGCGGGAGAAGACCGAGATGTCAACTCCATCACCATCCATCTCTACGAACGACCTCCGACATGGAAGTCTACGGGAGGACAGCTCACGTCCTTTAAGCGCAGTGAGATGACGTTCGACGGGCGAATGTTCTTCCATTTCGTCTTGGCCCGGATGATGCTGTTAACCCACATTAGTGAAGTGACGATGGAAAGAGCATTGCTTCTCCATGCCATTTACAGCGGCATGATGATCGACGTGGGCCGGCTTATTTACAGCAGATCTGTGCCTGCGCGAATGCACCCTGGGGTAGGTACTACTTCCCTTCTCTTATCACCGGGCTCTGCAAGAGAGCCGACATCAGATGGGAGCAGACGGAGGAGGTCCTGAACTGTCAGGCAATCATCAACGACCTCTCCTACCGCACCCAGCCTCGGGTTCGCACCGCCACGACACGACCCAGATTAGCTCCACCAGCGGGCCCCTCCTCGCAGCCGCTATCCACGGGCAAGCGACTAACCAACCTGGAGAACTTGGTAGCGGCCCAAGCCAGGTACAGGCATCAGCATGACAGGGCGATGGAGGCCTACCTACGACGGATTGCGGAGGACCACCAGACGACGTCTCGACCCTCCCGCCTTTCCCGTCGACACCACAAGAGGTCCAAGCCTACTTTGGACAACCATCCCAGCCCCAGCCCACCGACAACGAGGACGAGGACGCCACCAAGTCCGATTCTTGAGGGAGTCCCGGTCCTTTCATTTTATTTTTATTTTTGCTTTTCATTGTATTTCCTTTATTAGGTCATTCTAGGTCATCATGCATTGGGGACAATGTATCTCTCAAGTTTGGGAAGTGTATAATTCTCAACCATAGGTTAGTTTTTCATGTTTTTTTATGTTGCATGTTATGTCAATTCCAGCTAATGAAAGTCATCTTTGCTCAATCCATTTTATTGAAAATGTGCAAGGTTGTGATTAATGTCGACTTGAAATTGAATTCATGAAAGAATGGGCAATTCAGATTAAAAACCAAGTATAAAACCAAGTTGAAATTGACATGTGAAAGAATTAAAAAGGAATTTCATAATACATTGTTCTAATTCAGTTACATGTATATCTTTCAGACTGAGATGATGAGAATTGAACGAAATAAATGTTGACCAATTACTTTAATGGGTCCAAAAATGGTATTATTTCACAGAAATCACACAAGCATGTTCAGTACCCTTATCAAGGCATTAAAAAAATAAAAAGGGGGTGGTTGAGCTGAGCTGAGTAACCGGGACTTGACATCAACAAACGACAAGGTTCGCGTAAAAAATCAAAGGACAATCACAGTAATAACGCTTTAAAATCAAAATTCTCCCCAAATACCCTGAAATATGGTGAGGGGAGCCTAAAAAAATAGATCTCCAGATATCCTGAAATATGGTGAGGAGAATTTTTGTAATAAGTTTTGGGGGGAAAAAGAATGTGCGGTTGGTAGAAATTGAATCAAGTGACTTATTATTATTTTCTGTGACCAGTTAGTTTAGCTTAAACCTTGGTTTGCCTGCTTTCATTGATTTTCTAACCAGTTTTCTAATCAAGTGGAAGTTAACATATTGAATTACGATCATGTATTAGAAACGTTTGGCACCCACATGTGACTCGGTTTGAGAATGAAAATGCATGCTTTGTTTGTATAATGGAGGATTTTTCAAGTTAGATTAATCTTGATCTTGTGAAATAGATAAGTGGATTGATCAAAGCATAACGGAAAGCAAACAGAGTTGGCAGAGTCTGCACTCATTCATTCATTCATTTATTCATTATGTTTGCATGGGTTGCTCGAGGACTAGCAACATTTAAGTTTGGGGGTGTGATAATTCGTAAAATTACGAGTTATCATGGCATATTTCAGACTTTATTTGTGCGTTACTCCGAGAGCTTCAGCTTAGTTTGCATTCATTTAGTCTAATTTCCACTCACTTTGCATTTTAGGAGCATTATTTAGTTTTTGTGCATTTTTAGCATTAATTAATCCTTTTTAGTCCATTTACTTAGTTTTTCCATCTTTTGCAGGAAGGATGGGACATATGAAGGTATGCAAGCGAGTGGAATGCAGATCGAGACCAAGTCACGACGCAGGTGGATGGTGCCTAGGCGCCAACCATTGGTGCCCAGGCACCACCCTACGTGCCCTTGCCATGACTCCAGCACAATTCAGCAAACACATGGTTTCCAGTGAGTTGGCGCCTAGGCGCTAGACAAGGGCACCCAGGTTCCACCTTACCAACATGCAGATCAACCTAGCAAGGTTTTTAAAGGCACAAGTCACAACTGCTTCTAAGAAGTTGGCGCCTAGGCGCCAGACAAGGGCGCCCAGGTACTAAGCATGATCACACAGGTGTGTCAGGAGGAGCTCCAAATCATGAAATCTCCAGGGAGTTGGCGCCTAGGCGCCAATACGCATCCATATGCGCAATTTTCAGTGCGTAGACTGCGCAATTCAACTCTATAAACAGATCCTAGGAGTTTGCGAGCGAGCGAGGAGAGAGAAGAGAGCTGAGGAACGAACTACACATCAAGAGAAAGACAAAATCGTGATCAAAGCATAGATTGAAGAGGGAATTCAACTCCATTAGTGGAAGTCGCCGAAAAACCAATTTTCTCTTATTCTTTCTACTTTTCTTTCTCTACTTTCATGGATACTTTTTAATATGGATGTAATGGATGTTATGGTCATGTCTTTGAACTAAACCTCCATTAGATGGATAGTTAGGATGAATTGAACTCTAATCTATATTATCTTAGTTCTTTGAAATTCAGGAATGAATATTTGATATTATATATGATTGTGTATGATTTACCTTTGCATGTGTGGTTTTAATACTTTTTACAAGATTAGCTACCTTGTAAGATGATTTCATTGCTTGATTTATCCTTGGAAGAGAAAAATCTCTGCTAGATCCATGTGCAAGGCATAAGTTTCCTCTTTGTTAAGGGGAGTTGTTTAACGGATAGGAATATACCGTTAAACCTTGTGTAGTCACCAAACAGGTTATGAACTTATCAATTTCACTTTATTTAATGGCATGGGAACATAGCAATTAAATAGGGTATAATTAGCTTTATATAATGTTGGAAGACATATATAAAGATTATTGAACTTGGGCTAGTAAATCCATGCACAATCCAATGAAAAAGAACCAATGCAATATAGTTTAGAATCAAGGATTCTGAGCTATCCATCTGCCATCCATGATTAGTAACCCCATTTACAGTATCCCACAGTTCCGTGAACTCTACTTTGATTTCTTATTGCAGTCGTTAGCTTTAGTTTAAATCATAAACTCAGAATTATCTACCCCATCGAAAGCAATTAAACTCATTAAAAATTTCGACTAACAATTCCTCGTGGGAACGATACTTTACTCACTCTTTATTACTTGACACGACACGTATACTTGCGTAAATAACGAGCATTTTAATTGACATATACACAGCTCGTCAGTTCTCTGCATAGGGGAAGGGGTCTAGCCAGTTTGACTCCACTTCTGGCACCCCAAATCGAGTGTCACATCATGAGCCTTACTCGGGGACCGTTTATTGATTGGTAAACATGAACAAGATTGTTGCCCTGTTACATGGCAGCTTCAGTGCGTAAATATTCACTTATAATTTACTCTCTAGGAGTTTATCTCATAGTCCCTAGTCATTTTTACATCAATTTTCCTATCCAGGCAATCATCAAGTCCTGATATACACATTTAACATTAAATTCTTATACATCATGTTCCATCATATATCATAAAATTTCAAGGCACTCATATCATAACATAATATACATTCATCATTCCAACGTACACCACTGTGTAAATAACATAAATTTTTAATACATTTCTCAACATATGGCAGCATACATAGGGATCCATAAAATCATCATCCTTTATTTAACCTGTGCTCCTCCTTCGTAGCCATCCTTGCACCTGTCTTAGGGTTTGGAAAATAAATCATGAATATAACTCAGTAAGCAAACTGCATAGTTTTTTAGGCAATTCATTTTGCAGAGAAAGTTTGCATTTAAATAGCATCTTCGAAATCAACATGATACCCACTCATGGGTATATTATTAAAAATGCAACATCATACCCATCATGGGTATATCATGGATAATGTTATGCATTATTATCATTAAAAATATGAACATCATATGATGGTACGCTATCTAGGTGACCATCCCATCATCCTGCTCCCACCTCAGTGAGGGCACCGCCGGTTTGTGGCGTATTTTAGTGACTTGGTTACAATAGAGGGGGACAATAGGTTCGCTTACACATCTAAAGTGGACCTAGTACCTTGTGCATCATGAGCTTGGACAGAAACATGAATATAGACATGCTAGCATGATTTTCATTAGTAAGCATTTGAGCCATAATTTCTCAACAACATTTAATAAAATATTATACAAGCCATTTGCAAAAGTTATATGGATGACCATACTTAAATAATTCCAAAAGCATTTAAACATTCATTTGCAATATAATTCAAAACATTTAAATAAAATTTGCAACATTTTGTCATAATTTTGAGAAAGCAAGTTTTAGAAGGTTGCTTGCTTACCTGAATTTACTTTAATTTTCCTTGTCAACTTTCTCTTTGCCTTTGCCTTTACACGTAAGAATGACATCGCATTAATACACATAATTTCCATATGCTTGCACATAACATAGTTTTCTAACTCACATGTGTTGGAAACAATTGATAAAATCAAATACAAAATATCCCAAGCATGTGTTTTGATGACTAACAACACAATTGGAGTAAGTTTTAGCTACTAATGAGTTTTGTGTTTTATTTAAGGATATAAAAATGAAAAATATGAAGTATGACAGGTCAAGTCGATCTCCAAGTTGACTCAGACATCGACTTAGGCCAAGTTGATCCCCAAGTCAACTCCAGCAGCGATTTCAAGTGCCTATTTTTGTCCAGCGTTGAAATTGGGAACCGAGAGGTGCCGAAGTCGCAGACGAAGTCGACTCCACATGCAACTTGGGTGAAGTTGCAGGCCAAGTCGACTCCAGCATCGACTTCAGTTAGACAAGGCAAGATTTCAGAAGTCAAGTCGAAGGCCAAATCGACTTAAGGTCAGACTTGAGCCAAGTTGAAGACCAAGTTGACTTAAATATTCGACTTAGAACATATGAAGATTAATCCAACTCCAAAGCAAGCAAAATGCATGAATTCATCCATTGAAATCATAATATATATTGGATATGTTCATGCATACCAAGATTCAAGTTTTCAAGATTCCTAGACATGAAGCTAAAAGATTTTTTCTGCAAAGTGAATATACTAAACTCCAAATAATGTAAATCTACGAAGTAAAACTTATGCTGAAGAAGTTAAGAAAGCTAAGGACATTTCAAGGAAGTTTAAGCTCACTTGGCAAGTTAACAAGGTCAAGTCGCAAATGAAGTCGACTCTAGCATCGACTTAGGTCAAGTCCCAGACCAAGTCGACCCAGAAGACAGACTTGGAAGCTGAAGCAATCCGAAGTCGCACCCGAAGTTGACTCCATATGCGACTTGGGTCAAGTCCAAGGCCAAGTCAACCCAGGGATCAACTGGAACAAGTGGAGCACAACCGAAGTCGCACCCGAAGTTGACTCCAGCATGCGACTTGGGCGAAGTCGCACATGAAGTCGACTCCACCTGCGACTTGGAGAAATAATGTTCGAATTTTTGAACGTTGAAACATTTATTACGTGTCAACCAACTCTATAACGTTCAGAATTCTCCCTCCTCTATATATAGACACTCAAGCAAACATAGAAATATACAAGATAGAGCTAAAAAAGAGAAAAGAAGTGCTACTAAGAGTTTCATTCCACTTTTCTCTACAATTGAGTGATCTATACACTTTCAAAGGAAGAACAAGCTTCAAAGTTGCTGTTTGCTTCAGCACAAAATGATTCGTTGCTTCTAGAAATTCTTCCTCGAGCTAAAACGTGCTACACAAATCTGTAAAGAGTAGATTTCTTTTATTTCATCTTATTATTTGGTTTTTGGTGCTTGGTTTGATTTTGGTGTTTCAAAGGCAAAGTAGCGTTGTGATTGGAGTGGAACTCGTCACCTACTTGTGCTATTTGTTGTATACGCCCCATAGAGCTAGAATCTAGAAGAGAGCAAAGGCTCTGGTTGTATATGCCCCCTAGAGCAAGAATCTAGAAGAGAGCAGAGACTCTAGTTGTATTCGCGGAATACATAGTGGAACCCAAGTCACAAGGAGTGTGAGCTTAGAAGAGTGGAGTAGGGAAGGTTGCCCGAACCACTATAAATCTTGTCTACTGTTTTTCATTTCTGCTTTCATTATCTTATTGCTTTCCATTTGTCTTATTAAAGGGGATTAAACTAAACCGGGGTAAAGTCTCTAATTGAAGTTTAAATTTTTAAATACCCAATTCACCCCTCCCCTCTTGGGTAATTGTCATCAACTCAAGACCAACAACATGATTTTCATTAACTTACAGAACCCACTAGTTTTTCAAGTTGGGTGTTCATACACAACAATATAACCTGTGCACCATATCGTCCATTTTTTTATTTTTAATACCCTTATTTATGGTAAACTTTCAAACTTATTATAACCTTTCATTTAACTCAATACATAGAAATTCAACACTTCCCATTCCTCATCTAGCATCCATTCTTTACATTTCTCACATTGGTGCTTGTTATAAATACCTACTTATAAGTTAGGGCTTTACATATTAATCCCGAATTTTTGTGATTTCTTAAAGTTTATCAAAACAACCCCTTCTTTTCATATTTTACCACATTTCCTTTCCTTTTTGCATTTTAGCAATTCACATTAAGTCATTTCTCATTTTTATTATCTATACCCTTCATGTGTACCTTCTTAGTTACACATATTATGTGTTATTCAATTTTTTTCAAAGAAGCAACTTGTCCACCTTTTTGGCTTAATTAAAACACTTATTTAACCCATAATTTAGGGTATAATTATGAGATTAAAATTCATTAATCACATAGTTCTAAAACAGCACTTTTCCACCTTACTTTTCCATGTTGAACGTCCACATCATTATGTACCTCATAATAGATTTTTATATTTTAGAATTTCAACCCTTGGACATCCTTTTTGCTCCATATTTAGGATATTTTCATGGAATTAAAATTCATAAAATAAGTTGCCCAAAACAGCAACTTTCCATCTATTCTTTCCCCCCTTTGGATGTCCATATGACATGCCCAACCGAAACAAAATTTTTGATTTATTTCTAGTCTTATGTTTGGATGTCCATACACTCTATATCCAGGGTATTTTACCCTTCAAATCATCCATATATGAACTTATTAAATTCATGCATAATTTTCCTCTCAAAAGAGTAGAATCTTCATCATATTGTCAATTCTATGTTTCACCCTTCTAAGGTTCATAAATCATGCTTTGTTCAACATGTATTAATCATGAAAATATTTAACATAATCCAAACACATCATATGCTCAAAACGGAAACTTAAATGGAAAATTTCCAAAAATTTCAGCAAGGTATTCTTAGGATAATTAACCCTAATACCATACTTAGCATGCTTGAACCCTTGAATTGAATCCTCTAACTTGTTTAGCATTTAGTAACCTTATTAAAAGCGCATTAAACCATCATTTAGGGTTCATAAATAAATCAATTTATGACCCATGAATGGAGCTAGAAAACTTAGAAATTTAACAATCTAAACTTAATTGGATACCTACTTGAACTTTAGTAGTTTCACTCCAACTTGGCAAGCTTGGTTTCCTCCTTTTCTCCTCCTCTTTTCCTCCTCTCTTTCTCCTCCATTCCCTCTATTTTCCCCTTGCCTTGGACGTTCACTAGGGCTGGTCCTTAGTTATTTTTTTCACCCAAATCTGTCCACTCTGAAAAGGGACGTGTTTGTTTTTGCACCTAATTGTCACCTCATTTTGATGCTTATTAATGCATATAATTATTCATTTTTTGCTGGCGTAGTTATCCATTGATTTTTATTTTTTACAGATTTTTAAAAGTGAAAATCTGCTCCACTTTCTATCCTTGGACGACCCCATATGCTACCCCTCTTTTTGGCATTTTCTGAAATAAATTTCACCCAATCTTGAGCCATTAATTTCATAGGATATTGCTGGAATTTTTACCCTCAAAATAGGAATTTTTGAATTATCCAAAATCCTTCAAAAATCCACATCATCTCAAGCTTTAACCTCTTTGACTTTTCCATTTATGACATGTCTCCCTTTTTGAAGATAAGTCAACTACTTTTGTCCTTTTGTGATTAATCATGTTCCATGATAATTAGCTTAATCAAACCCATTCATATGATTATCCATATTGTTTTAACCATTCATGAAAAATTTCATCTCAAAATGACCTTTCTAGCATAGGTTATAGTCATTTGCAATTGTCTTTTAGATTTTGATGAAATTAAATAATTATCACCCTAATTAAATCATAATTTTTCATAATCCATTCCATTCATAAGTTAGAGCACATTATCATGTGCGTACCCCTCAAATTTCACGTCATTCCGCCTTATAGGCTTCAAGGTATAAATTTTCTAACATTTATCACATCAAATCCATGATTATCATCATAATTTTCATTAATTAAATCATAATATATGAAATAATTATTCATAACATAGGGTGTGTTTGGCAATGGGTATAAAATGTCAACTTAAAACTTTTCACTCTCCATAACTACTATGTTTTTTAATTTTTTTTTTCATATTTTCCTATACAACTACTCTACTTTTCAATTATTTCTACACGATTGTTTATACAACTAACTTATTTATTTTAACTTTATCTTCTTTACTCCTCATCATTATCCCTATCATATCACATCATTTGACAACTTTTACTCTCCAAAACTTTTTACCAAAAATTTTATCCATTCCCAAACACACCTATATTCTCATTTCCTAAATCTCATTGGGTCTCTTTATACACATTAACCCACATTGAGATATAGTGATTAAATTTAATCACCTTTCTTAATCAATGGCCTTAAAATCATTTAATCGAAAATCATTTAATCGATTGAATAATACAATAAATCAAATTTAAATTCCTAATTTACATGTATGGTCCTAAATGGGTCTTGGTATCATGATCCTCCCCCCTTATAAAAGGTTTCGTCCTGAAATCATTTACTTTTCAAACAACTGGGGGTATTTATTTTCAACCTCTTCTCTTAATTCATAGGTGGCTTCGCTTTCGGAATATCGGTTCCATTGAACCTTAAAATATTTGATCTCTCAATTCCGAAGCTTTTGCACTTTATGATCCAAGATCTTGATTGGTCTCTCTCCATAATTCAAGTAATCTTGAAATGAAAGTTTATTGGCTATTAGTATATGGGTGGGGTCTGGAATGTATTTCCTAAGCATGAAAATATGAAATACGTTGTGCAATAAGGCTAAGGCCGGGGTAGGGCTATCCTGTATGTTAACTTTCTAATCTTCTCGAGTACTTCAAATGACCCAATATATCTGGGATTCAGCTTACTCCTTTTCCCAAATCGTGTAACTCTTTTGAATGACGTGACCATTATAAACACATGTTCGCCAACTTGGATGTTCAAATCCCTTCTCTTGCAATCAGTGTAACTCTTTTACCGACTCTGAGCTATGAGTATACACTAGTGAATTACTTGTATTTTGTCTGCTATTCGCCTGGATAAGTCTATGTTGGTCCCGAGTTTATGACAATTACCTAAGAGGGGAGGGGTGAATTGGGTATTTAAAAATTTAAAACTTTAATTAGAGATTTCACCCCGTTTTAGTTTAAACCCCTTTAATGAAACAAATAGAAAGCAATAAGATAATGAAAGCGGAAATGAAAAACAGTAGACAAGATTTATAGTGGTTCGGGCAACCTTTCCCTACTCCACTCTTCCAAGCTCACACTCCCTTGTGACTTGGGTTCCACTATGTATTCCGCAAATACAACAAAAGTCTCCACTCTCTTCTAGATTCTAGCTCTAGGGGGCGTGTACAACAAGCAACACAAGTAGGTGATGAGTTACTCTCCAATCACAACCCTACTTGCTATATCTTGGTTTGAAACACCGAACTCAAACCAAGCAACAAAATCAAATAATAAGATGAAATAGAAGAAATCTACACTTTACATATTTGTGTAGGTAGTTTTAGCTCGAGGAAGAATCTGTAGAAGCAACGAATCGTATTACGTTGAAGCAAACAGCAACTTTGAAGCTTGTTCTTACTTTGAAAGTGTATAGATCACTCAATTGTAGAGAATAGTGGATTGAAACTCTTAGTAGCACTTCTTTCCTCTTTTTCAGCTCTATCTTGTGTATTTCCACATTTGCTTGAGTGTCTATATATAGAGGAGGGAGAATTTTGAACGTTATAGAGTTGGTTGGTACGTAATAAATGTTCCAACGTTAAAAAATTCAAACGTTATGCCTCCAAGTCGCAGGTGGAGTCGACTTCGTGTGCGACTTCACCCAAGTCGCATGCTGGAGTCGACTTCGTGTGTGACTTCAGCTGTTCTTCAATTTCCAAGTCTGTCCTCTAGGTCGACTTGGTCTGAGACTTGGCTTCAAGTCGATCTTGGAGTCGACTTCGGGTGCGACTTGGCTTCTTTCTTTTGCCAAGTCAGTTTGATCTTTGTTGAAGTGTCTCTTGCTTGCTTAACTTCTTCTTCTTCTTTTGTCTTTCAATAGTTGGAACTTATTTGTACAAAATTTCTTTAGCTCTAAGTCTAGAGAACTTGAAAAACTCGAATCTTGTGTGAACAAATCCAACTTTGATTTAGAATTGTTGAATCCATGTGTCTTGCTTGCTTTAAACTTGGATTAGTCTTCATATATTCAAGTTGAAAAATTTAAGTCGACTTCATCTTCAATTTGACTGAAGTCTATCTTGAAGTCGGCTTGGCCTTCAACTTGAAATTTTGAAAATCCACACTGCCCATCTGAAGTTGATGCTGGAGTCGACTTTGCTGGCGACTTCACCCAAGTCGCAAGTGGAGTCGACTTCATGTGCGACTTCGGCAGCTGTGCTTTTTAATTTCAACGCTGGAAGGAAAATGTTATGTGAAATCGATATTGGAGTCGACTTGGTCTGCGACTTCGCCCAAGTCGCAAGTGGATTCGACTTCATATGCGACTTCAGCAGCTCTTGGTCTCCAATTTCAACGCTGTTCAAAAACCAACATTTGAAGTCGCTGTTGGAGTCGACTTTGGGATCGAAGTGGCCTAAGTCGATATCTGAGTCGACTTGGAGATCAACTTGATCTGTCGTACTTTGCATATTTCATTTTTATAACCTTAAACACTGCACAATACATATTATTAGCTAAGATTTACTCAAATTGTGTTGTTTAATCATCAAAACACATGGTTTGGGTATTTTTCATTCAATTTCAATAATTGTTTCCAACAATCTTCCCCTTTTTCATGATTGACAAAACCAATTTGAGTTTATACCTTTCAATATGTCATATTCATCATACTTGTTCAAACATTCAATAATTTCCAAATATATCATCAGTGATCAGAGCAAGACATAATCAGAGCATAAAATAGAACATAATTCAAACTTTTCATATTACCATAATTCATACAGATTACAATGCAAAGTAAAACAGAAACCTATATACAAACTACCCAACCTAAAAAGAACTTAAAAAATTTAAATTTAACTCCTAAAACTCAACCTATCCTATCCTATCTCCCCCTTTTTGTCAATCAGGCAAAATAAGAGTCAATTACCAAAGATTTGGTGAATTGAAACTTGAAAATGGGATATGATTTTTGGGTAGGTTTGATGGGTCGAATATGGGCAGAAGAGTGAAAAGAGGACATGGGTACCGGTGTAGGATCTCGGCGAACTGATCCTTTATCAAATGGATCTAATTCGGGGATGGGTTGATTGCAATGATGCCCGGATGCCAGATGATATCTGATGGTCCGCAATTCCCGATCCATACGATCCTGACAGGAATGCATGTCCATAATAGCTGTAAGGACCTCTGAGATTTGACTTGTTATACTGTTTTCTAGCTGCTCTAGGTCCTCTAGAAGGGTCTGTTTTGAGGTATCCCGAGACGGTGGTTATGGTGCTAAGTCTGGAATCTCAAATCCTCTAAGCGAGCACGACCCATGCGAAGCAGGCGATGCGGGTGCCTCGTGATCATCCTGTGGAGCTGGCTGCTCATCTGGAGGTGTCAAGGGCTACTCCCCCTCATCCTATGCATCTCTGGCTTCTTCTGGAGCTGGTGCTCCCTCTTTTGCTTCAGCCTTGAGTTGATCTACATTGATCTGCATTCTTTGGATCAATGCCTTATTGATCGCGTTCGTCGGTTTTAACACCTCGAATGGCTCTCCATAGATATCAACTCCAAAATGTTCTAGGATCTTTGTGATCCAAGTACCATAAGGCAATACCCCTCGTGGGTTGTCTTTCCTAGAATTTAGGGCTTCTATGAACAACCGAGGAAGGCTAACTTTGACCTGGTTCACTATTTTCCACAGAATTCTCGCCTCCTGCGGGTTTAACTGATTCCTTCCTCTGCACTTTGGAAAAATGCAGTGGGCTATTAGCAGACGTAGAACCCGTAGCCTCGGGGATAAGTCCATTTAATGTAGGAACTTAATCCTAGGATGATACTTATTGCTCCTGGTGAGCTGATTGTAGATATCCGAGAGAGTCAGGTTTCAGGCAACGGTTCATCCTCATGAGGTACCTCTAAGATTTGCCCCACACTCATGATTGCTTCCTCTAATCTTGGGGTTACTTTGATTCCAAAGAACATATCAGTTCCTTTAACAAAAGTTCCAAAGTACTCGTCATCCCATAGGTAATAGAAAATACAAGTCAGATCAGGATATACTCTTTCATCTACTCTTAGAAGGTTAGTCCATTCTTGGAAATCTAGTAACTGCCCAATGTCAGACTCATAATCCCTTCAAAATTTAAAATCGATGATTTTTGGAATGAATACCTTCCGCTCATAAAAACATTTGTAAAACCGGCTGTGCTGCAATTCTGTTTTGAAGTATGTAGTTAGCATCTTCAATACTTGAGCTTTAGTAGCTGTATTGCCTTTCTTTCTGGCCCCAGATTGTGTGCTCTGCGAGGTCTGAGGTTGTTCCTCTCGAGCGGCAGTTATTGATGGAGTCCCGGCTTGGAAACAGACTCTGCGGCCTGTGGAAGTGGATGATTCTTCCCGAACTCGCTTTGAGGAGGTCCGTTGCCTCCTAGGCACTTCGTCCTCATATTGAGAACTGGATGGTCTAGGGACAGGCTTCAGTGATGGTTTGGACACTACTAGTTTAGGCAGTCGGGATTTAGGAGCCATTTGAGATGGATTTTTGGAAATGAGATTTTCAAATAGGGCTTGAGAGAGGAATGGAGAGATCAATGGAGAGAACAAAGAGGGATAGATGGATTGAGAGAGAGAGAGAGAGTTCAGTGAGGAGAGATGGAAAGAGAGATGGAGATAAATAGAGACCGAGAGCTGAGAGAGCAGTGAAAGGGAATCCGAGAGAGAGAGAGAGAGAGAGAAAGAGAGAGAGAGCCGGAGAAGAAAGGAAAGCCGGAGAAATGCCGGAGAGAAGAAAACGAGATGGATATGCCGGAGAAAGGAAGAAGATTGGAAGAGAAAATGAGAGAGAGGGCTGTTGGCGCGGGAAAAATGAGAGAAAATGAGAGAAAAGAGAAAGAAGAAGGAGAAGGCCGGAAGTCCGACGGTCGCGCGCACGGAGTCGACTTTGCCCTAGGCGAAGTCGACTTCATCTCAGCGGAGTCGACTTCACTATGCCCAAGTCGACTTCACTGGAGTCGACTTAGTGGCTCCGGAGTCGACTTCACTATCGATTTGAAATCTCCTAAATCCAATTTTTCATTTAATTGTTCCTAATTTAACTCAATTATCCCTATGTCATTTCTAATTTTGTAAAATGATTACTTTGCTATGGGTTTGGTGAATATATGAGCAATTTGATCCTCAGTTTTCACATATTCCAAACAAATATCATGATTTTCAACATGTTCACGAATGAAATGGTGCCTTACATCTATGTGTTTGGTTCTAGAATGCAGTACAAGATTTTTAGTTAAACAAATAGCACTAGTATTATCACATTTGATAGGAATGTTATAATAATCAATACCATAGTCTTTTAATTGTTGTTTCATCCAAAGTAATTGGGCACAACAGCTCCTGGCGGCTATATATTCAGCTTCCGCCGTAGATAGAGCAACACTAGTTTGTTTCCTTGAATACCATGAAACCAACATGTTTCCAAGGAATTGACATGTTCCACTAGTACTTTTTCTATCTACTTTGTACCTAGTAAAATCTGCATCCGAGTAGCCGATTAAATCAAAACTTGACCCCTTTGGATACCATAGTCCAAGATTAGTGGTATTTATTAAATATTTAAAAATTCTT
Organism: Annona cherimola; assembly: GCA_030490835.1. Taxonomy (NCBI): domain Eukaryota; kingdom Viridiplantae; phylum Streptophyta; class Magnoliopsida; order Magnoliales; family Annonaceae; genus Annona; species Annona cherimola. Next base: position 85,298,425 of record CM059972.1, read on the forward strand.
TTTACAGCCAATAAATGTGATTCTTTAGAACATGCTTGGAATCTAGAACACATACATACACTGAAAAGAATATCTGGTCTAGAAGCAGTTAAATACAACAATGATCCTATGATACTTCTATAAAGCTTTTGATCGATACATTTACTATTTTCGTTCGTGTCGATCTTCATTGTTGAACTCATTGGAATATTTGCTCCTTTGCTAGTTTGCATTCCAAATTTCTTTAGCATTTCTTTGATGTACTTGGACTGATTTATGAATATTCCTTCGGCTTGTTGCTTGATTTGCAGTCCAAGGAAGAAATTTAATTCTCTCATCATGCTCATATCAAATTCGCTCTTCATAATCTTAGAAAATTCTTGGCACAGAGTTTCATCAGTAGCACCAAGTATTATATCTTCTACATAAATTTGCACAATTAAAATATTTTTACTTTTATACTTGATGAATAAAGTAGTATCAACTTTTCCTCTTTGAAATTCATGATCAATCAAAAATCTATTTAACCTTTCATACCAAGCTCGTGGGGCTCGTTTTATTCCATATAATGCTTTGGTCATCTTATAAATATATTTTGATTGATCCTTTTCTTAAAATCCAGGGGGTTGTTCAACATATACTTCTTCATTCAAGTACCCATTCAAAAAATGCACTTTTCACATCCATTTGAAACAATTTGAAATTCATGTGAGAAGAAAATGCTAGTAAAATATGTATGACTTCTAATCTATCCACGGGTGCATATGATTCTTCAAAATCAATCCCTTCTTCCTGCGAATACCCTTTGGCTACTAGTCTAGCTTTGTTTCTTATTACAAGTCCGCTTTCATCCAATTTGTTCCTAAATACTCATTTGGTACCAATAATGGTATAATCATTTGGTCTAGGAACTAAATGTCATACATTATTTCTTTCAAATTGATTTAGCTCTTCTTACATTGCAATAACCCAGTTTTCATCATTAAGAGCTTGTTCAACAGTGGTTGGTTCAATTTTTGACACAAATGCATATTGTCCACAAATATTTTGTTTTGATCTTCTAGTTTTTAGTCCTTCATAAATATTTCCAATGACTTGCTCAATTGGATGTGCATTTTTAAATTTTCAATAAATTGGAGGTTTGTAGGAGTCATTACCTTCACTTACCTCTTCCTCCATGGGGTTTTTTGGCTTGAGCTCGGTTTCCTTTTGTTGTTCTTGTTGTTTTTCTTTTCTATCATCTGCATCACTTAGTTCATCCTCCTTTCTTGGAGTTTGGTTAAATTCATCAAAAACAACATGTATTGATTCTTCTACTATTTGATTTCTTTTGTTGAAAATCCTATATGCTTTGCTATTTGATGAATAACCTAAGAAAATAGCTTCATCACTTTTAGCATCTAATTTTCCCAAATTTGTTTTCCATTATTTAACACATAACAAGTACATCCAAAAGTATGGAAATATGATATGTTTGATTTTCTGCCTTTCAAAAGTTCATATGGGGCCTTTTTTAATATTGCTCTAATGGTAACTCGGTTTAATAATGACAAGCTGTACTTACAACTTCACCCCAAAATCTTTTGGACAATTTACTCTCATTTAGCATGGTTCTAGCCATTTCTTGTATTGTCCGGTTTTTCCTTTCAACAACTCCGTTTTGTTGAGGAGTTCTTGGTGCAGAAAATGTATGGTGAATTCCTTTTTCATTGCAAAATTCTATGAATCGATTATTTTCAAATTCACCACCATGATCACTTCTAATGGAAATGATTGAACTTTATTTTTCATTTTGCACCAAATTTGAAAACGTGACAAACATAAAAATTGCTTCATCTTTGCTAGCTAAGAGTATAATCCAAGTAAATCTTGAAAAAGCATCAACAATTACATACACGTACTTTTTCTCACCAAGAGTTAAAATGTCTGATGGCCCATAAAGATCCATATGTAACAACTCAAGTGGTCTAGTTATTGAAATTTCCTTTTTGGTGGAAAATGGCATTTTGGGTTGTTTAAATAGTTGACAAGCTTTACAAATCTTTTCCTTGTCATATTTGAGGTATGGTAACCCTTCTACTAGATTCTTTTTCCACAATGTTTTAATGTTTGACATATTTATATGTCCAAGCCTTTTATGCCATATCCATGGATCATTTTCTATGGCTATTAGACATTTTTCTTCTAGTTCATCAAGGCAAACAAAATATACATTTTCATGTCTTTTGCCACTAAATACTATGTGTTCATCATCAAAAACACTACATATAGAGGATTCAAATACAACTTTATATCCTTTATCACATAATTGACTAATACTCATTAGGTTGTGTTTAAGTCCTTCAACAAATAGTACATCTTCAATACATGCATTTGAAATACCGTAAACATTTCCTTTACCCTTTATTTTACTATTTTCATTATTTCCGAAAGCTACTGTTCTTTCATTACATGGGTTGATCTTATGGAACAGTCCTTTTTTTCCTGTCATATGTCTTGAGCAACCACTATCCATAAACCATATGTTATTGCCTTAGCTCTAAGACAAACTTGTAAAAATTAAGTCAAGTGGAGCTCATCCTTTTGGTACCCATTTTATGAGTCCATTTGGGTTAATTATCCTTTGGAGTCTATGTTGGTCTACCTTTGAAGCATAAATCCAATGCTTTTCGGCATCCAAACCAATTTTGCACCAAGGTTTTGCAATTTTCTCAATTTGCATTGATAAACCTTGTGTCCTAACTTGTTGCAAAAATTACAAGCTCCCGGAGGTCTAGAAATAGGAAGCCATTTGGTAATTTGTTCCTCGATTGGTCTTTTGGTCCAAACTACTTGATTTATCTTTGGTTTAGTATAAATGGGTTTGGCGTTGTTTCTCGGAGCATTAGATTTCTCCTGTTCAAATGTATTATACCCAAGTCCTTTCTTACAAGTTTGGGTTGTCATTTTCAAGAACATTTTCACATTTTCTCCTGGATTAGAAACTTGACAAAGCGATTCATTTAATGATTCATTTTCCCTTTTGAGTTTCTCTAACTCAATTTCCAAGGTATTCTTTTCACTTTTTATTTTATCTAACTTTTCTGCAAGTTTACCATTCACAATTATTATTGCGTCACATTGTCTTTTCTTTATTGTAAACTTGTTTCCTAATTTCTTTATTTCCTCATATAATGAATCATAGGCTTGTTGAAGTTCTTCCAATTCAGCACATTTGAGGCATTCATTTGTAGAAGAGAAAATTGAAAAAGATTTTCGTTTGGAGGTTACCTCTTGACTACTTGTGCAGTTCGTTGAAGTAGCTTCATCCTCCAAGATTTCCGTGGCTGCAAAACATATGTCGGAATTTGCTATGCAACAAATTCTTGCGCAATCTGCTTCACATTCTTCACTTGAAGAGCTACATGTTGTAGATTCCTCTTCATTTAGGTACATGTATCTTCCTTTGTTTCTTTGAAATTTTCTGTTGTCGCCTAGATCTTTTCTTTGCTCCTTTGCTTTATTTTCTTCGGGCGTTGGGCATTGGGCTTGCATGTGCCCTGAACCACCACACCGGTAACATTTTGTTGATTCTTTCTTTTTCTCTTTAGAATTTCTTTCTTTAAAGTTTATGAAATTTCTACCTTTCCGTACAAATTTTCTGAACTGTTATGTAAGTAAGACAATTTCATCGTCGTTTTCTGATGATGAGGTGGTGTCATCCGAGTCTTGTGCAGCTTTCAAGGCGATGACTCTTTTGCCTTTGTGGTGATCCTCGTTTCTTTTCTTGATTAGCTCATGTGACATTATCGAGCTAATAAAGTCTTCCAACTTTAATGTGTTTAGGTCCTTGGCTTCTTCTATTGTCGTGATTTTTGGAGTCCATGATTCGGGTAGTGCCCTTAGAATCTTCAGGACCTGTTCAGATTCTGAAATTGCCTTTCCTAGCCCTTTCAAGGCATTAGTAATCTTGGAAAATCTAGCAAACATTTCAGAAATATTTTCTGTTTCTACCATTCTAAAGTTTTCCAATTCTCCAATCAAAATATTTCTCCTTATCCCTTGGACTTGAAAAGTTCCTTCATAGATAGATGTTAGTATATCCCATATCTCTTTGGCAGTTAAACAAGAGGATACTTTATCATATTCGGAAGCCGTAAGAGCACAAAATAATGAATTCATAGCCTTGGCGTTACTCTTTACAATTTTCACTTCCTCATCGGTCCATTTGGAATCTCTTTCTTAAATAGGCAAAGTCACACCGTCCTGGATTGCAATCCAAGAGTCCATTTTTGTAGCCATGATGTGTTGTTTCATGCGTAGCTTCCAATATTTAAAATTATTCTCATCAAACTGTGGTGGCCTACTAAAGGATTGGCCTTCGGCAAATGCGGGAACGGAAGTAGATTGGGATGCCATGTCAAAAGATCTCTTTGGTAAAACTCAAAGACATTCTTTGATACCACTTGTTGGTCCCGAGTTGATGGCAATTACCCAAGAGGGGAGGGATGAATTGGGTATTTAAAAATTTAAAACTTTAATTAGAGATTTCACCCCGGTTTAGTTTAAACCCCTTTAATGAAACAAATAGAAAGCAATAAGATAATGAAAACGGAAATGAAAAACTGTAGACAAGATTTATAGTGGTTCGGGCAACCTTTCCCTACTCCACTCTTCCAAGCTCACACTCCCTTGTGACTTGGGTTCCACTATGTATTCCGCGAATACAACTAGAGTCTCCACTCTCTTCTAGATTCTAGCTCTATGGGGCATATACAACCAGAGCCTCCGCTCTCTTCTAGATTCTAGCTCTAGGGGCCGTGTACAACAAGCAACACAAGTAAGTGATGAGTTACACTCCAATCACAACCCTACTTGCTATATCTTGGTTTGAAACACCAAACTCAAACCAAACAATAAAATCAAATAATAAGATGAAATAGAAGAAATATACACTTTACAGATTCGTGTAGGCAGTTTTAGCTCGAGGAAGAATCTGTAGAAGCAACGAATCGTATTACGTTGAAGCAAACAGCAACTTTGAAGCTTGTTCTTCCTTTGAAAGTGTATAGATCACTCAACTGTTGTGAAAAATGGATTGAAATTCTTAGTAGCACTTCTTTCCTCTTTTTCGACTCTATCTTGTGTATTTCCACATTTGCTTGAGTGTCTATATATAGAGGAGGGAGAATTTTGAACGTTATAGAGTTAGTTGGCGCGTAATAAATGTTCCAACCTTCAAAAATTTGAACGTTACGCCTCCAAGTCGCAGGTGGAGTCGACTTCGTATGCGACTTCACCCAAGTCGCATGCTGGAGTCGACTTCGTGTGCGACTTCAGCTGTTCTTCAGTTTCTAAGTCTGTCCTCTAGGTCGACTTGGTCTGAGACTTGGCTTCATGTCGATCTTGGAGTCGACTTCGGGTGCGACTTGGCTTCTTTCTTTTGCCAAGTCAGTTTGATCTTTATTGAAGTGTCTCTTGCTTGCTTAACTTCTTCTTCTTCTTTTGTCTTTCAATACTTGGAACTTATTTGTACAAAATTTCTTTAGCTCTAAGTCTAGAGAACTTGAAAAACTCGAATCTTGTATGAACAAATCCAACTTTGATTTAGAATGGTTGAATCCATGTGTCTTGCTTGCTTTAAACTTGGATTAGTCTTCATATATTCAAGTTGAAAAATTTAAGTCGACTTCATCTTCAATTTGACTCAAGTCTATCTTGAAGTCGGCTTGGCCTTCGACTTGAAATTCTGAAAATCTGCACTGCCCATCTGAAGTTGATGCTGGAGTCGACTTTGCCTGCGACATCACCCAAGTCGCAAGTAGAGTCGACTTCATGTGCGACTTCGGCAGCTGTGCTTTATAGTTTCAACGCTGTAAGGAAAATATTATGTGAAGTCGATACTGGAGTCGACTTGGTCTGCGACTTCGCCCAAGTCACAAGTGGAGTCGACTTCATTTGCTACTTTAGCAGCTCTTGGTCTCCAATTTCGACGCTGTTCAAAAATCAACACTTGAAGTCGCTGCTGGAGTCGACTTTGGGATCGACTTGGCCTAAGTCGATATCTGAGTCGACTTGGAGATCAACTTGATCTGTCATACTTTGCATATTTCATTTTTATAACCTTAAACACTGCACAATACATATTAGTAGCTAAGATTTACTCAAATTGTGTTGTTTAATCATCAAAACACATGGTTTGGGTATTTTTCATTCAATTTCAATAATTGTTTCCAACAATCTCCCCCTTTTTCATGATTGACAAAACCAATTTGAGTTTTTACCTTTCAATATGTCATATTCATCATACTTGTTCAAACATTCAATAATTTCCAAATATATCATCAGTGATCAGAGCAAGACATAATCAGAGCATAAAACAGAACATAATTCAAACTTTTCATATTAGCATAATTCATACAGATTACAATGCAAAGTAAAACGGAAACCTATATACAAGCTACCCAACCCAAAAAGAACTTAAAAAATTTAAATTTAACTCCTAAAACTCAACCTATCCTATCCTATCTCCCCCTTTTTGTCAATCGGGCAAAATAAGAGTCAATTACCAAAGATTTCGTGAATTGAAACTTGGAAATGGGATATGATTTTTAGGTAGGTTTGATGGGTCGAATATGGGTAGAAGAGTAAAAAGAGGACATGGGTACCGGTGTAGGATCTCGGTGAACTGATCCGATATCAAATGGATCTAGTTCGGGGATGGGTTGATTGCGATGATGCCCGGATGCCAGATGATATCTGATGGTCCGCAATTCCCGATCCATACGATCCTGACGGGAATGCATGTCCATAATAGTTGTAAGGACCTCTGAGATTTGACTTGTTATCCTATTTTCTAGCTGCTCTAGGTCCACTCGAAGGGTCTGTATTGAGGTATCCCGAGACGGTGGTTGTGGTGCTAAGTCTGGAATCTCAGATCCTCTAGGCGAGCACGACCCATGTGAAGCAGGCGATGCAGGTGCCTCGTGATCATCCTGTGGAGCTGGCTGCTCCTCTGGAGGTGTCGGGGGCTGCTCCCCCTCAACCTGTGCATCTCTGGCTTCTTCTGGAGCTGGTGCTCCCTCTTCTGCTTAAGCCCTGAGTTGATCTACATTGATCTTCATTCTTTAGATCAATGCCTTGTTGATCGCATTCGTCGGTTTTAACACCTCGAATGGCTATCCATCGATATCAACTCCAAAATGTTCTAGGATCTTTGTGATATAAGTACCATAAGGCAAAACCCCTCGTGGGTTGTCTTTCCTAGAACTTAGGGCTTCTATGAACAACCGAGGAAGGCTGACTTTGACCCGGTTCACTATTTTCCACAGAATTCCCGCCTCTTGCAGGTTTAACTGATTCCTACCTCCGCCCTTTGGAAAAATGCAGTGGGCTATCAGCAGACGTAGAACCCGTAGCCTCGGGGATAAGTTAATGTAATGTAGGAACTTAATCCCAGGATGATACTTATTGCTCCTGGTGAGTTGATTGTAGATATCCGAGAGAGTGAGGTTTTCAGGCAACGGTTCATCCTCATGAGGTACCTCTAAGATTTGCCCCACACTCATGACTGCTTCCTCTAATCTTAGGGTTGCTCCGATTCCATAGAACATATCAGTTCCTTTGACAAAAGTTCCAAAGTACTCGTCATCCCATAGGTAATAGAAAATACGAGTCAGATCGGGATATACTCTTTCATATGCTCTTAGAAGGTTAGTCCATCCTTCGAAATCTAGTAACTGCTCAATGTCGGACTCATAATCCCTTAAAAATTTAAAGTCGATGATTTTTGGAATGAATACCTTCAGCTCATAAAAACATTTGTAAAATCGGCTGTGGTGCAATTTTATTTTGAAGTATGTAGTTAGCATCTTCAATACTTGAGCTTTAGCAGCTGTATTGCCTTTCTTTCTGGCCCCAGATTGTGTGCTCTACGAGGTCCTAGGTTGTTCCTCTTGAGCGGCAGTTGTTGATGGAGTCCCAGCTTGGAAACGGACTCTGCGGCCTGTGGAAGTGGATGGTTCTTCCCGAGCTCGCTTTGAGGAGGTCCGTTGCCTCCTAGGCACTTCGTCCTCGTGTTGAGAACTGGATGGTCTTGGGACAGGCTTCGGTGATGGTTTGGACACTGCTAGTTTAGGCAGTCGGGATTTAAGAGCCATTTGAGATGGATTTTTATAAATGATATTTTCAAATAGGGCTTGAGAGAGGAATGGAGAGATCAATGGAGAGAACAGAGAGGGATAGATGGATTGAGAGAGAGAGAGAGTTCAGTGAGGAGAGATGGAGAGAGAGATGGAGACAAATAGAGACCGAGAGCTGAGAGAGCAGTGAAAGGGAATCTGAGAGAGAGAGAGAGAAAGAGCCGGAGAAGAAAGGAAAGCCGGAGAAATGCCGGAGAGAAGAAAACGAGATGGATATGACGGAGAAAGGAAGAAGATTGGAAGAGAAAATGAGAGAGAGAGAAGGCTGCCGGCGCGGGAAAAATGAGAGAAAATGAGAGAAAAGAGAAAGAAGAAGGAGAAGGCCGGAAGTCCGACGGTCGCGTGCGTGGAGTCGACTTTTCCTTAGGCGAAGTCGACTTCATCCCAGCGGAGTCGACTTCACTATTCCCAAGTCGACTTCACCGGAGTCGACTTGGTGGCTCTGGAGTCGACTTCACTATCGATTTGAAATCTCCTAAATCTAATTTTTCATTTAATTGTTCCTAATTTAACTCAATTATCCCTATGTCATTTCTAATTTTGTAAAATGATTCCTTTGCTATGGGTTTGGTGAATATATGAGCAATTTCATCCAAAGTAATTGGGCACAACAGCTCCTGGCAGCTATATATTCATCTTTCGCCATAGATAGAGCAACACTAGTTTGTTTCCTTGAATACCATGAAACCAACATGTTTCTAAGGAATTGACATGTTCTACTAGTACTTTTTCTATCTACTTTGTACCCAGTAAAATCTGCATTCGAGTAGCCGATTAAATCAAAACTTGACCCCTTTGGATACCATAGTCCAAGATTAGTGGTATTTATTAAATATTTAAAAATTCTTTTTACAGCCAATAAATGTGATTCTTTAGAACATGCTTGGAATCTAGAACACATACATACATTGAAAAGAATATCCGGTCTAGAAGCAGTTAAATACAACAATGATCCTATCATACTTCTATAAAGCTTTTGATCGATACATTTACTATTTTCGTTCGTGTCGATCTTCATTGTTGAACTCATTGGAATATTTGCTCCTTTGCTAGTTTGCATTCCAAATTTCTTTAGCATTTCTTTGATGTACTTGGACTAATTTATGAATATTCCTTCGGCTTGTTGCTTGATTTGCAGTCCAAGGAAGAAATTTAATTCTCTCATCATGCTCATATCAAATTCGCTCTTCATAATCTTAGAAAATTCTTGGCACAGAGTTTCATCAGTAGCACCAAGTATTATATCATCTACATAAATTTGCACAATTAAAATATTTTTACTTTTATACTTGATGAATAAAGTAGTATCAACTTTTCCTCTTTGAAATTCATGATCAATCAAAAATCTATTTAACCTTTCATACCAAGCTCGTGGGGCTCATTTTAGTCCATATAATGCTTTGGTCAGCTTATAAATATATTTTGATTGATCTTTTTCTTCAAATCCAGGGGGTTGTTCAACATATACTTCTTCATTCAAGTACCCATTCAAAAATGCGCTTTTCACATCCATTTGAAACAATTTGAAATTCATGTGAGAAGCAAATGCTAGTAAAATGCGTATGGCTTCTAATCTAGCCACGGGTGCATATGATTCTTCAAAATCAATCCCTTCTTCCTGGGAATACCCTTTGGCTACTAGTCTAGCTTTTTTTCTTATTACAAGTCCGCTTTCATCCAATTTGTTCCTAAATACTCATTTGGTACCAATAATGGTATAATCATTTGGTCTAGGAACTGAATGTCATACATTATTTCTTTTAAGTTGATTTAGCTCTTCTTGCATTGTAATAACCCAGTTTTCACCATTAAGAGCTTGTTCAATAGTGGTTCGTTCAATTTTTGACCCAAATGCATATTGTCCACAAATATTTTATTTTGATCTCCTAGTTTTTACTCCTTCATAAATATTTCCAATGACTTGTTCAATTGGATGGGCATTTTTGAATTTTCAATCAATTGGAGGTTTGTAGGAGTCATTACCTTCACTTACCTCTTCCTCCATGGGGTTTTCTGGTTTGAGCTCGGTTTCCTTTTGTTGTTCTTGTTGTTTTGCTTTTATATCATCTGCATCACTTAGTTCATCCTCCTTTCTCGGAGTTTGGTTAAATTCATCAAAAACAACATGTATTGATTCTTCTACTATTTGATTTCTTTTGTTGAAAATCCTATATGCTTTGCTATTTGATGAATAACCTAAGAAAATAGCTTCATCGCTTTTGGCATCTAATTTTTCCAAATTTGTTTTTCCATTATTTAACACATAACAAGTACATCCAAAAGTATGGAAATATGATATGTTTGGTTTTCTACCTTTCCAAAGTTCATATGGGGTCTTTTTCAATATTGCTCTAATGATAACTCGGTATAATACATGACAAGCTGTACTTACAGCTTCACCCCAAAATCTTTTGGACAATTTACTCTCATTTAGCATGGTTCTAGCCATTTCTTGTATTGTCCGATTTTTCTTTTCAACAACTCCGTTTTGTTGAAGAGTTATTGGTGCAGAAAATGTATGGTGAATTCCTTTTTCATTGCAAAATTCTATGAATCTATTATTTTCAAATTCACCACCATGATCACTTCTAATGGAAATGATTGAACTTTGTTTTTCATTTTGCACCAAATTTGAAAACGTGACAAACATAAAAATTGCTTCATCTTTGCTAACTAAGAGTATAATCCAAGTAAATCTTGAAAAATCATCAACAATTACATACACGTACTTTTTTCCACCAAGAGTTAAAATGTCTGATGGCCCATAAAGATCCATATGTAACAACTCAAGTGGTCTAGTTGTTGAAATTTCCTTTTTGGTGGAAAATGGCATTTTGGGTTATTTAGATAGTTGACAAGCTTTACAAATCTTATCCGTTTCATATTTGATCTTTGGTAACCCTTGTACTAGATTCTTTTTCCACAATGTTTTAATGTTTGACATATTTATATGTCCAAGCCTTGTATGTCATATCCATGGATCATTTTTTACGGCTATTAGACATTTCCCTTCTAGTTCAGAAAGGCAAACCAAATATACATTTCTATGTCTTTTGCCACTAAATACTATGTGTTCATCATTAAAAACATTACATATAGAGGATTCAAATACAACTTTATATCCTTTATCACATAATTGACTAATACTCATTAGGTTGTGTTTAAGTCCTTCAACAAATAGTACATCTTCAATACATGCATTTGAAATACCGTAAACATTTCCTTTACCCTTTATTTTACCTTTTTCATTATTTTTGAAAGCTACTGTTCCTTCATTGCATGGGTGGATCTTATGGAACAGTCCTTTTTCTTCCGTCATATGTCTTGAGCAACCACTATCCATAAACCATATGTTATTGGCCTTAGCTCTAAGACAAACCTGCAAAAATTAAGTCAAGTGGAGCTCATCCTTTTGGTACCCATTTTATGGTTCTATTTTGGGTTAGTTATCCTTTGGAGTCTATGTTGGTCTACCTTTGAAGCCATAAATCCAATGTTTTTCGGCATCCAAACCAATTTTGCACCAAGGTTTTGCAATTTTCTCAATTTGCATTGATAAACCTTGTGTCCTAACTTGTTGCAAAAATTACAAGCTCCCGGAAGTCTAGAAATAGGAAGCCATTTGGTAATTTGTTCCTCGGTTGGTCTTTTGGTCCAAACTACTTGATTTATCTTAGGTTTAGTATAAATGGGTTTGGCGTTGTTTCTCGGAGCATTAGATTTCTCTTGTTCAAATGTATTATACCCAAGTCCTTTCTTAGAAGTTTGGGTTGTCATTTTCAAGAACATTTTCACATTTTCTCCTGAATTAGAAAACTTGACAAGTGATTCATTTAACGATTCATTTTCCCTTTTAAGTTTCTCTAACTCAATTTCCAAGGTATTCTTTTCACTTTTTAATTTATCTATCTTTTCAGCAAGTTTACCATTCAGAATTATTACTGCATCACATTGTCTTTTCTTTATTGTAAACTTGTTTCCTAATTTGTTTATTTCCTTATATAATGAATCATAGGCTTGTTGAAGTTCTTCCAATTCAGCACATTTGAGGCATTCATTTGTAGAAGAGAAAATTGAAAAAGATTTTTATTTGGAGGTTACCTCTTGACTACTTGTGTAGTTCGTTGAAGTAGCTTCATCCTCCAAGATTTCCGTGGCTGCAAAACATATGTTGGAATTTGCTATGCAACAAATTCTTGCGCAATCTGCTTCACATTCTTCACTTGAAGAGCTACATGTTGTAGATTCCTCTTCATTTACGTACATGCCTCTTCCTTTGTTTCTTTGAAATTTTCTATTGTCGCCTCGATCTTTTCTTTGCTCCTTTGCTTTATTTTCTTCGGGCGTTGGGTATAGGGCTTGCATGTGCCCCGAACCACTACACCGGTAACATTTTGTTGATTCTTTCTTTTTCTCTTTAGAATTTCTTTCTTTAAAGTTTCTAAAATTTCTACCTTTCCTTACAAATTTTCTGAACCGTTTTGTAAGTAAGGCAATTTCATCGTCGTTTTGTGATGATGAGGTGGTGTCATCTGAGTCTTGTGCAGCTTTCAAGGCGATGGATCTCTTGCCTTTGTGGTGATCCTCGTTTCTTTTCTTAATTAGCTCATGTGACATTAACGAGGTAATAAGGTCTTCCAACTTCAATGTATTTAGGTCCTTGGCTTCTTCTATTGCCGTGATTTTTGGAGTCCATGATTCGGGTAGTGCCCTTAGAATCTTCATGACCTGTTCAGATTCAGAAATTGCCTTTCCTAGCCCTTTCAAGGCATTAGTAATCTTGAAAAATCTAGCAAACATTTCAGAAATATTTTTTGTTTCTACCATTCTAAAGTTTTCCAATTCTCCAATCAAAAATTTCTCCTTGTCCCTTGGACTTGAGAAGTTCCTTCATAGATAGATGTTAGTGTATCCCATATCTCTTTGGCATTTAAACAAGAGGATACTCTATCACATTCGGAAGCCGTAAGAGCACAAAATAATGAATTCATAGCCTTGGCGTTACTCTTTACAATTTTCACTTCCTCATCGGTCCATTTGGAAGCTCTTTCTTAAATAGGCAAAGTCACACCGTCTTTGATTGCAATCCAAGAGTCCATTTTTGTAGCCATGATGTGTTGTTTCATGCGTAGCTTCCAATATTTAAAATTATTCTCATCAAACAATGGTGGCCTACTAAAGGATTGGCCTTCGGCAAATGCGGGAACGGAAGTAGATTGGGATGCCATATCAAAAGATCTCTTTGGTAAAACTCAAAGACCTATTTTGATACCACTTGTTGCTCCCGAGTTGATGGCAATTACCTAAGAGGGGAGGGGTGAATTGGGTATTTAAACATTTAAAACTTTAATTAGAGATTTTACGCTGGTTTAGTTTGAACCCCTTTAATGAAACAAATAGAAACCAATAAGATAATGAAAGCGGAAATGAAAAATAGTAGACAAGATTTATAGTGGTTCGGGCAACCTTTCCCTACTCCACTCTTCCAAGCTCACACTCCCTTGTGACTTGGGTTCCACTATGTATTCCACGAATACAACTAGAGTCTCCACTCTCTTCTAGATTCTAGCTCTAGGGGGCATATACAACCAGAGCCTCCGCTCTCTTCTAGATTCTAGCTCTAGGGGGCATGTACCACAAGCAACACAACTAGGTGATGAGTTACACTCCAATCACAACCCTACTTTCTATATCTTGGTTTGAAACACCGAACTCAAACCAAGCAACAAAATCAAATAATAAGATGAAATAGAAGAAATCTACACTTTACAGATTTGTGTAGGCAGTTTTAGCTTGAGGAAGAATCTGTAGAAGCAACGAATCGTATTGCGTTGAAGCAAACAGCAACTTTGAAGCTTGTTCTTCCTTTGAAAGTGTATAGATCACTCAATTGTAGAGAAAAGCGGATTGAAACTCTTAGTAGCACTTCTTTCCTCTTTTTCAGCTCTATCTTGTGTATTTCCACGTTTTCTTGAGTGTCTATATATAGAGGAAGGAGAATTTTAAACGTTATAGAGTTGGTTGGTACGTAATAAATGTTCCAACGTTCAAAAATTCGAACGTTACGCCTCCAAGTAGCAGGTGGAGTCGACTTCGTGTGCGACTTCACCCAAGTCGTATGTTGGAGTCAACTTCGTATGCGACTTCAGTTGTTCTTCAGTTTCCAAGTCTGTCCTCTGGGTCGACTTGGTCCAAGACTTGGCTTCAAGTCGATCTTGGAGTCGACTTCGGGTGCGACTTGGCTTCTTTCTTTTGCCAAGTCAGTTTGATCTTTGTTGAAGTGTCTCTTGCTTGCTTAACTTCTTCTTCTTCTTTTGTCTTTCAATACTTGGAACTTATTTGTATAAAATTTCTTTAGCTCTAAGTCTAGAGAACTTGAAAAACTCGAATCTTGTATGAACAAATCCAACTTTGATTTAGAATGGTTGAATCCATGTGTCTTGCTTGCTTTAAACTTGGATTAGTCTTCATATATTCAAGTTGAAAAATTTAAGTTGACTTCATCTTCAATTTGACTCAAGTCTATCTTGAAGTCGGCTTGGCCTTCGACTTGAAATTTTGAAAATCTGCACTGCCCATCAGAAGTTGATGCTGGAGTCGACTTTGCCTACGACTTCACCCAAGTCGCAAGTGGAGTCGACTTCATGTGCGACTTCGGTAGCTGTGCTTTCTAATTTCAACGCTGGAAGGAAAATGTTATGTGAAGTCGATACTAGAGTCAACTTGGTCTGCGACTTCGCCCAAGACGCAAGTGGAGTCGACTTCATATGCGACTTTAGCAGCTCTTGGTCTCCAATTTCAATGCTGTTCAAAAATCAACACTTGAAGTCGCTGCTGGAGTGGACTTGGGGATCGACTTGGCCTAAGTCGATATCTGAGTCGACTTGGAGATCAACTTGATCTATCATACTTTGCATATTTCATTTTTATAACCTTAAACACTGCACAATAAATATTAGTAGCTAAGATTTACTCAAATTATGTTGTTTAATCATCAAAACACATGGTTTGGGTATTTTTCATTCAATTTCAATAATTGTTTCTAACAGTCTAGCCTAACTTCCTCTCTCCAACTTCATCCCAGTTCAATGGGGTTCGACATCATCGTCCATGTAATGCTTCAAAAAGGGTCATTTGAATACTGGTTTGGTAGGTATTATTGTAGGTAAATTCAGCTACTGATACATATTCATCCCATGATCCTCCAAATTCCAATGTGCACATTTGGAGCATATCCTCGATAATTTGATTTACTTCCTCTGTTTGTCCATCTGTCTAGGGGTGTAATGTCGTGCTAAACTTGAGCCATGTGCCTAGGGTTTTGTGCAGACATTTCCAAAATCGAGATGTGAATGTTGTATCTCGATAGGAGACTATCAATTTGGGCATTCCATGGAGTCGTACTATCTCTTTATAATATACCTTGGCTAGCCTTTCCGCAGAAAAAGTTCTCTTTATGGGTATGAAATATGCAACCTTCGACAATTGATCCTATTACTCATATAGAGTCATTCCCAATTTGTGTCTTAGACAATCTTTCAATAAAATCCATTGTAATGTCATCCCATTTTCACTCGTGAACTTCAAGAGATTATAACTTTCCAGGCATTCATTGGTAATCTTGTTTCACCTTTTGACATGTTAGGCACTTTACTACATATTCAGCAATCTCTCTTTTCATATTATTTCACCAATATCCCTTCTTAAGATCCTAATACATCATAGTGCTTCCTAGATGTATACAGAATGGAGAAAAATGTGCTTCCTTAAGTTTTTGGTCCTTTAATTCAACAAAATTAGATATGCAAAGGTGACCATTATACTGATACATACCATGTTCATCCATAGCAAATTCATTTAGGCCTTTTTGCCTAATTTTCTCCACATGCTTCTATAGGTCTGAATGATAAGGTGTGTTATGCTGGCATTTCTGCTCAATGCATCGACTACCACATTTGCTTTACCTGGATGGTATAATATGTCTAGATCATAATCCTTTAGTAACTCGAGTCATCTTCTTTGCTTCATATTCAACTCCTTTTGAGTAAAAATATACTTGAGGCTCATGTGATTTGTGTAGATTTCGCACTTAGCACCATACAGGTAGTGTCTCTAAATTTTCAAGGCAAATACCACTGTCACTAATTCTAAATTATGAATCGGTTAGCTTATCTCAGTTGGCTTCAACTGCCGAGATGCATAGGCTATCACCTTTCCTTTTTGCATTAATACACATCTCGAACTTTTCCTTGAGGCATCGCTATATACCACAAACCCTTCATTTCCTTCCAGTAGGGTTAAGATATGGGTCTCTATCAGTCGTTGTTTCAATTTCTGAAAACTGTTTTTGCATTCGTCAGACCATACATACTTAACTCCTTGTTGATAACTCGCGAAAATGCCAGTTATCATGGCCCATTTCAGACTATTTTTCGTGTTAGTCCAAGAGAATATGTTTCGTTTGCATTCATTTAGCTTAGTTTTCACTCGCTTTGCATTATAGGAGCATTATGTAGTTTTTATGCATTTTGAGTATAAAATAGGCATTTTTAGTCCATTTAATTAGTTTCAGTCATTTTTGCAGGAAGGACAGACAATTACAGGCATGCGAGCGACTCGAATGAATAACGGAGCCAAGTGAAGAAGCAGGTAGGCTGGCTACATGCTTTATCCAGAAGTTCCAGCACCTCACACGGCAAAATGCTTCCAGTGATTTGGCGCCCAGGCACCGGCGTGGGGCACCTAGGCGCCACTTCACTAGCACACAAACGCATTCCGGACAGTTTCCAAGTCGCAAAGCTTCCAGAGAGTTGGCGCCCAGGCGCCAGCTTGGGGCACCTAGGCACCACTTCAATAATATGCAGAGGCATCCCGAAGAGTTTCAAAATTACACAGCATCCAGGGAGTTGGCGCCCAGGCGCCAACTAGGGGCGCCTCGGCAAATCTGCACATGTGCGTTTCTGCACGTGTGTCATATGAGTTAAGTGACTTAAATAGAAACTTAGGGATTCGTGCATAAGGGAGAGAGCCGACGGAGCAGCCGCACAGAGAAGGAACATAACTCGTTTTCAGCGCAATCTGAAGAGGAGATTCGATCTCGTTGGTGGAAGCTTCTGAGATTTAGTTTTCTCTTTCTCGTTCTATTTCATTTTCTCTGTTTTTCTTGGAATACTTTCATTATGGATGTAATAGATTTTGATGCCTTATCTTTAAGCTAAACTTCCATAGATGGGTAGTTAGGATGAATTGATATCTATCTGTACTGTTTTGGTTCTTTAAGATTCAGAAATGAATATTTGATTTCTATATGATTGTGCGATGTGGATTTACCCTTGCATATGTTGTCTAATATTTTTTATAAGATTAGCTACCTTGTAAGATGATTTAATTGCAGGATTAATCCTTGGAAAAGGAAATTCTCTGCCAGATCCATGTGTAGGGCATAGGTTTCTTCTTTGTCATGGGGAGTTGTTTAATGGATAGGAATATACCGTTAAACCCTATATAGTCATGAACAAGTTATGTATCTATCAATTCCATTTCATTTAATTGAATGGGAACATAGCGATTGAATGTGGTGTAATTAGCTTTATATGTGTTGGAAGATATATAGAAAGACTATTGAACTTGAACTAGTAAATTCCTACACAATCTAATGAAAAGGAACCAATGCGATATAGTTTAGATTCAAGGATTCCCAACTATCCCATCTGTCATCCCCAATTGATAATTCCCTTTTCAGTATTCCAGCTGTCCTGTGAAACTCTTCTCTAGTTCTTTTATGCATTTGGTATTTTCTTTCTTAATTATGAAATCCCTTTTCTACTCACCGAAAGCAACAAACTAATTAATAGTTTTAGTTATACAATATTCTCGTGGGAACAATACTTAATTCTCTCTTTATTACTTGATCGGCACGTATACTTACGTTAAAATGAGCATTTTAATTAGACATATACGCAGCTCGTCACTTGTCAAGTCAATCGCGTCAATGGCACTGACAACTGTGAAAATCCTTCAACAAATCTTCTGTAGTAGCCAGCCAACCCTAGGAAACTTCTGATCTCCATGATAGTTGTTGGCCTTAGCCACTTTAGCACCGCTTTAATCTTTTGAGAGTCGACTTGAATTCCTTTTTCCGATATTATATGCCCTAGAAACGCTACTTGTTTCAACCAAAATTCAAATTTCTTCAATTTCGCATATAATTTCTCTTTCCTTAGTCTTTCCAATACCCTTTGAAGATGAATTTCATGTTCCTCCTCCGATCTTGAGTAAATCAGGATATCATCTATAAATACTATAACAAATTGATCTAAATAATCTCGAAATACTTTGTTCATAATATCCATAAATACAGAAGTGGAATTTGTGAGTCCAAAAGGCATCGCTAAAAATTTATAATGTCCATACCTAGTTCGAAATGCTGTCTTGTGAACATCGGTAGGACTTATCCTCAATTGATGGTACCCTAACTGTAAATCTATCGTAAAGAAGGTCGTTGCTTCTTTTAGTTGATCGAATAGATTATCAATTCATGACAAAGGGTATCTGCTCTTTACTGTGACTCTGTTCGGCTTCTTGTAATCTATACACAGCCTTAGACTTCCATTTTTCTTTCTTACAAATAGCACTAGAGCTCCCTAGAGTGATACACTGTATCTGATAAAACCTTTATCCAAAAGTTCTTGAATTTGAGTCCTCAACTCAGTCATTTCAGCTGGAGCCATTCGATAGGGGGTCTTAGATATCAAGGTTGTGCCTGGTATGATATCGATCACTATGTCCATTTCCCTCTCTGGGGGTAGCTTGGTTAATTCCTGTTGAAAAACATCTAGATATTCCTTAACCATCGTAATTTAGTTTATCTCCACTCCCTTTCCTTCGTTTACACTAACTGATACCAAATAAACTTGACATTATTAGCGGACCATCTTAGCCACTTTCATAGATGAAATCAGTATAATGGAGTTCTCCTGCTGCCTTAGTTTGCCAATAGTTATATGCTTATCTGGAATCGCTTTAAATTATATCTTCTTATTCTTGCAATCAATGGTGGCTCCCCATTAACTTAGCCAATCCATTCCCAAAATTACATCGAATTCGGTCATTGGCAACAAGATTAGGTTGGCTTCTAATATCATGGATCCTATCCTAATCGGAAATGCCTTACATATTTGGCTAGAACTAGCTAACCTATATACAGGGGATTCTACATGAATTATCTTACTTGTTTCATCTACAGGCAGTGCATGCGTGGTTATATATTGGCAGGCTATAAATGAATGGGTAGCACCAGAATCAAACAACGCTATCGCAGAATGTCCTAAAATATAAATCATACCTGCAATCGCCTTTCCTTCTTGCTCCTGGCACTCTATACGAGTCAATGCATGCACATGCACTGGGTTTATAGAGGTACTTGGTCAGTTAGCTATTGTGGTTATCCTTGGTTGGGCTGATTTTCCTTGCCCTTGTGATGTTTACGCTTTATTTGGATAATTCGGGGCAATATGCCCTACCTGGTCACAAACAAAACACTTGATAACCTTAGCTTCTCCAATTCCACACTCCTTGGCTATGTAACCCATCTACCCACACTTATAGCATTCGTTTGACCCTTTCAAACATTCGCCTAAGTAGCGCTTCTGGAACTTTTCCACAATGGAGAGCTTTTCTTTTTAAGGGTACATTTTTCCTTTCTCATTCCTCCCTTCTTACTCTTTTCCTTCCCCGTCTCTATTTTTTTAATACCCAAGCTAAAGAATTTTTGTCTTTGTCTCAACTTTGATTTCTCAATGACTCTATTTCTAGTGCCCTTGCCCTTTCGAGACTCAATGTGTAGTCCTTAATTAGTAAAGGCGTATCCCTTAGATATGGCATCGATCCTTGCTGGAACCTTTGTGTCGAGACAGGGCAAACGAGTGGTTTTATTCTATGCCTCTTAACACTTTTAGCACATGGGATGACTTTTTCAATGGACTCGATCGACCTAGCTGAAGCGCCGTTAATTCAACCACTGGTGGCCGATTCATGTGACTCACCAACGAGGAGGCTCTCAAACTCCTTGATGATTTAGCACTTTATGATTCTTAGTACGGCAATGTCCGAGGAACCTCTCGGCGAGGAAATGTATATGATATCGAATCCATACATGCTATACATGATAAACTTGATAAAATTTTGCAGCAAAAGAAGCAGGAATCGAAGGACACAAATGCTTCTTCTGGACACATCTCATGTGAAATCTGTGGAGCTTCACACTACACAATTGAGTGTAGTTTTGCCATTAAAGACACCACGGGCGAGCAAGCTAATGCAATCAACAACCAGTATAATACTCGCGCATATGGTAACCCTTAATCTAATACTTACAACCCTGGATGGAGGAACTTGTAATACCTCATTCCAAGAATTACTCAAGAATTAGTCAAGGGGTACTACACAATCTAAGAAAAATTCGGCAGCATCTCCCCATAACATACAAGGGGTAATATGGAATACATGACCTGATATTTATAACATTTCCATCTGTAACATTCAATCCTATTTATATACAAGCAAAACCCTAGATGACGCTCAAGTCAACTATGTAACTACTGAAAAAGAATTATTAGCTGTTGTATTTTCTATTGATAAATTTCGTTCTTATCTTGTAGGGTCAAAGGTGATTGTCTACACAGACCATGCAGTCATTCGCTATCTAATTGCCAAGAAAGATGCTAAACCAAGGTTGATTCGCTGGATTTTGCTATTATAAAAATTTGACCTTGAAATCCGAGATAAAAAAGGCACAGAGAATGTGGTAGCTGATCATCTGTCGAGACTACCATCAACTAAGAAAATTGGTGAGCAAATTAACGAGAAATTTCCCGATGAATCCCTACTTGCACTTAAAGAAGCGTCAATACCATGGTATGGAGACATTGTTAATTACTTGGTCTGTAAAGAAATTCCATCCGATTTCAGCAATCAACAGAAAAAACGATTCATGGCGGACGTGAAATACTACATATGGGAGGACCCATACCTTTACAAGAGATGCGACGACGGTCTGATTCGCCGATGTGTACCAAACAAGGAATTCCAAAGCATTCTTTATCACTGTGATTCTTCACCATATGGTGGACACATGAGTCCCACCAAAACTGCAGCAAAAGTCCTACAATCAGGTTTCTTTTGGCCCACTTTGTTTAAAGATGCTCGATCTTTTCACTAACCTGTGATAGGTGCCAAAGGACAGGAAACATTTCAAAGCGAAAAGAGATGCCACTCACAAGCATTCTCGAGGTCGAACCATTCAATGTCTGGGGCATGGATTTTATGGGACCTTTCCCATCCTCATTCAACAACCAGTACATACTTCTTGCGGTTGATTACGTAACTAGATGGGTGGAGGCGATTGCTTCTCCAACAAATGACTCACAGGTGGTCGCCAAATTCTTAAAACACAACATTTTTACCAGATTTAGTGTACCACGAGCAATCATAAGTGACGGAGGAAGCCACTTCTGTAACAAGATAATGGAGCAACTGCTCAAGAAATATGGGGTCACACATAAAATCGCCACCCCATACCACCCACAAACAAGTGGTCAGGCTGAAATCTCGAACCGTGAGATTAAACACATAATCGAGAAGACGGTATCCCAATCACGACGAGATTGGTCAAGGCAACTCGATGATGCTCTTTGGGCATACTACACTGCATTCAAGACTCCGATCGGAACAACACCTTTCCGACTAGTCTATGGAAAATCATGTCACTTGCCTGTAGAGCTGGAGCACAAAGCATATTAGGCAATCAAATTTTTGAATTTTGATCTGAAATCTGCAGGAGAAAGGCGCCTACTACAGCTTGATGAATTCGAAGAGATTCGACTCGACGCCTATGAAAATTCAAAGATGTACAAGGAAAAGATAAAATTTTGGCATGACACATACATCCAACAAAAGATAATCAAAACTAATGACCAGGTGTTGCTTTTTAATTCTCGTTTTAAATTGTTTCCAGGAAAACTGAAATCGAGGTGGTCGGGACCATTCAAAGTATTACAAGTGTTTCCTCATGGAGCTGTTGAAATCTGGAGTAAAAAGACGGGAGCATTCAAAGTCAATGGGTAGCACCTCAAACCCTACTTCTCAAGGGATCACATTCCAATAGGAGTCATCCACTCCTTCTGCGAAACCACGCCACTCAATTGAAAATCCGCAGTCAGACTGATGACTTTAAACCAAGCACTTTTCGGGAGGCAACCTGAACTTTTCCTTTTTCTTTCAAGGAAGTTTTAGTTTTATTTTTTCTTTTAGTTTCTTTTTAGAATTTTGATACTTTTTAATTTTGAGCTTTATTGGTTATTTTCAGAGTCTACTTGGAAAGCACCATGGGATGCAAATTCGGTTCAGCTAGCCAAAACAGGGAAGTTAACGTTTCACATTTTTACTCCCTTTTATTTTGATGTGATAATTTATATTGAGGACAATGTCAACTTCAAGTGTGGGGGTGAATTCATTGCATTAATTTTCTCTAAATATTTCTTTCACTACCCTGATGTTTATATTGTTGTTAATTTAAAAAAATAGGGGCAATTCTTGCATAAAAGGTGATATTAGACCCCACTTCGAACTCTTGTATGCCTTGAAAGCAAACCATACGTGACATTTCAACATCTTTGAGTTAAGAAAAGTTGATGCTTAATGAGATGTTAAATTTATTTTTGAACATGTACTTGTTGAAAATACTTGGGTTTTTGTCCTGAATCACTTGATGAAACTGATATACCTAGGAACCGATCTTGTTTTCTTTCAAAATCAGAGTAATCTTCTCTAATTTATCAAAAAAATTTCTAATACACACAATTGTCATTTAAGAAGGTAATTTTTCCCATATACATGAAAAAAAAAATTTCTGGTTGAAGAAATATCCAAAGCCAAAACTCCATTGAACCAATTCATGGACATGATTAAGACAATTTTTTTGATTATGAGCCTATATTTGAAAGTATAACAGTTGTTTACCCCTATTGAGCTTGAACTTAAATTTTTCTTAAACCACAATTCCCACTTCGTTGAACCAACTTTAAAATTGAATTCTAAGCTGAAAAGTGAAATAGGGAATAATATCTCCTGGCTATGCAAATAATGACTTCCCAGATACCCTGAAATATGGTGAGGGAAAATATTGCCGGACTTGGTTAAAAAAAAAGGAAAATAAACCAAGGATAAGAACAGGCTTGAAAAAGAATAAAAGCACTGAGTGTGGGGGTAGCATTATTTCCTGTTGTAAAATGAGCTTCAAGTCATGAAGAGACGGTTCAATTTTTTGAAATTTTATTTCTTGTGCCAAACCTGACCGATTAAGTCCTTATGATCCTATGAATTGGCTGATTGAGTTGGAAATTTAAATGGAAAAAATTTGATGAGATGTATATGAGGTAATTTGACTAATATTTTCTGCACTACTACCACTTGAATTACTGAATATGTGTATTGAATAACTTAATAAATGGGGAAGATATTTTATAATTAAGAGTTTATTGCAGGAGTTTTTAACTCTTAATGATTGAAAACAAATTAGTTGACAGGGTGTGCAGTATTAGTCATGTAAGAAGGGATTGTTAACTAAGATTTTCAATGAGTATCATGTTTCAAATTCTTTATACTTTCATTAGTTTTGATGATGGGCCAAACATGCAATTTGTGCTCAAAATTTTGAAATTTTGTAATCTATTATTGAAATCCTCAATATTTGCTTGAGGACAAGCAAAAGTTCAAGTGTAGGGGTATTTGATAATTGGAATTTGGTAACATATTTTGTGGACATTTTATACCAATTTGGTGGGTAATTAATTGAAATTAATATGAAATTTAGTTTAAAATGTGGTTTTGCAACATTTGGGTATTAAATATTAATTTTAAGCAAATTAAACAATTTTTATAAATCTTTTGGCTTGAGATTACATTTTATTTGTTGCCATGAAATTAAATGGGCTTTAAATAACTTTTTATAATAATAACCCACTAATAGTTTTGACGAGTTAATGATTTAAATATTTTTATGCAGGGAAAACAAGTTACACCAAGTGGATCCCACAAGGAAATCAAATCATGCAAAAATCTCCACCGTCCAATGCAGCTGCCCATTTATTTTTCCATTTCACATGATCAGCATTTCTCCACCATACCAGATCACGATCAGCAACCATGGCCCATCAAACCAATGTAGTAGCACATCACGTGAGCAGCCATGGACCCCACCAAGATCAGCAATGCATTTACCTTGTTGTCCAATTCACGTGAATACTTGATGGACCCCATGATTCAAATATTTCACATCACATTACCCACATCTATTTTTATGCAACGTCCATTAATCCAGCAAAATTAGATTCAGCAGCCATCCCAACCAGAAAAATCAGACTGCACATTTACGTGACTGCTCCTTTAAGTGGACCCCACATGCCATTTACCATCAATACTTCACCGTCAAATGTTGCACCCATTTCTACAGCCTAGCAATATTCACGTGATCTCTCCACAAAATACAGCTGCTCATTATGATGGGCCCTACAAGCCATCAAAGCCATTCATTTTTCAGCAACATGATCACGTCCATTGAATCAGCTGTCCACACCGCCCATTAATCCCAATCATCCAACTGTCCATTCTCATGCAGATCTAGCCATATGAATAAGTCAGCCGTTCAATTATTCAGCAGTAATATATCTGATTTTTCCATTGCAACAATCATGTCCATGCCGCCCATTTTCCAGATAGCCATCACGTGAATTCCATTCAATGCAGCTGTAAAATTTTTTTATTTATGGACCCCACAAGCTGTCCATTTATTATGTAGCAGCAGCATATTATTCCATGCTGCCTAATTCACGTGAATGGCCCACCAATGCAAGCAGCAGCTAGAACGTGATCATGGACCCACTAGCAGCAACGCATTTATCAAACAACCCATTAACTTTTTGAGGTCACGTAAAAGGCAATTAATCCATGCAGATCACATCCAGAAATTTGGACCGTTAATAAATCTAATTTTTGGACGTAATCTTATGAGCCCCAAATTAATTCCAGCCACCGTTTAAATTTCAATCCTCCACACCATCCATTTATTAAGCAGCAATCACGTAAATAAGTTGTCTATTAAATCCATTGCCATTCATGTGAACCCCATTGCAACATATATTTTCCAGGAGCAAGTCACGAGATGCTTCAATCCAAGGACCCACCAATTCTATTCACTAGCTGCCCATTCACGTTAAAAATTTAGCATTGCATTTATGCATTTTTCAACTCAAGCATTTCATCCATTTTTCCAGCTGCACATTAATTCATAGCTACCCATTCACGTGAGTAATTTCAAGCATCCATCACATGATTATGTAGCATCCCATTTAAGCCATGGACCCCACATAACAGATGGCTATAAAAGAAGCAATTCCAGGGCAGATTTGGAGAGAGAACGGGAGCAGATAATTCTGAGAAAGTTCCAGAGCAGATTTATACAGAGAATTGGGAGAGAGAAAATTCCAATTAGAAAATCCGAGAGCTCCGAAGCAGAGATAATTCATAGGCAGAAATTTGAGAGAGAAAGAGAAAGAGCAAGGAGGTGGAGAGCACGGAAAAAAGAAGTTGCGTAGAGCGGCCGACACACCATCGGGACTTCAAACCAATAAGCTTTTCTATCTTTTCCCTTTTTAATTTTAATTATCTTGTTTAAGATGGGTTGTAATTTTAATTTTATTTTGGACTTAAGAATGCTTGGCTAAATCCTAAATCTAGGGCTTAGGACGTAGCATGTGTACAATGTAGCGTGGTATGGATTTTTAATTTATTTATGATGGATATTGTTGTTAATTTAATATCTTGTGATTTTTATGCTTGCTTTGTACATGGGTCCGTACTTTGGCATGATTCCATATATTAGGTGATGGAACCGAGAGGTGGAAACCTAATATACGATAATCAAGATATTAAACCTGAAAATCTAAGACCATGAGAATAGGTATGATAACCTTGAGGAATTCCATAAACAAACCACAGAACTTAATGGATTCTAATTAACTTAATCCCATGAAAATAGGTGGTTAAGAAAATTAGGGTACGCCTTGTAAGTTTCGAGAGAAGGTGCAAGGATAAATTAGGGTTTGTCCTCCTTTAACAAACAATATCCAAATTAAATAATTATATTACTACCCGTTGCAAAAGACGCATGTGAAATCCTAGACCCTAGATACCTGCACTCTTGTTTTCTCTATTCATTTTAATTTGAAAATTTCTCTTCCCATTTTGTTATTTCCTTTCCCTTCTATTTACTAAAATTTCTTCCCACTTTTCTATTTTATTTACAATATTCTTTCCATATCCGACATGAAAGCATTTAAAAGCAAAATTTATAGTCCCGAATTTCCTGTGGAACGATAATTTATATACTACAATCTACGACCTGTGCACTTGCTGTGAGATTGCGAACAATACGATCACCTTGGTCCCCACTAGATATGCTCTGAACTTGTTAATAGCAAATACCACTTCCAATAACTCCTTCTCTGTAGTGGTGTAATTCAGTTGCGCCTCATTCAAGGTTTTGCTGGCATAGTATATGGAGTGAAATACTTTGTTCTTCCTCTGGCCCAACACTGCTCCCACTGCATAATCACTTGCATCGCACATTAATTTGAAAGGGAGGTTCCATTCTGGAGAAACAATGATTGGCGCTGATACCAATCTCTTTTTCAGTTCATTGAATGATTTCATGCATTCATTGTCGAACTCGAATGGCGCGTCCTTTTCTAGCAATGTACATAGCGGCTTGACAATCTTTGAGAAGTCTTTAATGAATCTTCTATAGAACCCTGCATGCCCCAGAAAGTTGCGAATGCCTTTGACTGATGTGGGAGGAGGAAGTTTCTCGATAGTCTCAATTTTGGCTTTGTCGACTTCAATTCCTTGTTTGGAAACTCGGTGCCCAAGTACTATACCCTTTTGCACCATAAAGTGACATTTTTCCAAGTTGAAAACCAGGTTAGTGTGCTCGCAACGGTGAAGCATCTTGGATAGATTTACGAGACACTCGTCATAGGAATTCCCAAATACGGAGAAATCGTCCATGAATACCTCCAGAAAGTCTTCCACCATATCAGTGAAATGACCATCATACAATGCTGGAATGTTGCTGGTGCGTCGCATTGGCCAAATGGCATTCGCCTAAATGCGAATGTGCCGTATGGACATGTGAACGTGGTCTTCTCTTGGTCTTCTGGTGCTATCATGATCTAGTGGTTGCCTGAATAACCATCCATAAAATAATAAAACTCTCGACCCGCCAACCTATCAAGCATCTGTTTAGTGAATGGGAGTGGAAAGTGATCCTTCTTGGTGGCTTTGTTCAGCTTCCGGTAGTCCATACAAACTCTCCAAACAGTAACTGTCCTAGTTGGAATCAGTTCATTATTCTCGTAGAAAACTACCATCATTTCACCTTTCTTTGGGACACACTACATCGGGCTGATCTAAGAACTGTCGGAGATTATATATATAACGCCTGCTCTTAGCCATTTGATAACCTCCTTTTTTACCACTTCTTTTGTAATGGGATTTAGTTTTCTCTGCGCTTCAATGGACGACCTAGAATTCTCCTCTAGTTGAATTTTATGCATGCAGAAAGATGGGCTAATTCCTCTGATATCTGCAATGGTCCATTCTATAGCCTTTTTGTGGTTCCTGAGCACTCTGAGCAGTTTTTCTTCTTGAACGGGATCCAATGCAGAAGAAATGATAACTGGGAGTGAGGATTCAGCTCCCAGGTAGACATATCTTAGATGATTTGGCAGAGGTTTTAGCTCCAAAATAGGCGACTCTTCGATTGATGGCTTCAAGTGTTTAAATGATTCTAGTTTGAGCTCTAGCGACTCGAACTTCTACGGATATTGTGTAAAAGTTAGAGATTGTTGCAGGTAACGTATCATATCTATTGATTCTTTGTCAGATTCGTTGATTTCTCCAATTAATGATGCTTCCAGAATATCCTTGTAAGAGGTGACTTGGAATTCAGCTTGAACCGCTCAATCCACCATATCGATCATAAGGCACTCCTCTCGATCACTCAGTAGTTGCATCGCCTTGAACACACTGAATGTGAATTGGTCGTTTTGCACCTGCATGGTTAGCTCTCTGACTTATACATCAATTATAGCCTTGCCTGTTGCAAGGAAAGGCCGACCTAAGATAATTAGCACGTCCCGGTCTTCTTCATAATCCAGAATGATAAAGTCGCTGGAAATATGAACTTGTCTACTTTGACCAAAACATCTTCAATTATACCCTCCGGATATGTCATAGACCGATCCACCAATTGCAACATGACTGTCGTAGGTTGAGCTTCCCCAATACCTAGCTTTCTGAATATCGATTTGGGTATTAGATTTATACTGGCTCCCAAATCACAGAGGGCTCTCCTGAAGTACTGGTTTCCAATTATGCACGGGATAGTAAAGCTCCCTGGATCCTTGAGCTTGGGCGGCAGTTTTCTCTGCACCATGGCACTAGTCTCCTCTGTTAATGCCACCGTTTCAAATTCTGTCGACCGCCTTTTCTTCGACAGAATGTCTTTCATGAATTTGGCATAACTCGGCATCTGCTCCAAGGCTTCGACAAGAGGTATATTTATATGTAGTTGTTTCAATACCTCCATGAAATTTTTGAATTGGCCCTTCTTTTTGTTCTTTGCAAGTCTTTGAGTAAATGGAGGAGGAGACCTTTGATTACTGGTTGTTTCATCCTCGGGCTGCTTTTGATTTGTTTCTGGTTCCTTTGCTTCCTGTGACTGATTAATGGGAGGACTGGCGGCTTCAGTCTCTGCTTCTGAATGAGTTACATTTGGTAGTTGTGTACCACTACGAAATGTAACTGCTTACACTTGCTCCTTTCCTTTTCCTTTTGAATTTTGTTTAGTGTCGCTCGGCAGTGCACCTTGAGGTCAGTTATTCAAAGCTGAAGCAAGTTGGCCGATTTGTGCTTCCAAGTTCCTGTTTGTCGTGATCTGGGATTACATGAATTGCATAAATAGATTTTCCAGATCAGATTTCTTTTCTTCTCGAGGAGGTGAGTTGATTTGAACTGTCTAGCGGGCTGTTGTTGAGATGGTTGCTGCAAGAATCCTAGTGGCTAATTCGGCCTAGCCTAATTATTCCATGAGAAATTGGGATGATTCCCCCAACCCTGATTATAGTTGTTTGCATAAGGATTTACTGGATTTCTCTGGAAGTTGCCCACATAATTAATGGACTCTGGATTGGAGGCACATTAATCACTGGGGTGATCGAATTCTCCACACCATATACAATATTCTGCTGATGACGACTGCGGTGTGGAAGCCCCTATTGCGTTGACATTGGCAGGCCTTGATAAATTTTGGATTTGCCTGGATAAAGCATCAATGTGGGCCTTTATAGATGAGACCGCGTCCAATTGGAGTAAACCCACACTTCGGCTTCTGTCAGATGGCAATTGATATGTATTGGTTGCCATATTCTCCAGCAGGGCGTACGATTCTCGATAACTTTTCCTTAGCAGGGAACCATTCGATGACGAATCCACTATATGACGGGTGGAATCTTGGAGACCATTATAAAATATCTGGACTTGCATCCATGGCTGAATTCCATGATGTGGACATTTTCAGAGTAAATCTTTGAATCGATCCCATGCCTCCAATAGAGTCTCTTCTCTGTGTTGTTTGAACGAGACTATATCCATTTTGAGCTTGGCTAACTTGGCAGGAGGAAAATATTTCTTAAGGAACTTCTATGCCAAGTCGTTCCATGTACTGATAGAGTTCAGTGGCAAGGAATCCAGTCACTTCAAAGCTCTATCCCTCAATGAAAACGGAAAAGTCCATAGCCTCGTTGCTTTGTCAGAGACTCCATTTTGCTTGAACGTATTCATGATCTGCAAGAAGTTGCACAGGTGGTGTGGATCTTCAGAAGATAATCCTCCAAACTGCCTAATAGATTGAAGCATTTGGAATGCCACAGGTTTGATCTTGAAATTGTTGGTGTCAACAGGAGGAGGATGAATGCTAGTTTAGATTGCATTTTTCCCCAACGCAATGAGATCCCAAATAGGTTGGTCCAAATTATCTTGTGGTGGATGAATTGGAATCTCAACCCGTTGGTTTCCATGTTGATCTGCATGAATATTCTCATCCTGATTCCAAATACGCTTCATTGTATGTTGTTGATTACTAGCTTCTCTGCTCTTGCAACGTCTTCTCAGGTAAGTTCTTTCTGGCTCTGGATCAAATGTTATAATATTGTCCTTACCAGCCCTTCCTCGATACATACAAAAGAAATGAGCCCTGCAAAAATCAGTTCAACTGCAATTAGCTAGAAAATACTAAACTAAAGAAATTATAAAATGAACTATAATTACAGAATTATACAAGAAAGCAATAAAACTAACAATAATTAGTTAGCACCGAATATCCCCCGTAATGACACTAAAATTTGACGAGCTGCGTATATGTCTAATTAAAATATTCATTTTAACACAAGTATACGTGTTGATCAAGTAATAAAGAGTGAGTGAAGTATCGTTCCTACGAGGATATGGTCCAACTAGTGTTATTAGTTAGTTTAGTTGCTTTCGGGGAGTAGAAAGGGATTTCGCAAATGAAGTTAAAAATACAAAATATGTAAAAGGAATAGAGGATCATTTAACGGAATAGCTAGAATACCAAAAAGGAATTATCAGATTGGGATGACAGATGGGATAGTTGGGAATCCTTGAATCTAAACTATATCGAATTGGTTCCTTTCCTTTAGATTGTGCAGGAGTTTCCTAGTCCAAGTTCAATGATCTTTATATATATCTTGCAATACATATAAAGTTAATTACAAAACACCTAATTGCTATGTTCCCATGCAATTAAATGAAAAGGAATTGATAGATACATAACCCGTTCATGACTACATAGGGTTTAATGGTATATTCATATCCATTAAACAGTTTCCTTAGATAAAGGAAGAAACCTATGCCCTACACATGGATCTGGCATGGATTTTCCTTTTATAAGGATGAATCCTGCAATTAAATCATCTTATAAAGAATCTAATCTTGTAAAAAGCATTAGACAACATATGCAAGGGTAAATCCACATAGCACAATCATATAGCAAATCAAATATTCATTTTTGAATCATAAAGAACTAAACAATATAGTTAGATATCAATCCATCTTAACTTCTCGTCTATGGAAGTTTAGCTAAGAACATGACATCAACTCCCATTACATCCAAAGTGAAAGTAATCCCAGAAACAAAGAAAAAGGAAACAGATTGAGAAAAAGAAAAACTGAATCTCATGGGCTTCCACCAACGAGATCGGATCTCTTCTTCGGATGCGCTTGAAACGAAAGTCCTTTTCCTTCTCCTTGCGGCTGCTCCGTCGGCCCTAGCTCTCTTGGGCACAAATCCCTAGGTATCTATTTAAGTTCCTCTTAGTCCGTACGACACACATGCAGACACGCACGTGTGCGGATCCAAGTCGGTGCCTGGGTGCCAACTCCCTAGAGGTTGCTTGACTTGTAAACTTTTCGAGATGTCTCTGCATGATAATGAAGTGGAGCCTAGGCGCCCCAAGTTGGCCCCTGGGTGCCATCTCACTGGAAGCTTTTCATCATGTGAGGTGCTAGAACATCTAGCTAAGGCTGTAGGTGCCAACCTGCTTGCTTCTTCGCTTTGCTCGGTTCTTCGTTCGACTCACTCGCACGCGTATAGTTGCCCGTCCTTCCTGCAAAATCAACTAAAACTAAATAAATGAACTATAAATGCTTATTTTATACTAAAATGCATAAAAACTACATATTGCTCCTAAAATGCAAAGTAATTAAAAACTAAGCTAAATGGGTGCAAACTAACCACATTCTCTTGGATTAACATGCAAAACTAGCCTGAATGGGTCATGATAACTCGCATTTTAATGAGTTATCAGTTGGTCCCAAGTTTTAGGCAAAACCCAAGAGGGGAGGGGTGAATTGGGTTCTTGAAAAACTTTTGGTATTACAGTTGTGACTCCTTATGAATTAAGTCCCCTTGAATGAAAAATGTGGATGATATAAATGCAAATAGAATGAGCAAAAATAAACTCAAGAAATTATAGTGGTTTGGGCAACATTCCCAACTCCACTCTTCTAAGCATACACCTATTGTGTCTTTGGTTCCTCTACGAAAATGGAAATATAGTTAAAGCACTTGCTCTCTTCTAGATTCTAGTTCTATGAAACCTTTACGAACTCAGCACAAGTAGGTGTCAAGTCACACTTTAGTCATACACTACTTTACCTTCACTTGGTCTTGGTCTCCACTATCAAACCAAGTGGGAACACAGATGAATAATAAATAAAAAATAATACTACACTTTACAGGTGTGTAGAGAAAAAATTTTAGTGTAGAGAAGACCGTGTGGAATAAGTTGTTGATGAAGCAGTTCAGCACATGCAGTCAATCACTCGGTTCTTCTTAGAAGGTCTCTTAGAAGATCACTTAAATGCTTGAGAATGAGAAAGTTGAAGCTCAATCAATACTCTAGCTAACTCTCTCCCTTTCATTTGAAGTGTATTAAATAGTGGAGAAGTAAATTTGAACGTTTCGTGATAGATGGCGCGCATTTAATGTGCCAACGTTTGAATGTTTCCGACCATTGCGATTCAAGTCGCACTTGGAGTTGACCTTGGATGCGACTTCACCTAAGTCGCAGACTAGAGTCGATTTCGGTTGCGACTTTGGTCTTCAGTTCTTCAGTCAAGTTCCATTCTTAAGTCGACTTGGTCTCATACTTGGCCCAAATCGCAAGTGAAGTCAACT
The DNA here is from genome assembly GCA_030490835.1 of Annona cherimola. Classification (NCBI taxonomy): domain Eukaryota; kingdom Viridiplantae; phylum Streptophyta; class Magnoliopsida; order Magnoliales; family Annonaceae; genus Annona; species Annona cherimola. The sequence goes on from CM059972.1 coordinate 85,331,458, forward strand.
TGTGATGCGACTTCACTTACTATTTGATTCATCAGAACTTTGACATAATGTGATCTTGATTCATTTGAATAATTTCCCTTGTTTCTTCATGATTCATCTTTATAAATCTTCAATCGTATTTGAGGGATTTTGAGTCTTCTTGAAAACTGAAATTGGTCACCCTCTTTTGATCATTTTAGAATGATCTTGTCTTATATGATAATTTAATGTATCTTCACTTAAATTTCTTCTTATTGAGCTTAAAACTCCATGACTTGGACTTCATCTGTCTAAATTTGAGTGCTGGGGTTGACTAGATTTGCAAATCCACTCAAGTCGCATTTCTAAGTTGACTTCATATGGGACTTCATGGAAGTCACATGTTAGAGTCAACTTGGGTTGCGACTTAATTTTGTTAAATTTTGCTTCGGACCTTTGAAGATACCCTAAGTTGCTAACGAAGTCGACTTGGGTTGCGACTTCACCCAGGTTGCATTTGAAGTCGACTTCGGTTACGACTTCGCCTGCTCAAGCGACCACATTTCAGCGCCGTCGAAAAATGATGCTCTGAAGTCGATGCTGAAGTCGACTTTAATATCGACTTGACCTAAGTTGATGTCTGAGTCGACTTGGCATGCGACTTGACCTGCCAAGCTATGATTCTTGAAATGTGAAATCCTTTAAAATAACTCAATGAACATGTTAGTACCTTGATACTACTCAGATTGAATTGTTAATCACCAAAACATAAATTGTACTTGATTTTCCACATGTTTCCAACACTAAGAGGATTAGATGGTGATAAAGGCCTCCAAAATAATTTAGGTATAGGCTTTTTTAGGGAAAGGATGACATGACTAATCAGCTGGTTAAAGACACGTAGGTAGAAGACTAAAATGGTTAAATCTCTAATGAATCTCAAAGGGAAGTAAAGCATATGTGCAATCCACTTATCAAGATGGAGGTACATCCACAGAGAGGAAACATTGAAAAGGCTATCTAGAAAAAGTATGATCTCCTTAATCAATTCAAGGGCCTTCCTACATTGGACAGCAAGACTACTCATTTAAAGGATCTTAAGGCTAAGTTGAAAAGTTTGCTGGAAGCCAATAAGATCCTTTAGAAAAGCTTTTAAGGCTGAATTGACTTTAACTTGCTGATCGAAACACTAAGTACTTCCATAGGGCAACCTTCGAAAGAAGACATAAAAATTTTATCTAGATCATAGTGGATGATAGTAAGAAGATAATTTCTAGGCACACCAAAAAACGATTACATTATTAGTTGAATTTTTTACTTTTGTATCCAAATTTGAAGGTGAAATGAATACAGAGATCGTTACAAACAACATCTAGTAGGGTATGCTAGAGGCAAAAAGTTTTATGCTAATTGTGCTCCTAATAGAAGCTGAAGTTTCAAAAGCTTTAAAATAGATGGACCCTAGCAAAGCTCCTGGACCTGATGGACTTCAAACTTTATTTTTCAGTAACATTGGTCTATAGTGGGGGATGACATGTATGGGGCATGTGATAACTCGTAAAAATGCGAATTATCATGGTCCATTTCAGACTATATTTGCACATTAGTCCAAGAGATTAGGTATAGTTTGTATCCATTTAGCTTAATTTTCAGTCGCTTTACATTTTATGAGCATTATTTAGTTTTTGTGCATTTTTAGCATAAATTAGGCATTTTTAGTCCATTTATTTAGTTTCATTGATTTTTACCAGAAGGACGGAGAATTACAGGCACATGAGCGAGTCGAAGGATGAATGACTTAGTCAAAAGATCCAACACCTCACACTGCAAGAAGCACCTAGTGAGTTAGCGCCCAGGCGCCGGTGTGGGGCGCCTAGGCGCCACTCCAATAGTATACAGGAATTCAAGAGAGCTTCCAGACCACAAGGACTCTAGGGAATTGGCGCCAAGGTATCAGATTTCAGGACATTCTGAAAGGTTTCTAAGTTACCTAGTACGCAGAGAGTTGGCGCCTAGGCGCCAATACGCATCCGTATGCGCGGGTTTCTGCACATGCGCCGTGCAAGCTACCCATTATAAATAGAAATCTAGGGATTCGGGAGACAGGGGAGAGACATGGAGAGAGTCGTGGCTACTGTGGAGAAAAGGGAGAAAACCAAAGCTTTAAGAGAGGAGAGAAGAGCAATTGGAGATCCGAGCTATCATTGCAAACCCATTGAGTTTTATCTCTTTTTCTCATCTATCTCTTCTTATTTGTTATTCTCCTTACTTGGGATGATTGTGAACTTGATTTTAATGGGAATTGAAGTCATGGTTATGGGCTGATCCTTCCTATGGTGGGAGATATGTAGGATTTGAACTAATAGCTTATGATATTTGGTTTTCTTATGCTTAAACTGATAATACTGTTGTTCTGTGACTTGTGTTACTTGAGGTTACCCTTATATATCATTCTTAATGCGTTTACAAGCTTTGCAACCTTGTGGATTGATCGAATATTCAGCTTCATGCTTGGAAAAGTGGAATTTGAATAAGATCCATATATAAGGCATAGGTATTCTAGCTCATGTTGTGTTAGATGTTAATATGGATAGGAATATACCTATTAACCTTGTGTAATCTTGATTAGGTTATATGATTATCAACCTTGTTTTACTTGTATGCATGGGAACATAGCACATAACTAAAACTTGGTTAGGTTTGTATGTATTGGAAGACATATATGAATATGAATGAACCTAGATTAGTAATCTTTGCACAACTAACTTAATTGGAACCAAATAACATACCTAGGATTCAATGAATTCATATTCCCACCTATCTTAATCATCTCAAGGCAATCTCAGCAACATCCACACCACTCTGGTCATTTACTGCTTTGCTTAGTTTAATTCAATTCTTCAAAACCAAATCTCATTTATTCTACCAATTCACTTAGACAATTGAGATTTAAGGTGCTAATCCATTTAACACAATCCTTGTGGGAACGATACTCTATTCACTCTTTATTACTTGATCGACACGTATACTTGCGTTAAAATGAGCATTTTAATAGACATATATGAAGCTCGTCAGCATGCAATGAATTCTTTGAATTAGCTTTGCTCTTCTACTAACAGCTCATAATGAAGGAAATCAATCACACAGAAATTGTTCTAATCCTAAAAAAGTAAGGAGTAGATAGATTGGTGGATTCAAACTTATTAGCTTATACAATGTTATTTACAAATTACTTATAGAGTCCTAAGGGTTTATTTTTGAAATTCAAAGTGCATTTTCCCTGGTAGATTGATTTCGAATAATATGATTGTCACATATGAAGCTTTTGTTTAATTAAGAAGAAGAAGTACTTGGAGAAGGGAAGATCTGGTGATAAAATTGAACATGTCTAAAGCATATAATAGAATCAAGTGGGACTTTCTGTGTTATATGGTGAGGAGGATGCATTTTCTTGATAAATGCATTGGTTGGATTAACCACTAATTTCTATTATTACTTATTACGTCATAATCAATGGAATCAAATTTCACTCATTCAATGCTATTAGAAGTCTTAGACAGGGGGATCCGCTCTCACTCCATCTTTTCTTAATGTGTGCAGGGCCTGTCTATTCTACATCATGAGGCTTGAAGAACCAAAAATCACTGATTTAAAGATCAATGTGAGGTGCCCGATCCTCTTCACCTATTCTCTGTAGTTGATACATTTCTCTTCTTTATGGATAAAATGGAACATATTAGCCATATGCTCTCAATCTTACATGTCTATGGCCAAAGCATGGGCCGGAAAGTGAATAAGTGAAAGACGACATTATTCTCTAGCACAAACATAAGAGAGGAGACTAGAAGAGAAGTTGAGCAAATGATCAAGTGCAAGGCAAGGTGTCCACATCTATCTGGGCCTCCTAATGTGGACCGGTAGATCAAAGGTCATGGTCTTTTAGTGCATAAAGGAGCTTATATGGGTAAAAGTGCAAGGTTAGTTGTGAAGATTCTTTTCATTGGGAGGAAAGGAGGTCCTAATTAAGGTACTAGCATAATCTATCCCTAACTATGCGATGAGCATTTTTAGGCTCCCAAAAAAGTTCTATGATGTAGTCATCTCAATGGTAAGTTTTAGTAGAGTGACGAAGGGGGTTGAAGAAAAATTAATTGGGTGGGCTAGCAAAATATGCTTACTTCAAAAGCAGAGGTAAGAATGGATTTTAGACACTTATTTGTTTTCAACAACCCTCTTAGAGAAACAAGCTTAGATATTAGTTACATTTTTGGAGTTGTTGTGCTATGAAGCTTTGAAAGAAAAATATTATTCCTAATGGTAATTTTTGGATTTGTTTTCCAAAGCCAACCTCTTCTTTTACTTGAAAAAGAATATCATATGCAAGAGATCTAATTCAGAAAGAGTGCATGTGGAGGGTGAGCGATGGAAAATCAATTCGATTTCTCAAGCATAAATAGACGTCCATCAAACTAGTCAAGGCTGCCTTCACAAAGAATATATATAAAGACACAAAGGTGGGCCATTCCACAAAATGGGTCCCAAAATTTATGGAAGGAGGTTGATGTCGAGGCTGTCATTGGAGAAATAAGATGGAATATGGTGAGCGGCATCCCACTACCGATGCAAATGGACACTGACATCATCTATTTGTCATATGAATCGGATGGAATGCAAATTTCATGTATGTATATTAGATGCTATGTGTATAGACTTAGAGTGTATCCAATTGAAGTTGGAGCTTCCTATTCACCCTCTCTAACAGTTTTGTCTAGTGAGGGTGTGTAGGCGGCTCCCAGTTTCTTATAAAAAATTAATTATTTGATTTGTTAGTCCTGTTAACTTAGCTTAACCCAAGAGGGGAGGGGTAAATTGAATTTATAAAAATATCTTCTGTCTAATTATTAGCCATTTGTAATTTAATTCTCCCTGAATGAAACATATCAAATAAAAGTTGAAAGCTAAACCAATGCAAAGAGAAGAAACAAGAAGATATAGAGATTTTTATAGTGGTTCGAGCAACTTTCTACTCCACTATTCCAAGCAAACACCCCTTAGGTCTTTAATTTCACTATAGATTAAGATTAAAATCTACAGCACACGTTCTCTTCTAGATTTTAGCTCTAGGAGCTATTAAAATGTAATAGAAGATATGTCTGATGAAGCTTGAATAATACACTTGAGAGCTTGTCTTGAGCTAATAAGTATGAATTTTAATACTTTGAGATGAGAAAGTGGAGGAGGCACAATAAATTCTCTAATCCCTTAAATTGTTCATTAGGGGTATTGAAAGCCTTGGTTTGAACTATGACTATTTGGATGTAAGTGGCATGCATTTAATGCACTAATATTTAAATTTTTTGTGGATCGTTATGATTAAAGTCGTCTGTGAGGCGACCTAGAATGCGACTTCAACCAAGTTATAGTTGAGGACAACTTAGCTACTAATTTCAACTTCATTTTTTCTCCCAATAAGGTCCACCTTGATGTAAATCTTTCAAGTTATAGGCAGGGTTGACTTTAGGTGCAACTTTACCCAAGTCGCAGTTGAGGTTGACTTTAGGTGTGACCTCAACTTTCCTTTTCTTTACAACAACTTTACTTCCAATGAGTTCATTCTCAAGTAATAGGTGAGGTCGACTTCAAGTGCTACTTTAACTAAGTCATAACTAGAGTCGACTTTAGGTGCGATTTCACCCGAGTCACAGATAAAGTCAACTTTGGGTTTGACTTCACATGTTCTTGATTTATTCCTTCCATTCTTGCCTCTAAAATTTCTTATGAAGTCACTTTTGGAGTCGACTTTAGTAATAACTTCACCCAAGTCACATAGTGAAGTTCACTTAGGGTGAGATGTAACTCCACTTAAATTCTTCCTTTTAGTACTGTCTCAAAATCCTGTCTAAAGTCACTCTTGGAGTTGACTTGGCTTATGAATTCCTCAAGTTGTCGTAAAGTCGACTTACCGTTTGTATTTAGTTGTGATAACTCGTAAAAATACGAGTTATAATGGCCCATTTCAGACTTTATTTGTGTGTTAGTTCAAGAGATTAGGCTTAGTTTGCATTTATTTAGCTTAATTTCTACTCACTTTGCATTTTAGGAGCATTATTTAGTTTTTGTGCATTTTTAGCACTAATTAAGCATTTTTAGTCCATTTACTTAGTTTTTCCATCTTTTGCAGGAAGGACGAGTAATATGAAGGCATGCGGGTGAGTGGAATGCAGAACGCAACTAAGTCACGAGGCATGTGGATGGCGCCTAGGCGCCACCCTACGTGCCCTTACCAGAACTCCATCACAACCCAGCAAACAAATATCTTCCGGTGAGTTGGCGCATAGGCACCAGCCAGGGGCGCCTAGGCGCCACCATACCAACATGCAGATCAGCATATTAGGGTTTTTGAAGCAAGTCACAATTGCTTCCAGGGAGTTGGCGCCTAGGTGCCAGGGCATGAATTCCTAGGGTTTGCAGAAAAGCTCCAAGTTGCCCAGCACATAGAGAGTTGGCGCCTAGGCGCCAGCCAGGGGGGCCTAGGCGCCAATACGCATCCGTATGCACAGATTTCAGTGCGTGTGCTACGCATTATCACTCTATAAATAGATCCTAGGGGTTTGCGCAAGAAGAACACAAAGGAGGGAGCCCAGAAACAGAATTACATAGAAGAGAAAGTCGAAAACGCGATTAAAGCACAGATTGAAGAGGGAATTCAACTCCGTTGGTGGAAGCCACAGGAAAACCAGTTTTCTCTTATTCTTTCTATTTTCTTTCTCTACTTTCATGAATACTTTAAATATGGATGTAATGGATGTTATGATCATGTCTTTGAACTAAACCTCCATTAGATGGATAGTTAGGATGAATTGAACTCTAATCTATATTGTCTTGGTTCTTTAAAATTCAGGAATGAATATTTGATATTATATATGATTGTGTATGATTTACCCTTGCATGTGTGGTTCTAATGCTTTTTACAAAATTAACTACCTTGTAAGATGATTTAATTGCTTGATTTATCCTTGGAAGAGAAAAATCTCTGCTAGATCTATGTGCAGGGCATAGGTTTTCTCTTTGTAAGGGAAGTTGTTTAATGGATAGGAATATACCGTTAAACCCTGTGCAGTCACTAAACAGGTTATGCACTTATCAATTTCACTTTATTTAATGGCATGAGAACATAGCAATTAAATAGGGTGTAATTAACGTTATATAGTGTTCGAAAATATATATAAAGATTATTGAACTTGGGCTAGTAAATCCATACACAATCCAATAAAAAAGAACCAATGCGATATAGTTAGATTCAAGGATTCCGAGCTATCCATCTGCCATCCCTGATTAGTAACCCCATTTCTAGTATCCCGCAGTTCCGTGAACTCTACTCTAATTTCTCATTGTAGTTGTTAGCTTTAGTTTAAATCCATAAACTCAGAACTTTCTACCCATCGAAAGCAATTAACTAATTAATAATTTTGGTTAACAATTCCTCGTGGGAACGATACTTTACTCACTCTTTATTACTTGACACGGCACGCATACTTGCGTAAATAGCGAGCATTTTAATTGACATATACACAGCTCGTTAAGTTGCTAAACTTGTACATTGTTAACTCAAAATTTTTGTCTGGCACAAGTTTAATGAAAACCTTATTTGTAGCTTAATCTTATTTCAACTGAGTTTCTCAAACATCGAAATTATCATTGATTTATAATTTTTTACAATTTTTTAATGAAAGAGTTTCCCACAATTGAGTTCACATAATTACATACTAAGTCTGGTTGGTCCCGAGCTATTGGTTTAACCCAAGAAGGGAAGGGTGAATTGAATTTATGGAATTTTCTAGGAAAATTAAAACTTAATCCTAGATTAGTTTAATTCCTTTGAATAAAACACATTGAACTTGAGAAAGCAAGAGATGTAGGAATCACACACAATGAACAAATGGAATTATAGTGGTTCATGAAACACCTCCACTCCACTCTTCTAAGTATACACTCTTTTGTGCCTTGGGTTCCAGTATCACAATAATAAAACAACTAGAGCCTTAACTCTCTTACAGATTCTAGCTTTAGGGAGTCTTTAACAAATAATCGTACAAGTAGTCAATGAGTTTCACTCCAACCGATCACTACTTGTAGCACATCTTTGGCCTTGGTCTCCAATACCAAGCCAAATAGCAAAATACAAAAAAGAATATGCAAATGAAATGAATCTACAAGTTACAAAGATAGTTAGAATAGTGAGGCGTAGTAGCAAGCTCTTAGATATTTGAAGAAGAAGAGAGAGTTGAAGCTCTTGCAGTTTTCTTAAGAGACTTACTTGAAAATTAGTTAATGGAGTCTTCAATGCTTGTAAGTGGGAAGGTTAAAGTTCATTCAATATTCTCATAACTCAATTTCACATCCTTTAAATCAATTTGAAGGAAACTAAAATATTATGTGGTAGGTGGTACGCATTTAATGCACTTATATTCAAAAAAAATTTGACTGTTACGACTGAAGTTGCTTCAGGAGTTGACTTTGTTTGCAACTTTAGCCAAGTTGCATACTGAAGTCAACTTGGGCTTTGATTTCAGTGTTTAGTAGCTTCTAGAGTTTTCCTTTAGCCTTTAAGAGTTAAGTTCCTCATGGAGTTGATTTAGGACCTAGGACTTTACCAAAGTTGCATGAAGTCGACTTGGTCTTTGACTTTACTGAATGTTGAGTATTCAAAAAATTCATTTCATTCTTCTTTAAGCTTTCCTTCCTCGAAGTCTCGATTCTTGGTCGACTTTGCATTAGACTTGACCCAATTGGCAAGTGGATTTGACTTGGGATGGGACTTCGTATTTGGTACTAGTGAAATTTTCTTCATCTTGATCCTTATCTCTTCAAGTCATAGAGTCCTGATTAACTTTGGGTTCAATTTTACCCAAGTCGCATACTGAAGTCAATTTAGGATGTGACTTCGATTTTTATACTTGCTATAAGAGCTCCATTATTTGAAAATTTGCCTCCTTAAGTGCATTTGAAGTCGATACAGAAGTTAACATGGGTATTGACTTAATTCAAGTCGATTCTTGGAGTCGACTTAGCTTTGCAACTTGAACATTTTGAGTTTGAATCTTCATATTTCAACTTCCATCATGAAAGTAAGGTCATTAATAACCTTAATTACCTCAAATTGGTTGTTAATCATCAAAATTTGGATAAATCTTGATTAGCAAACTTGGCCAGTTGAGTTCATAAGTCTCACTCAAATCAATTGTTCATGAGTAGGGGTGCAAATAGGGGTAGAAATTAGGACAAGCCGTATTGGGTTAGGGTTTGCCTAATCCTAACCTTAATTTTTTAAAATTCTATTTAATCCTATTTTTATACCAGGTTGGGATAAGGTCGGTTTGACCCTCTTTTTTTAATAGGTCTGAGAAAACTTCAGATTGGAATGAGAAGAGTTTTGGCAGCAGGCCGTTAAAAAAGTGGGGGGTTAAATAAGATGATTTTAAGAATTTATGTACCTATCAAACATAACAGATATAACTGTGCTAAATTTAAATATTATATACTTCAATATTTTACTAATTATTAAAAAACACATCACTTCTAAGACAAACTATGAGAAAATATAGTATAACTTAATTAAAATTACGTAAGAGTTATATGTATATGTGCAAATTCCTCTTATTGATTTTCATTTTATTTTTTGGATAAATTGATTCTTCTATTGTTGATATAGTTAATTATAACAGATGTGAAAATTTTGAAAGAAAATAAAATAAGATTTAAACATAAGCTTATAATTTTTAATAAATCAATATAGTGGGGTGAGTCAGGAATCTTTGGGTCAAGACATGGTCGACACACCCCAATCCTATTTTTGAATTTGGATCAAACTTTCTGACTCATTCCTATACCGAGAAAAAAAATTTTAGTATTACCTAGTCAAAAATGGGTTGGGTCAGGGGGCGAGTCACGGGTCAACCAAACCTAATTGCCACCCTTAGGTGCAAGTGGGTTAAATTTCTAACCCTTTTAAACCAATAAAATTTTAAAGAAGTTGGGTTAGGTTGTGAAAATGGGTTGTGAAAGTTGGTTGGGTTGGGTTAAATTGAACCACTTGAGCACATCAAACTCAACTTATGTCATGTTCCATTGTACCCCATGGGTAGGGGTGGAATTTGGGTTAGGTAGGTCAAGTTTTGAGTCAAATACACCTTTTTTTTTTTATAAATAAAACTCCTATCCTATTTTATTTTAGATCTAGTCGATTCTAGATTTATTCTATTGTATTTTTAAAGGTTGGTTCAATTCTGGTTCCAATTCCAAATCAATTATTTGTATTAGTCTTTACATTACGTTCGAAATTCATAATCCTAATGTAAATTTTACTTTAATATTTATAGCCAATTTAATAATAATGTAGTTTTAAAATACATTTATTAGATAGATAAAATAATAAATAAATTTCACAAGTTTCTAAATTTTAGAAAATACATTTTATATATTCAAATATGTAATATATTTCATAAAAGAGATGTTGAATATCTGTTAGTAGTTTAGGTCAGTTCCGAGTACCCAGATCTTGGAACCCATCCTACCCTAATTATACCAAGTGTGCTTTTATTTTAAAACCTATTTTATCTTAAGGGTAGTAAAATAGAAACCTCCCTAACCATTTTAGAGTATCTAATGGGTTGACCTAACGGTATCCTACCCGTGAAGGCATATGCTTTGCCAATCACTACCACAAAGGTTATGCAAATATGCAAAGTTGATGGCAAAACTATCCATTGCAATAGGTGAAATGTATCGCCAGCATATTAACAAATTAACCGGCTAGCATTTTGTACCTATTGAATCAACCAAGGCTTGGCTTTTACGAATGGTTCTATGTAACCCCTTTAATCTTTATTGTCTTGATACTTGATGGAAAATCTACTCCATTTTTTATATTTAGCATCATTTTTTATCAAGAAACCAAGTTTCATCCAAATCAAATATCTGCAAAGGACACATTTGTTTAAATATATATTCATGTGTAAATTGTGAAGAATGTTTGGATCCATTTACATATACATTAGAATGTTATAACAATTTATAAAATTATTTATCCACATAGTAATGACATTTCAAATGATTTAGAAGTTGAAAAGACAACTTTAAAATTAATATTTAATTTTATTACCTTGATTTCACATATTTGTAGATGAAGCCCATGCAATGTGATACTAAACAAATGAAAGGTTTTATGTGAGGACGTAAATGCTTTTATATAAAATAGAAAAAGTAAATTTCTATCAACCATTAACGTATTAAAAATGGAAGGTGCCGCATAGAAGAGGGGTTTTAGAAAAGCAAAGCCCAATTAAATATATATAGGTGAGGTGGTAAATCACTATATAACTATGAAAATTGTTTAGCATTTGGAAGCACATGTATGTACATGCTATCTATGCAAAGCATCTCCAATCATGATAACTTGAGATGCATATACAGAATTTTCATCTCATGTCTCATGACAATGCATGAGAAACAAATGCATAAAATGTTCGTATGCCATTTCCTTTATTTCTTTTTGTATATACTATACCCTAATGTCACAGACATTTTCAGAATACGGGTTGCATGCCTATAGCCACATCCAACCAATAATTCTCATACAAATATGAAGATTAAAAGAGGTGGGCCTTTGTAGCTATATTTGCCTTGATCCGAGCTAGTTCCCAAAGTTTTTGCCTTCAAAGGTCTGGCCATACTGCCAATTAGGTGGAGTGATATGCCAGGACGTGGATGCTCGTTTATCGCTCGTGATGACCCTGAAAGAGAGAGTCTGACCCACCAAGTCCAAATTAGTTTGCCACTTTTGGCCCCAATTTCGGGACATGGGAGTCCACTTGACTTTGTTCCCTTTGATCAAGACATTTTGGACGTCTCCAGCACCGCCTACATTCCATATCAGCACAAGGGTAAAGTACCTGTGACCTTGGATTGTAAATCGAATGCCTCCTTTCTTCTTGCATGGAACCCTGGAACCATGTAAACAAATATATAAAAGTATTGTAAAATGATAAAACTTGGTATATAATTTATAAATATATTTTCGAAGAAATGGTAAAAATGATAAAACTTGGTATATAATTTATAAATATATTTACGAAGAAATTGTAAAAATAAACTTTTAGATGAAAAGTATTTGATGTAAATGTTCTTGAATTGATAGAAAATGATGTGATATAACTGGGGTAATAATGACGAATAAAAAATATAAAGTTAAAATAGATAAGTTAATTGTATGGGTAACTAAAATTGATTGAAAAGTATAATAGTTATATAAGAAAATCTGAAGAAATAATCAAAAAATAGAAAATTTTATGATAAATAAAAATACCCTAAATAAATATAAAGATGCATTGGATGTTGGGCCAACATGGGATGCATCCGACAAAACTAATCATGGTCCATATTTTTTTGTATGACGTACAAACCTTCGATAGGATACGGGGACAATCCCGGATTTGTATTCGGCAATTTGAAGAAATGATGGTTGGGAAAGGTCGAAATGCTCGAGTGGGGGATTGCACCATCCTCCACCGTCGTTGGGAAGGGCGAAGTTGGGTGGGCAGAAGTTGGTTGCTGTGACGAAGAGAGATTGCTGTCCGGGTTTGCACCATTGAGTATCGTCAACGCACTGGATCTCGAAGCATGCCCCGCACGCTAGCCCGTCGTTGAACAACGCAGTGCTGATTGCTGCCGTTTGCGTCCCGTAGCCTTGATCGTATACATTTTCATAACCGCACGCGCCACCTAAAATGCATACGTACCAATATTTTCATGGAGTTAATATAAACGTAGCTCAATCGGTTAGTAATTATCTCGGAAGCTAATGGAAATAGAAAGAAAATCCGAGGCATGCATGGCCTTCTTCACTAGAGAATGGGAAAATAAGTGGTGAGAGGGGGAAAAAGCAATAGAAACAAAATAGGTAGACTTTTATATGATTGAAAATATACTTAATGATATGAAAAAGGAATTATTAGATAGCTAAAATATCATATGATATTAAAATTCGTCAAAAAACATTACTTTTCCATCCTCTTTTCACACTATTCGACATAGTTACGTAGAAAGAAAATTACAGAGATAATACTAATTAGAAATATGGTAAAACAAACTGAACCTAAATTGAAAGAAAATAATTAAAATGATGTCAGCAAAAACTAATAATTACTATTAAAATCCATACGTAGGAGATACAATTATTCGAAATAAAATTGATATATCAAAGTTAATCTGAAATTTTTAACTTTCTCGGAAAAAAAAATTTCGTTCCTTGAGTTTATTTTCTAGTAGTATGTCTTCATATGTCTAATTTAAACTTGTTTACATGGGACCATCATTGACCGCCTGGAAATTAAGACGATCGATTTTTCTATCACAAATAAGAAGTGGTTAAGTTAATTGGAAAAGAATGGACAGATGAGCAAATTAAGACTGGTTGGCTGAAAATTGAGTTTGTTCATTACTTGGTTAATCTCTTGCTTTTGCGACCACATTACCAAATTCAAGAGATTCAAGGATATATTAGCTCCCGCATAAAACATATAACCCATAATGTGAATTTTTGAAAATAAAAAAAATATAGACATATCAAAAAAAACGTAGGGTTTTTTTTGCATTTTAGTCCTTTTAAGTATGTGTGTTTGCTGTTTTAACCTCAGAATTTTCATATTTGCTTTTTGAACTTTATAAGTTTGCGTGCATTTGTATTCTAAATTCTACCACTAGTTCTACTCTTAAAACAAATAGATTTTTTTTTTTAATTTATCAAAAAAGGAAATAGAAATTGTGTGAGTATCTATAGTACAAATTTTATGATGACAATAATGCTCTTGAAATGAAGGGTCATGTCTTCTAGGGACTCGCGCAGCCACATATTATTGAGGAAACTTCGATCGATCCACATGATGCCCCTTTTATTTTTATTTTTGTAAAATTGGTAAATTAGGTGTTGTTGAATATAAATTATTTTTTATTATTTTTGCAGATGTGTATATATTTTGATTTTTAAACATAGGATATTTTAGTCGTTTTCAACCCTAAAATGACTAAAATATCATTGTATTTAAAACTAAAAAATATATATCGATGGCAACAACGCTGGCCTCAGGGAGCATGCCTCATCGATATAGCCTAGTTGAGTTGCCGCACTTAATGAGTCAATTCACTTGGTATTTTCTTTTGCATGTTTCATGAAAATTTTATTCTTGTTAGAAAACTTATTATCATTTAATAAAAATTATCTGTAAAAATTATTTTAAATCATATAATAACTTATTGCAAAGGATCTATATAAATATTTTATACTAAATGATAAAAAATATTCTTAATTAAATAAAATATTTGTAAAGTATACGTGAAATTATTTTAAATAATTCAATAAATTATTATTAATTATATACACTTTGATAAAAACTAATCTAGAAATTTAATTTTTAGAACGTCTTTATTTGCTTGAGCATATTTTTATTTAATATAAAAATGCATACAAAAAATTCTTTGCAATCTTCAAAGGGAAAAATTAATTTAACCGATAAGGAATAAGTTGACTTAGTAAGTAAACTCAACCAGCCATATCAACATCTCTATTCATATTATGGAGTCGACTACAAATCTAAGTTGACTTATTTATAACTTTATCAACATTTTTCTTAAAACTACTATGAAATTAATTTTTAAAACATTTATGGTATGAATTTAATTAATTTATTTGGAGGAATATGTTGAAATAGGAAATTACTTATTAAAACATTTATACAATGGAACTAATTATTTATTCTAAGGAACATGTTGAAAAATAAGTTTGAAAAGTGATCTTGTTATCCTAGGCTAAGCAAACGTTTCGCTTAGCCTACTTCAAAAACCACATTAACAATAACTATTTTTCTCATACACTTGTTTATATAAATGTATTTAACATATAAACCAAGTTTTACTATGTTTGAATATATTTATATTTTTTTGAAATTTTTAAACGTTTATATGTATATATGTATTTAAAATACCCTTATATTTAAAAATCTAAAAAAAATTATACACTTATTCAAAATTGGTAAAACTTTAACTTATATGTTAAATACACTTAAATAAATAAGTGTATGAAGAAAAAACCGAAAAAAAATTATTATATACGAGTTTTTTTGGGGTGGGTTAAGCGGGTCATTTGCTTAGCCCGGGTCAACGGGTTCATTCTTCAATAAGTTTTAAAAATATTTTGTGAAGCATATTTAAAAATAAAAATTTATATTTTAAAAGAATTTTCTTATATTTTTTCTCTTTTATAATAACATCCTAAAATTTAATATTATCTATGACAGAAACCTTTTTTTGATAAAGATTTATGATAGAAACTTAAAAAGTGTGAAAGGCACCAATGAATTTATTCACTGAAAATAATGTAAAAAATAAATTTTATTAGTGTAAAATATTTTCCTTCTCTAAATGGACTCAAAGGAAGAGTCAATAGGAATGCGGATTACAACAGTCTGCGGAATCTTCACAAGAAAACAATCCTTAATGCGCATTTAATCCACATTCCCTCACACAAGCGGCGACCTGCGTGTATTTGTCAGTTTCCCCACTCTTGGAGCAACAGTTCCAGGATTATTCCCTAAGAACAGTCCTAAAATTGTCCTAGTCTGTTTGCAGTCAATACTCTCCCTTTCCCTAAAATTGTCCTAATCTTGTATGAAGAGGGCAGTTTAGGCATTTTCATTGCAAAGAACAGATTGTTTGGGTTTCTGGACCACGTGAAAGGACAATGTTTAAAACCTAAATAAGGCAAAATTATACGGATCATATTTTATTAAATGCAAAACAACCCAAAAAGGTAAAGTTTGTATACCAACTAAATACATTGAGAAAAATATTTTCATGGAAAAACTAAAAAAAATTAAAAAAATAAAAGTTTTAGCACAAATTAACAAGATAATAACCCTATTTTTGTTGTATAAGTTCATAAGTTTTTACCCATTGTGACAGCGGCGGTTGCTGTATCGCCATAGAAAGTAGCGTGTGCTTTCCTCCATTCTCCGGGCTTGAACATCTCTCCGTGACCACGATGATGCGTTGTTTTGTGCGAGTCATGTCGAACCACCACTACTCCATGCCTGCCATAAGCCTGTGGCAGCGGTAGCAACAACAGCAGTAAACAGACTAGTGCAATTTCGAGAACATGCCAAATATTAATCCGGGCCATTAATTAATTAACTCCAGTGGCCAATTCGTTGTTAATTGCAATTGCAAGAGCTCTCTTTCTTCTCTTTCTTGTAGCTGTTGGAAATAACTTATATCTATATATATATATATATATATATATATATATATATTTGTTTATGAAGATCGAGGAGTTTTTCTTTGTTAGGAACGTTTGGTTGGGACACTTCCTGTTGCATGAATGGTGGGGCACCAGCGAATATGGGAGGTGGGAGAGATTCCAAAGTAACTGCCTCATCTCCCTACGTCTCTCCTAAATCGGACCTTGTGGACCATAAGTCCCTAGCCTATTCTAGATCATAAAACAATCATGCGCCTTGAGTCGTATGAGCTCAACGACATTACAAACATGTGCTGGTTAAGGTAAAATGCACATGTGGTATTTTGGTAACTTCATCTCTGCATTTATAACTGATGGTAAAATGCCAGTATTGATAGGTGGAAATAGTTTTTTTCCTTTTATAGATAAATTACATTAGAAAGAGACAAAGATTCAATACTATCCTCTCATTCTGATAGACCCAAAGTGATATCCCTGGGCAATGCCTTGGTTAATGGTAGGTGTGAATAGGGGACTCTACTTTTATGTTACTATATAGAAGCAGTTTCATATAATTCTCTTCGTTTTTAATATTTTGATGATTGATAAAAAAATTCACTTCATCTATCATATTTATCATTATCTATTTTCTAAGAGACCAAGTCTTGTGAAAATTAAAGATGTATAGGGTCACATTTTGTTTCAAATATATGTCGAAAAGTAAATTATAAAAAATATTTAGATGCATTCAAATTTGCATTAGATATGGTAATACTTTATACAGTCATTTATTTATATAAAAATTATATTTTAGATAGTTTAGATATTAAAAATACAATTTTAAAACTAATTTCAGCATTCACCATTTTATTACACTGATTTTATATATTTATAAATGTGGCTCATAGGCGATGACGTTAGACAAATTAAAGAATTTTTATAATAATGTAAATGATACTCAATATAGTAGATGGAATACAGTTTCTATTAATCATCAAATGTATAAAAGTGCAGGAGTTACATAGAAAAGGCCTCACATACAAGCAGACCCCCGTAGTTGAAGTAGTTAGTAGTCTACTAGTTTTTTGAGGTATCATATGTTATTAAGGAAACACTATTGATCTTGAATGATCCAAGCCATCAGTAGTAGTCTAATATGATTATCATAAATAATAAATCGATAATCAATATCCAAAGATCAAAATTGTGCATTATATTTATCATCAAATGTAATTTAATGAATGAAAATGAGGATTGTAATTTCATAATTTACAAAATTGTTGGATCCATGTTATAAGGTTTATGGATTATATACATTTTATGGATTGCACTAGTTTAATGAGTTATACAAGTTAACTGCGTTAAACATGACTGGAGATATTTCCTTACCATGGTTATATTGGTTCAACAAAGTGTTACTCAAATATTGTAATTAAATTTGTTGTTGTGATATACCTGTTGGATGGATTTAAAAATTTTTATATATACAATAACCTCTTATTTCCAGAGTCGAACTGGTGAAGCTTTACCAACATGTATTGATAGATTTAGGATATTTTATAGAATATATACCACATATTCTTACTTTATACTCATTTCCTTTATCTAATTTTACTGTGAATGGGCCACATCTAAAAATGTATAAAATCAATGTAATAAAATAATTTACAATTAAATTAGCTAAATATCAATTTAATTTAAAAGTCATATTTTCAACATTTAGACCATCTAAAATATTTATTATGTGAATAAATAATTTTATAAAACATTATTATATTCTACTATATGTAAATAGATCTAAGTATTTTTTGTAATTTATACATAAATATATATTTGTAGAAAAATATGGCCCATGAACATACTTAATTTGGATGGAACTTGGTCTCTAATAACTCTATAAAACTAAAGTTGTTATGGCTCATTCTGTGCTTATTTTAAATGCTAGTTCAAGAGAATTGTGGAAATTTACATGGTTTTTGCATCAGTTTTCATTATTCCTGCATTTCATGCATTATTTAGGGATTTCATACATTTTGAGTTTAATTTAATGTAAATCATGTCATTTTAGATTTGTTAGTGATCCCATTGCATTAGGAGTACATTTACTTATTTTAAAGCTCTTGTTGTAGGTAAAACAGAGTGGCTTTGCTCATGAAACTCATTGCCAAGTGAAGAGATGAAAAGAAGAAAGTTACAATGCAAGCGGCTACAAGTCAGAGTGGTAGTTGCCCCAGCCTTATGTTTTAGCACTTTGACACTGCTAATCAACATACTCACTACTATAGGAACTTTCTAGACAAGCTGAGTTCCAAAGGAACTGGTGCCACTGTGCTAACTCCTAGACGTGTCTCACTTTAGCTCTGAGAGGGTGTGTATATATATATATATATATATCATTTATGGTTTGAGGAAAAAAGAGAAGCATCTCATGGGAGGCAACTCAAGAAGAGAAAATGAAGAGTTTCCAAGATCAAGGAGATTTTGAAGTAGAGAATTTAGCTTGTGTGGTGGAAACTAGCAAGTTTCATCTCCTCTTTCTCTTTCTCTACATATTTGTCCTTCTATCCTTTACTGGGATGTATTTAAACTTGTGTTTGATGGGATTTGATTTTATGTTTTCAAGCTAAAACTCCGTATGATGAGAGATTAAGAGGATTTGAACTCTAAACTATGCTTAGCTTGGTTTCTTTTTTAGATGAATGAATATATAAACTTGTTGTAATTTATGTTGTGTGGATTTACCTTTATATGTGGTATTTTATGCTTTTACGAGCTTAGCTACATTGTATGATTATTTAATATCTAGATTCATGCTTGGAAAAGGTGGATTTGAAGGAAATTCAAATATAAAGCACAAGTCTTCAGCTCCTGTTGCGTTGAATGTTAATATGGATAGGAATATAGTTATTAACCCTATGTAATCATGAATAGGTTATGAGCTAATCAATCTTGCTGCACTTATTTGCATAGGAACATAGCAATAGGTAGTAGTAGGATTAGGTTTATATGTGTTCGAAGATGTATATAAATATGAACCTAGGTTAGTAAATCTCGACACAACCAAATGAAATAGAACCAAATCAACATAGTTTAGGGTCAAGGGTTCCCAATTTCCCATTCACTTTAATTAATTTTAAGAATCTCAATTTGTTACTGCTTAACCACTAGCCATTTACTCATTAAGTGCCTTGATTAATTTTAATTCCGTTCAAATCAATCCGTTAATTTTATAGCACAAAAAGTAAGTGAATTTTAGGATACGAGTTTGTTTACTCCTCTCCTCATTAGAATGATACTTAACTCATCGTATATTACTTGAACATATATTTGCATTAAAATGAGCACTTTAATTAACATATACACAGCTCATAAGTCTCCTACTAAATAAATAAATACAATATGTTGAGTTATAGTGTTTTGATGATAGACAAGTTAAGAATTTAATATTTGAAATGTGTTGCTTGTATTTGGTTTGTGATGAATGGTTGTAACAAGTTAGCATTGAATTGTGTTGTGAATTTGTCTAGGTTTTGCTGTAAAACTTTAGCAGTCTTGGTTTGCAACTTCAACAGTTTTTGGTTCAAACATCAACTAATTTAATTTCAAACTTCAACTATTTTGGTTTGAAACTTCAACAATTTTTGGGTTAAAACTTTGACGGCTTAGTTAGCAAGATCAATGGATAGATGATTGGATGATGACGTGGCAAATAGGTTAGTTTGAAGAGTTGTCTTGGATTGTTAAGTTGTTACGGGTTATTGAGAAAAATTTGATTAGTTGCGGATTTGGTGGAGAAAATCTCTCTTGGCAATTTTGGTTTGTTAAGTTATTACAAGTCGTTGAGAAAAATCCGATTGGTTGCGGATTTAGTGGAGAAAAATCTCTCTTGGCGATTTTAGATATTAAAAGCTATAAATAGACAATAAATTTCAACTGGAAATATAATTCAGAGAGAATATTTTCAAAAATGCAGATTTGTCTCAAGGGGTTCTCTGTGATCCTCTGTCCATCTGTCAGAAGCAACATATTGAAGATCGTCGTGACCATCCTACTAAAAGTTTCATCTCCGTGCTTATTTGCTGCTAAATTGATTGTAAGATTTATTTTATTTTTATTTATTTTACCTTGAATTAGAGGTTGTCTAATTCAAGAGAAAAGCTTTCATTGTGATTTGTGGAAAGCTTCACATGCCACCTGGAGCCATTTGTGTAATCCAGAAGACGATTGAGATCATACCACTGTAACTTGATTTCTAAGTTAACTAGTGGAAACCCGAGTCAAGGTGTTGACTTGGAGAGTGGAGTAGGTGCGTTAACCGAACCACTATAATTTGTGTTGTCTTCTTTAGATTATTTTTATGGTGTGTAAAATTTATCTTGTTCTTTCTGGGATTACTCTTTGTGCTATTATTCTTTTCTTTTATCAGTTTTATAGGGGCCAAACATTTAGTATCAAAGTGGTCTTTGAATTACTCCAAAGAGATCATGACAACTGAGAAGAAAGTGGAGATTGGATATGGTAAAGGTCATTCCATAACTAGACCACCATATTTTGATGGCACAAATTATGAATATTGAAAAAGTAGAATGCAGATCTTTATCATGGGTCAGGATTTAAAATTTTAAAATTTAAATGCCAGAGCTCTAAATGTTTTATATTGTGTATTTTACGCATGTGAATTTAATAGGGTATCTGCTTGTGTTATGTCCAAAGAAGTTTGGGAACACTTATGGTTATACATGAGGGTACTTCTTAAGTTAAGGAGTCCAAGATAAATATGTTAATACATGATTATGAACTTTTTATGATGAAATCTAATGAATCTATTACTGAGATGTTTTGCAGATTCACCAATATAATTAATGCCTTGAAAGCACTTGGTAAGTCTTTGAGGCAAAGGAACAGGTAAAGAAGATATTGATATCACTTCCTTCTTCTTGGACTACAAAGGTTACAGTCATAGAGGAGGCCAAAGATTTAACAACCATGTCTGTAGATCAATTAATAGGCTCCCTTATGACACATGAGATCATTATGAAGAAAAATGATGATAATGATCCAAGAGGTAAGAAGGTAATTGGTCTCAAAGTTTTCTCTAATCATTTTGATGATAATGCAGGTGATGAAGATGAAAACATTGCTATGTTGACAAAAAAGATAAGACGTTTCATCACTCGAAATCGAGGAAACAACTACAACAACAGGAATGCAGCTGCTAGAAGGATACAACGATGACCTAAAAAGCAAAGAGAACAGAAGGACCAGAGGAAAGATTTTGAGAAAAGAGAATGAGACAAAGTAAGGTGTTATAACTTCAAAGTTTTGGATATCTTAAGAACGTATGCCCATCTCCTATTGAAAAGAAAGATTTCAGTAAAAGAAAAAATCAAAGCTATGGAGCATGATGTGATAGTGATACTTCACTATCAGTCACTTCAAGATCTGATGATAATCAAGCGAATCTTGCATCACATTTAGGATTTCTGGCAGATCATGAAGATGAATCTGAACATTCTGAGATAAGTTATACAGTTGATCAATTGGAATAAGAATATGTTGAACTAGTAGGAGAATTTACTACATTGTCAGATAAATATACAAAATTAAAAATTGATCTCGGATGTGAAAAAGAAAAAATATGAATTTGCAAATGCACATAAAATCTCTTGTTGAGGAAAATGAAAACTTGAAAAATCAAATAAAAGAAAAAAAATTAAATAATAGAAAGTCTAATAAAAATTTTAGAAATCAAAATGAAATTTGCAATTTTTGTTGTAATTTTGGACATTTTTCATATATTTGCCCAGTTAGAAAACTCCAAACGTTTGGAGCAAAACTAGTTTGGAAACCTAAAATACATAATAATGATATTAACCAGTTTGGACCCATAAAATTGGTACCAAAATAGTAAAGTTTTTTTTTTTTGTTTTGCAGGAATGCATGAAGTCAACTTGTCAAATAAGATGGTATATGAACAGTAGTTGTTCACATCATATGACCGGAAATAAAAATGCATTTAATTTTTTAGAAATGCAAAATAAATGTAAGGTTACTTTTGGAGACAATAATAAAGGTTTCATCAGAGGTCCGCGTAGGTAAGTTGCGGAGGTATTAAAATAAATGATGTGTTTTATGTATAAAGGCTTAAACACAATCTCTTAAGCATTAGTCGATTCTGTGATAAAGACCTTGAAGTTTTGTTTAAGTTTGATATATGTATAGTTCATGATAATATGGGCAATAATATTTACTGTGAAAAATGAATGAAAATGTATATATTCTAGATCTTAGTGTAGACCATATAAAGTGCTTATCTGCAATAGATGATGAGATTTTGATTTGGCATAGAAGATTAAGACATGTAAACCTTCACACATTAAAGAAATTGCAAAAGTTTAATCTTGTTGATGGTTTACCAAACTCAAAAATTAATTTAAAATATATTTATGATAGTCAATTTGGCAAACAAAAGAAGGTTTCTTTCAAATTAAAAGATATTGTGTCAACAACAGAACCTCTACAGTTACTACATATGGATTTATTTGGACCTATACGGACTAGAAGTTTAGCTGGAAAACATTATGCCTATGTTATTGTCGATGATTTTTCAAGATTACATGAGTATTGTTCTTAGGAAACAAGGATTAATGTTTTAATTTATTTCAAAAAATTTATCACAAAATTCAAAATTAACATGGATTGAAAATATTTGCAATTCGAAGTGATCATGGAAGAGAATTTGACAATCATCATTTTGCAAAAATTTGTGACAGTTTTGGAATAAATAATAACTTCTCAGCTCCTAGAACACCACAACAAAATGGAGTTGTTGAGCGAAAGAATTGACCATTGATTGAAATGGCTAGAACAATGTTGATTGATGCTGATTTGTCACATAATTATTGGGCTGAAGCAGTAAACACTACATGTTTTATCATAAATCGTGTTTATATTCGTCCAATATTAAAGAAAACTCCATATGAATTATGAAAAAATCGAAAGCCAAACATTGTACATTTTTACACTTTTGGTTGTAAATGCTTTGTACTAAACAATGGAAAAGATGACCTTGGTAAATTTGATTATAAAAGTGATGAAGACATTTTTCTTGATTATTCTTCTTCTAGCAAAGCATACCGAGTCTATAATAAGCGAACTGCATAGTTGAAGAGTCAATGCATGTCACCTTTGATGAATCTAATACCAGGATGAGAAAGGTTTTTTTTTAGATGAAGAAGAAAACATTCTTGACGTACAGAAAACATCGGAAAATAAAGAAATGGTAAGCGCAGGTAATGTTCTTAGAAAATGTCTAAATCTGCGAATACATAAGAATCATCCACTTAATTAGGTTATTGGCGATGTTTATGACAAAGTCAAAACTCGAAGTGCACTTCAAAATGTCTTGGGTCATTATGCTTTTATTTCTCACATTGAACCTAAAAAAATTGATGAAGCAATATCTGATGAAAATTGGATAATTGCTATGCAAGAAGAACTGGATCAATTTAAAAGAAACAATGTGTGGACACTTGTGCCTAAACCTGATGATCATCCAATTATTGGTACAAAATGGATTTTTAGAAACAAACTTGAGGAGTCTGGGATCATTGTTAGAAATAAAGCACGTCTAGTTGCACAAGGTTACTCTCAAGAAGAGGGTCTTAATTTTAATGAGACTTTTGTGCCTGTAACTAGACTTGAAGCCTTTAGAATGTTACTTGCATTTGCATCCTTTAGAAAGTTTAAACTTTTCAATTGGATGTAAGAAGTGCATTCTTAAATGGTTTGATAAATGAAGAAGTTTTTGCCAAATAACCACCAGTTTTTGAAGACCATGAACACCCTGATTATGTGTTCAAACTATCAAAAGCTCCTTATGGATTCAGACAAGCTCCAAGAGCTTGGTATGATAGACTTTGAGGGTTTTTCTAGAGAAAAAATTCTAAAGAGGCAAGGTTGATACTACTTTATTTATCAAAGATATTCACAAAGACATTTTGATTGTGCAGATTTATGTGGATGATATTATTTTTGGGTCTATTAATGAGTTGTATTGCAAGAATTTTGAAAAAATGATGCAAAGTGAGTTCGAAATGAGCATGATGGGTGAGCTTACTTTCTTTCTGGGACTTTAAGTAAAACAAAGAAATGAAGGTATTTTTATCTCTCAAACAAAATATGTCAAGAAAATATTGAAAAAGTTCAAAATAGAAAATGTAAAGTATATGTCAACCCCCATGAGTGCAAGCATAAAAATGGATAAGGATGAATCAGGTGAGCCAGTAGATCAAAAGTTATATAGGAGCATGATCGGTTCACTTTTCTATTTAACTACCAGTCGACCTAATATTTTGTTTAGTGTTTGTACGTGTACACGTTTTCAGTCAAATCCAAAGGAATCACACGTGAGTGCTGTTAAATGTATACTTAAATTCCTTGTTGATACACTCACCTTGGGCATTTGGTGTCCTAGAGAATCCACTTTTAACTTGATTAGATATTCAGATGCTGATTTTCCAGTTTATAAAGTGGATAGAAAAAGTACAAGTGGTACTTGTCAATTTTTGGGTGGTATGATTATATCATGGTACTCAAGGAAAGAAAGCTCAGTTACATTATCAACTATAGAGACTGAATATATTACATGTGCTAGTTGTTGTGCCCAAATTTTGTGGATGAAACAACAATTGCGTGATTATGGGTTGACATATACAAAAGTTCCAATTAGATGTGACAATACAAGTGCAATAAATTTGCCTAAAAATTCCGTACAACATTCACGCACTAAACATATTGAGGTAAGACATCATTTTTTAAGGGATCATGTATCACAAAAAGAAATTTCTATTAAATTTATTCTCATGGAAGATCAACAAGCAGATATTTTTACAAAATCACTCCATTCTAAAAAATTTCTTTACATAAGAAGGAAATTGGGTGTAATCGATCCTTTTTCATAACACATGCATTTACGTAAATATCATATCATGTGGTTGATCATTTTAAAATTATATATTTATCTGCCAATTTTAGTTTCATTTTTTAAATAAGGTTGTTTTTCTTACAAAAGATTTTAACAAGTTTTTCTTCACAAAATCATTTTTTAAGACCAAATTGTTTTAATAATTTTTTATGTACAATAAAATCATTCTAATAAGTTTTTTCAACAAATCTAATAAAAACAAATAAAACATAAAAATATAAAACTATTAAAAATAAAGAACCAAACCAAAGCAACGATTTTTTTTTTAAAAAAAAACAACTGTCAAACCAAAACAATGGTTCTAAAAAAACTCAAAACCGGTCAAAACAAAAGGCAACGACAAACCAAGGTAAAATGTTTTAATAAAATAGTTTTTAAAAAATTTAAAAAAATAAAAATAGAAATAGAAAACATTAAAAACCAAAACCGTTAAAACAAAACAAAACAAACTCATTAAACAAAAAAAAAGAAAAAACCCAAAACTGTTAAAACAGAAAACAAAAAAAAAACTTGTTAAACAAAAAAACAGAAAAAACTTAAAACCGTTAAAACTAAAAACAAAAAACAAAAAAAAACTCGTTAAAAAAACTTTACAAACCCAAAACCGTAAAAAAAACAAAAACAATTCAAAACCAAACCAAAACAACGATTTTTTTCAAAAAAAAAAAAGAAACGGCAATAGCAAAAAGTAACGCATGCATTGAATCTATTTTTTTATATATAAAAAATAGATAACGGGCATATGCATGGAAAATTGGGAATGGGCATGCATGGAGAGTCTGCCTATACATGGAAGTTAAGCTGGGAAGGAACTTCTCTTGCTCACGGCTCACACTTGCTTATGGCTCTTTGAGTTTCATTGAGATTCCACAAATCCATGACTTTTACGAGTGCTCTTCTCTTCAACAGCCATAAAAAATATGTAACCCTAAAATTCTCTCCAAATCTTCTATTTTGATTTTTGAAAATCAAATTCTCAACTACCCAACCAAGTTTCAATAATTTGATTTTTGAAAATCAAAATTCTCTCTTTCTCTCTCCCTTTCCACCGTTTGCTCCATTATACAAAAAAACCTCATTCACAAATCCATTTCATTCAATTCTGTATTCATTGTGATGGCTCAGAAAGGTAGTACAACGGCTGGGAAAAAGCACTCTTATGAGGAGGAAAAGATCAACACCCTCGGATCCTCCATCCACTCGTCGACGTCAAAGTTTCGACATCCACATCAATGAGAACACAAACCTTTCTCCCCGTGCTACATCTCGCATGTCTACCCTACAAATCTTCATGTAAGGTAATACTAGGGTTCTAGACATCGGTCTCGTTAAGCTACTCGAATGTCACGCTCTACAAAAAATGTTGTCGCCTCATCAAAAGTTTCAAATTTTTGCCACCCGTCTGATAAAGATACTTTTGTAGTAAATTTTCACGTCGAATATTTACCAAAGGTAAAAAGATGGATTTTTTCTTTTTTTAGGAAAGAGGTGTTTGGATTTGTGCATTGGTTAAAAGAATATGAGTTTCTTGAATTTCTGAAGAAAGATTTTTATATCTATTCGGATCTTGTGAAACACTTTTATTCCAACTTAGCACTGGAAGGCACTACTTACATATCCTTTTCAAGAGAAATTGAAGTTAATTTCACAGAATAAGAGTTTGCTGAGTTTATGCTTTTACCAATTCATGCCACTGGTTCGTATGAAGACATTGATTTTGAGGATATTAATTTTTATTTTACACAAAATGAATCGTTAAGTCAACAACAATGCAATTTTACAAAAAAAGAATTTTCCAAACTGGATTATAAATTGCTACATTTGGTTGTTGTACATTGTTTTCTACTTAAAGGGGAGGATATGATATTGTTACACTTGATGATTTGGAGTTAACGTGGGCAATTGTGAAAAACAAGCCCTATAACATTGCTAGTGTGATGTTATCTTATATGTTGTCATAGAAAATGAGAGCAAATGGAAGTTTGCCCTTATTACGTATTTAACAAGGCTATTTTAGAATTTCAACATTGATTTGAGAAAAGAAGCACCTATCAAATCAACAAGCTATGATGTGATAAATGAATCTACACTTAGGCATATGCGTTACACTCGTATTGGTGATGGTGAATGGGTTGTGAATTCAGACTTACATGCAGCAGGTCATCAGTCTCCTCCACAACACCAAAGGGTTTTTGTTCAAATCCATGATCAGGATATTAGAATTGGTCAAAGACAAGATGGACAAGATGGTTACTTAGGTGGTGATGGACATCATGGACATCAGGGTGGTTCTCCTTAAGATGCTAATTCTGAAAATGAATCGCTCCCACCTTCGCCTTTCCATAATAGTGCAATAGCATAAGTCAATTCTTCTACTCAAAAGCCTACAAACTCGCCTCACATTTCACCTACCAATCCAACTCCTCTAATGGAAACTGCTTCTACTAAACCTGATTGTGCACCTCAATCTTCAGCAGGTATACCCCTTCAACCATATTCAGTCCATGTTGATTTTTCTTCTCTCCAATCCTTTCTAGAATCTAATTTTCAGCAATTAAATTCTAGAATGGGAACCATTGAAACTAGACTAGATACTTTAACTCATGATTTTCATGAGTTCAAGCGTGAAGTATCACTTCTTTTTCTCATACACAAGAAAGCATTACCACTATTGCATCCACTATTGCAACTGTCACACTAATAGTGAGAAATTCAATTTCAACAATGATGCAATAACTTGAATTTGTTGTTGGCAGCTTATGTGATGATAGTAGACAGTTAGGTGCTACTATGAGAGATTTAAAAGATAACACTGACAGAATATGTTTGACTACTGGATTACCTGAACCAAATGATCTTCTTCAAGAGATTTCTAATAATAACCATCATCGTGCTATGGGTTTGCCCCCTGAACCACCATCTAGACCACATCCTCTTGGAAAAGAGCCTTATGAGTTTCAAGTTCACCCCATTTTTGAATATCCAAACCTTCCAAATCCAGAAAAATCAAGGGTCAATCATCCAAATCCTCCAACTATTCATTATCTTATATTCATTTGTCGGATTCTGATGATGAGTAAGGCTTAAGTTTCATGCAGGTGATTCTGATTCATATGATGATCAACATGAAACATGTTTTTTTATGCTGTTTTGGTGAACTTCAAATTTTTTTCTATTTTTGTTAGCAAACAAATAATATTAGTAAACATTTATATGGTTTATTTTTATCATAAATATGATATCATGTATATTGTTGCATTAGTTAGATTTATTCTCAAGTTTTGCATTTGAATTTGATTATTCAATAAGGCTATCTGATATTTCTTCCTTGTTGCTTTTTGTTAATGACAAAGCGGGAGAAAATGACATCAATGATTAGGAGTATTAAAACAGAGGGAGTTTTGGTTGGAGTATTCATTATATTCTTAATATGTCACTTGTGATTTGTCATCATCAAAAAGGGGGAGAATTGTTGAGTTTAGTGTTTTGATGATAGAGAAGTTAAAAATTTAATGTTTGAAATGTATTGCTTGTATTTGGTTCGTGATGAATAGTTGTAACAAATAAGCATTGAATTGTATTGTGAATTTGTCAAGGTTTTGTTGTAAAACTTCAGCAGTTTTGGTTTGCAACTTCAACAGTTTTTGGGTTAAAACTTTGACAACTTAGTTAGCAAGATCAATGGATAGATGATTGGATGATGACGTGACAAATCGGTTAGTTTGAGGAGTTGTCTTGGGTTGTTAAGTTATTACAGGTTATTGAGAAAAATCTGATTGATTGCGGATTTGGTGGAGAAAATCTCTCTTGGCAGTTTTTTGTTAAGTTATTACAGGTTGTTGAGAAAAATCCAATTGATTGCGAATTTAATGGAGAAAATCTCTCTTGACGATTTTAGATGTTAAAAGCTATAAATAGACAATGAATTTCAACTGAAAATTCAATTCAGAAAGAATATTTTCAAAAGTACAGATCTGTCTCAAGGCGTTCTCTATGATCCTCAGTCCATCTGTTAGAAGCAATATATTGAAGATCGTCGTGATCACCATACTAAAAGCTTCATCTCCATGGTTCTTTGCTGTTAAATTGGTTTTAAAATTTATTTCATTTTTATTTATTTTACCTTGAATTAGAGGCTGTCTAATTCAAAAGAAAAGATTTCGTTGTGATTTATGAACAGCTTCACGTGCCACCTGGAGCCATTTGTGTAATTCAGAAGACGATTGAGATAGTACCATTGTAACTTTAGTTCTAAGTTGACTAGTTGAAACCCAAGTGAAGGCGTTGACTTGGAGAGTGGAGTATGTGCGTTAACCAAACCACTATAATTTATGGTGTCTTCGTTAAATTATTTTTATGGTGTGTAAAATTTTTCGTATTCTTTCTTAAATCACTCTTTGTGCTATTATTCATTTCTTTTATTAGTTTCATACATGCATAAACAATCAACTAATTGAATTTTTGTTTATCAAATATCAAGATCTTAAAGTTGAAAGACGTTACATGGAATCGCTTTTATATAGAAGCAGAGCCCAATTATTACATACTTGTTTGGTGGTTTGGTCATACTATATCCCCATCATTCATATTTAAAGTATGTTCCATATATTCCATAAAATAAATTTATATATTCAATGTGGAAAATTTTAAAAATGTATTTTTTATTAAAAATAAATATTCAAATAACTATTGTTTATTATATCATACAAATATATAATTGAGAATTTATATATTTTACTTACACTCATAGTTATTGTTCCACTAATATTCAATTAGTAAGGTAATTTTATTATTAATTTGATTTTCTTAATAATGATCATCTTTTTTATACTTGCATTTTTATTTGACCATTTTAAATCATTTCAAAATAAATCCTACACTTTTTTGCATTTTATAAACTATGCTAGGTTATGTGCACATCACATATTTATTTTTCATAATACTAGGGTTTATATTGTAAGATTTTTTTTATTATGTTGGTCCCTTATGATGTTTACTCAAAGAACTTTGGTAAAGTAATATGAATCAAGCAAAAAATGCAAACCACAATAATAAAATCAAACGACAAAGATAAGAACACATATAGTGGTTCAGATCTCGCAAAACCTCCACTCTTCAAGTATGATGACTTGGGTTCCACTAGTCAACTTTAACACATAAGTTACAGTAGTATAGTTTGTTCATCTGTCTTCTGGATTGGTACTAAGTTCGAATTAAGCTCGATCAGCACTTTGATTCACTTCCTCTTGATTTGATCACCATCAACACTAAGTTAATACAAAGAACAAAATTTAAATAAAAAGAAAACTAGTTTAGCACATTTGCAAAAGCAACAACTCTTCAATTGATTAACACGTTGTAGCTTTGAATGCCCAGCAACGACACCTTTAAGAATATGCAACTTAAGCTTCACCTTTGAACCACCACAGGAAGCTATCCCACAACGAAGTACTTTGGCCCCTTAGCCCAAGAGGTCTCCATGAAAATCTAACTTCTCAGAAATTTGACCTTTTTCTATTCTAGTTAAGATAGCAAGAAATCCGAACCAAAAGGTCAGCCATTCCCCTATTTTTCGCAAAATATGAATTTTGGGAAAAAGTCATGCTTCAATCATGTTAATCCACTCAAGATAATCGTAAACGAATAAACCAATCTTAATTCAAGATTAAGCACATCTCAAAGAGCATATTTTATGATTATTCTAAATGAAGTTATCAATTGGGCATACTCCAAGATTATTTCAAGCATTTCAAAAAGGATATTTCATTTTCAAATTTCAAGGTCAATCTTAACACATCTCAAAGAGCATATTCCATGATTATTCTAAGCATTCCAAAAAGCATATTCTATTTTCAAATTTCAATCTTATCACAATTAAAAGTCATCTTATGACAATCACATCTTATCACAATTTGTATCGTAATTCGAAATGATATTTCCACAAACACACCACTCTTTTCAATCTTTTCAAAATCATAGTTTCACAAAACCATCCCAAAATTCAACTTCACAATATTAAAACCAATGGCACAAAAATATTTCTTTTGTCATCATCAAAACCCATCAAAAATATATTTTCACAGAAGTTCACATATTATATGTAAAAATAACTCAATCATAGTTTACATTTTTTGTTAGAATTGTATACTTCATAAATGAATATAGTTAAAGATAATTTAGATTTTTTAAAAGAGGAGTGATCCTGTTAGCCTAAGCTAAGCAAATGCTCTTCTTAGCCCACATTAAAAATCCATTTATAACAAATTTTTATTTTTTTGAAACTTTTTTACACAATTGTTAATATAAGTGTATTTAACATCAATTTTTATGATTTTTAGAGATTTGTAGATATTTTTAAAATCAGTGGTAGTTTTAGTAATTTTAAATTATTAAAAATGTCACTCATCTTAAAATATAAAAAAATATCTACAAATCTTTAAAAATGGTAAAAATTGCTACTTATGTTAAATATACTCAGATTAATAATTGCGTAAAAAATTCAAAAAAAATAAAAAATTGATATTTGCACCTAGGTTAATGAAGCTAAGTGCACCCGGGCGTACGAGATAGGAAACCAAATATAAATCTTTACAACGATTATCTTTATGATTTAATTTACAAAATTTCCATTTATACTGTATTTTTTGGTTTTTAAAAATAAAATATAAAACAAATAAATGATCTAGAATTTCAAAAAAGTTTAAATAAAAAACAAGAGGTTGTATAGAGTCATTGCTTTAACTTCCATTACATTTTCAATATAGATTAAGATACATATTTAAGTAAAATATAAAATTTATAGTAGAAAGTTTATTGTTTAGTTTTTGTATTAATATTTTATATATAAATTTAAATAACACCTCAATTTTTTGTTATTAATTCAGTTTTCGCATTATATCCTAATTTTTATATTTTCACTTTTTCGTTTGAACCATTTGAATAATTCTAAAATAAATCTTATAAGTTTGCATATTTTACAAATTACACCATGAGATTAATGCGCTACAAGGTTACTTTTCATAAAAAGGTGTATATCACAAAATTTTTACTATTATTAATAACAAAATAATTCAATCACAATATCTTAGTTTAATTTTCATTAAATTTATATAATTTTAATCTATATATAATTTTTTATACGTTGTTATTTTAAGTTTATGTAATAATAAGACGGTATAGATTTCATCAAATTATCTTAACAGGGCTAAGTTATTTCACATTAGAGTCA
Organism: Annona cherimola; assembly: GCA_030490835.1. Taxonomy (NCBI): domain Eukaryota; kingdom Viridiplantae; phylum Streptophyta; class Magnoliopsida; order Magnoliales; family Annonaceae; genus Annona; species Annona cherimola. The sequence continues at coordinate 85,363,918 of CM059972.1, forward strand.
AACTATGCATATTTCTAGTTAATATCTTTACTCATATGGTTTAATAAAAATAAAATTTTAATTTAAGTAAATGAATTTTATTTGAATAAAAATAAATATTCGAAAAATAATTTGTTATTTATATACAAGATCAGCATTTACACACTCTGCCATATAGAAACAGAATTGTAGATTTGTTACAACTTGTGCTATACATTAGATGGTGCGAGTAGAAAAATGTGCTTGTTTAATTAGTGAAGACATATACAAACTTTTTAAATTACTGAAATATGTTACTAAGACACCCATAGAGAGTTTTTCTCTCAAGGCATGTCTCGCAAAGGTTAAAACTATTCAAACTAAAACTTTTCACTTCTCACGCGTATCTTAGTTTTTAAGTATTTCTTCACTATATAATTACCTAACTTTTTAATCATTTTTACCCTATACTCATACAAGTAACCTAACTTTATTCCTCATTATTACTTATATCATATCAAATTATTTTCTTCCATTGCAAAAACTTTCACATCAAAAATTTTTGATCTAAAAGATTTATCACTTCTCAAACACACCATTAGTGAGCATGAGTTGTTGGAAAACCTTATTAAAATCATAATCGCACCACTCTAGGATCTTGTATGCCAAATCATTAAGAAAAAAAAATTTTAAATGGAAGAATAATTAAATCTATTGGAGCAATTGTTCTCTGATCTTGAGTTTATGGGTCTTCTAAATTAGTGCCTTAAGTTTTTCCAGAGAAGCTGACTCTTTCTTTTCGATGCTGAGATATTAGAAAAGAAACCCTCATCCATAATCGGGGACTACAACCGCTTACATAGAGCATATTATTGGTCCCGAGTTTATGGCTATTACCCAATAGGAGAGGGGTGAATTGGGTATTTTGAAATTTTTACTTAAACAGAAATTTATCCTTTTTAATTCAATCCCCTTAATGAAACGAATGAATTATATGGAGAGTAATAAAGCGATAAAATCAGAAATGCAAACCACAGCAGTAGGCAACGGTTTTATAGTGGTTCCGACAACCTCTCTTACTCCACTCTTCCAAGCACACACCCTTTGTGACTTGGGTTCCACTATTGTATTATCAAATACAGCTAGAGCAACAGCTCTCTTCTAGATTCCAGCTCTATGGGGCGTATACATATCACAACACAAGCAGGTGACGAGTCCCACTCAAGTCACAACACTACTTTGCTTTCACTTGGTTCAAAACACCAATATCAAACCAAGTATCAAATACAACTAATGAATCAAATAAAGAAATCTACACTTTACAGATTGTGTAGGCAGGTTTCGGCTCATGGAAGAACTTGTAGAGGAGATGATTTGATCAACGTTAGAGCATTCAGCAAGTTGGAGCATGCATCAGACCCAGCGTATCGCCCTGGGGAACTCCAATATTATGTGTGAGGAAGAAATATGGAAGTCTGAGACTCTGTATAGATTACAGGGAGTTGAATAGAGTCACAGTGAAGAACAGATACCCTTTGCCACTGATTGATGATTCTATTTGATCAATTAAAAGGAGCAATGACTTTCTCCAAGATAGATTTACAGTTTGGGTACCATCAGCTGAGGATAAGTCCTACCAATATTCACAAGACAACATTTCGAAGTAGGTATGTACATTACAAATTTTTGGTAACACCATTTGGACTTACAAATGCTCCTGCTATATTCATGGATATGATAAATAGAGTATTTCAGGATTACTTGGATCAATTTGTTGTGGTATTCATAGATGATATCCTGATTTACTCAAGATCGGAAGAGGAACATGAAGTTCATCTTCGAAGGGTATTGGAAAGGCTAAGGAAAAATTATATACTGAGTTGAAGAAATGTGAGTTTTGGTTGAAACAAGTAGCGTTTCTAGGGTGTATAATATCGAAAAAGGGAATTCAAGTCGACCCCCAAAAGATTGAAGCGGCGCTCAAGTGGCCAAGACAAACAACTATTATGGAGATTCAAAGTTTCCTAGGATTGGCAAGCTACTACTGAAGATTTGTTGAGGGATTTCCATAGTTATCCACGCCACTGACACGGTTGACGCGAAAAGGAGTTAAGAATGTATGGTCTGATGAATGCGAAAGAAGTTTTCAGAATTTAAAGCAACGACTGATAGAGGCACCTATTTTAACCCTAACTGAAGGAAATGAATGGTTTGTGGTGTACACGATGCCTCAAGGAAAGAATTGGGATGTGTACTGATGCAAAGAGGAAAGGTGATAGCCTATGCATCTCAGCAATTGAAGCCCAATGAGGTAAAATACCCCACTCATGATTTAGAATTAGCGGTAATGATGTTTGCCTTGAAAATTTAGAGATACTACTTGTATGGTGCTAAGTGCAAAATCTACATAGATCATAAAAGCTTCAAGTATATTTTCACTCAAAAGGAGTTGAATATGAGACAAAGGAGATGACTCGAGTTATTAAAGGATTATAATCTTAACATATTATACCATCCAGGTAAGGCAAACGAGGTAGCCGTGCATTGAACAAAAATGTCAGCATAGCACACGTAATCATAAAGGAGGAAGGATTGCTTTTAGAAATGAGACAATTGGAGTTGATTGTATATTCACCTAGAATTCAAGCAAGATTATCACAAATGCAGATACAATCTTTCTTATTTGAACAGATTAAGACTGCAGAGCAAAGTGATTCAAACATAAAAAGCATGTGGAGAAAATAAGGCAAAAAGGCTTAAATGAATTTGCTATGGATGAACAGGGTATTCTCCATACACCTAGGAAGCACTAAGATGCATCAAGATCTCAAGAAGGGATATTGGTGGAATAATATGAAAAGAAAAATCGTTGAGCATGTATCCAAGTGCTTAACAAATAAAAAAGTGAAAGCAGATCATTAGCGAATGCCTGAAATTTTACAATCCCTTGAAGTTCCTGAGTGGAAATGGGATGATATTACGATGAATTTTATTGAAGGGTTACCTAAGACACAGGCTGGAAATGACTCTATATGGGTAATAGGGAATCAATTATCTAAAGCTGCACATTTCTTACCCATAAAGAGAAATTTCTTTGTGGAAAGGCTAGCGAAGGTGTACTATAAGGAGATAGTACGACTCCATGAAGTGCCTAAGTCGATAGTATCCGATCAAGATACGATGTTCAGATCTCGATTTTGGAAGTGTTTGCACGAAAACCTCGACACATAACTTAAGTTTAGCACGAAATTTCATCCCCATATGTGTACATTGGAATTCGGAGGACCATGGGATGAATATGTATCGATAGCTGAGTTTGCCTAAAAAATAGCCACCAAGCTAGTATTCAGATGACCCCTTTTGAAGCATTATATGGGCGACAATGCCGAACCCCATTGAACTGAGATGAACTTGGAGAGAGAAAATTAGCCCCAGACTTGTCCATATGAATCACAGACAAAGTAGAAGTGATTCGCCAGTGTCTACTCACAGCCCAGAGTCGGCAAAAGAGTTACACAAATTGCAAGAGAAGGGATTTAAATATCCAAATTGGCGGGCATGTTTTTATAAAGATCACGTCATTCAAAGAAGTTACAAGGTTTGGGAAAATGAGTAAGTTAAATCCTAGATATATTGGGCCATTTGAAGTACTAGAGAAGATTGAAAAGTTGGCATACAAGATAGCTTTACCCCCGGCCTTAGCCCTAGTACACAATGTATTTCATATTTTCATGCTTAGGAAATACATTCCAGACCCTACCCATATCCTGATAGCAGAAAATTTGTCAATTCAAGATCATCTGAATTATGAGGAAGGACCAATCAAGATCTTGGATGATAAAGTGCAAAAGTTTCAGAATCGAGAAATCGAGTGTGTTAAGTTTTAATAGAATCGATATTCTGAAAGCAAAGCTACTTGGGAATTGTGAGAGGAGGTTAAAAGTAAATACCTATAATTATTTGAAAAGTAGACGGTTTCGAGATGAAACCTTTTATAAGGGGAGGATTGTGATACCCAGAACAATTGAGGTCCATACATGTAAACTAGGCATTTAATTTTGATTAATTGTATTATTCAATTGAATGATTGAGATTAAGGCCATTGATTAAGGTGATTAAATTAATCACCATAGTTCAATGTGGTATAATGTGTACAAAGAGATGAAATGAGGTATAGGAAATGATGATGTGTTATGATTAATTATTTCATATATTATTATTTAATTGAGGATAATTATGGGATTGATGTGATTATTGTTAAAAAATTCATAACTTGACGCCTATAAGGCGGATTGATATGAAACTTGAAGGGTAAGCACATGTTGATGTGCTCAACGTCATGAGTAGAATGGATTATGTTAATTATGATTTAATTAAGGTATAATGAATTAATTTGATCCAAATTCAATAGACAATTTCAAATGACCATAACTTACACTGAAAAAGTCATTTTGATATGAAAGTTTTTATAAATGGTTAAAGTGACATGATTTATCATATGGATGACTTTGATTAAGCTAAATCTCATGGAAAAATGTTTAATCACGTAAGGAAAAAATTAGTTGACTTTTGTCTTCAAAAAGTGACAATTCATTAATGAAAAGTAAATAGGTTTAATGCTTGGAAATGAGGTGGCTTAAGGAGGAATTTTGGGACATTTTTGCAAAACTAAAAATCCAGAAATTATGGGTAAAAGGTGCAGCAAGATCATGAGTGTTTAATGGTTGGATTTTGGGCAGTTTCTATAGCCACAAAATGCCAAAATGAGGTGGTTAAAGGGGGACATGACCAAGGCTGTTTTGGGCAAAAATTCGATGATTTAAAATTCTATAAAAAATGCAAAATTAGAGGATAAATATGACATAACTTAAGAAAATAAATATGGGTATTATTAAACCTTAAAAATAAGGTGGAAATATGAAGGTAAAAACAACAATATATAAAGAAGAGAGAGAGGGCAGTTGGATGTTTTCTCCAAGTATACAACTTTGTGAAAAAAAAAACTAAGTGTCCAGCAAGTGGATGTCCCAAGAAAGGGGAAAAGAGAGGGAAAAAGGAAGGAAAAGTGGAGAAGAAAGAGGAAGAAACTAAACTTGACAAGTGGGAGCAAAACTACACAAGTTCAAGTAGGTATTAAACAATGTCTGGTTTATTAATTTTCAATTTTTCTAGCTCAATTCATCGGTTATAAATTGATTTATTTGTGAACCCTAAATGATGATTTATAAAGCCCTTAATAAGGTTACTAAATGCTAAATGAACTAGAGGATTCAATTCAAGCTTTCAAGAATGCTATGTATGGTTTTAGGGTTGATTATCCTAAGTACACCATCCTGGAATTTTTGTAAATTTCCAATTTAAGTTGCTATTTTGAGCATATGATATGTGTGATTATGTTAAATGTTTCCATGTTTAATATATATTAACCTAAGAATATTTGATGGACCTTAGAAGGGTGAAATATAGATTTGATGATTTGATGAAAATTCTACTCATTTGAGGTGAAATTCGTGCATGATTTAAACAACCTAATATGTGGGTGATTTGAAGGATAAAATACCCTAAATATAAGGAGATATGGACATCCAACATGGGCTGAAAATAATAGCCAAAAATCTATTTTACTTGAAAATGTTGATGTGGACGTCCAAAAGTGGAAAAACATGGAAAGTATGATGGAAAAGTTATTGTTTTGTAACCATGTAATTAAGAGATTTTAATTTCATGAACATACCCTAAATTATGTGCTAATTAAGTGTCTAAATTAAGCCAAAATGGAAGGCAAGCTTCTGTTTTGAATAAAATTGAATAACACAAAATATATGTGTAACTAAGAAAATGCACATGAAGGGTATGGAATGCAAGAATGGGAAATGACCAAATATGATTTGCTAAAATGCAAAAATCGAAGAAAATATGAAAAAATGAGAAAAGAGAGGGCTATTTTGAGAAAATTTATAAATCTCAAAATTTCGGGATTAATATGTAAAGCCCTACTGATAAGTAACTGCCTTGAATTAGTACTAATATGTAAAATATAAGAATTGGGTGTTAAATGATAAATGGGAAGAAATGAACTTCCATATGTTGAGTTAAATGAAGGTTAATAAGCTTAAAATTTTTTCCTAAATAAGGGTATTAAAAATGAATGGAATGGGTGTTATGAAAGCATAAGTTATACTGATGTGTGAATTGAAAAAATGAACACCTAACTTGAAAGACAAGTGGGTTAAGTAAATTGATGGAAATCATGTGGGTTGGAAAACTATATGATGTGCAAGCATATGGAATTATATTTATAAATGCAATGTCATTCTTATGTGTATAGGCAAAGGCAAATAAAAGATTGACGAAGGAATTAAAGTGAATTCAGGTAAGCAAGCAAATTTTGAAAAACTTACTTTTTCAAAATATCGATAACATATTGCAAATTTCTATTTAAATATTTTGAATTATATCTTACAAATGGATGTTTAAATGTTTTTAGAATCATTTAAGGATGGTCATTCCTATAACTCTTGCAAATGGGCATGTACAATATTTTATAAAACGATGTTGATAAACTATGACTCAAATGCTTATTCATGAAAATCATGCTAGCATGTCTATGTCTATGTCAATGTTTATGTTTATGTTCATGATGCACAAGGTACTAGGTCCACTTTAGAGGTGTAAGTGGACCGATTGTGCCCCTCTATTATGACCAAGTCGTAAAAATAGGCCACAGGTTGGCGGCTCCCTCCTTGAGATGAAATCAGGATGATGGATGGTTACCTAGCTAGCGTACCATCATATGATGTTAATGTTTATGATGATAATAATGCATTACATTATTTACGATATACAAATGTTGGATATGATGTTGCATTTTTCATAATATACCCACGAGTGGGTATGATGTTGGTTTCAAAGATGTTTATTACAATGAAAAATTTGCCTGAAAACTATGCAGCTTGCTTACTGAGTTTATACTCACAATTTGATTTCCAAACCCTAAGACAGGTACAAGGATGGCTACTGTGAAACCCTAGTTTGTATAGAAGTCATGTAAATAATATTGAATGAACTATGTATGAATGATATATTCATATTTGAAGTATTTGCAATTTTTAAGATTTTTGCAATTAGGTCATCTGTGCGAATGATTGTTTAAATTTACTAAGTGAAGATAACATGGTTTATTATGATTGAAATATCATATTAAATATGGATAAATATTATCATGCTATAAAAAGTCTAATTAAATCTCATAAGTGATTAATGAAGATTAGGAGGTTAATTATAGAAACAAATTGAGATAATATTGAAAAATTCACAACTTGGAGACTTTAAGTCGGATTAAGGTGAAATTTGAGGGGGAAGCACATAATTTTATGATTAATCTCATTGAAAAATTATATTTTGAAAATTTTGATGAAAATTGATCATCACCGTTAAAACTTAAAATGATCATAACTTTGGCTACAAAGATCGGATTGAGATGAAATTTGAAATGAACAGTTAAAATTATGAAATCAAGATTTTGGATGGATTTGATCATGAAAATGATTAAGGGGTTAATTTTGCACGAAATTTTGATTAGAGATTTTGATTTTTCTAATCATAAAGTAAATGGCATTTATGATGAAATTGAATAAAATAAACAAACGAAAGAAGACAAATTTGAGGTGTCAAGAGAGGGTAAATTGTAGGGTATTATGTAATTTACTAAAAGTGAGAAAATTCCTGCAATTATCTCTTAATTAAATGGTGCAAAAAGGAGCATGAATAGGTGGCAGCAAGGAGTGCAAGCAGCCATGTATTGGTATTTTAATAAATATTTTTATAATATAATGGATACTTAAAGTCAACTACGAGTTAATGAGGGTATTTTTCATTAAATTAAAGTAAAATTCGGATTTATTAGGAGCTGATCTGGACCGTTGAATGGGAAAAGCAAAAATGGACAGCAGCATGATTCATGGTTGATGTGGACGGTTTTGGCAGCTCAATGCATACTTTATAATTTTTTTTATTAAACTAAAATGACCCTAAATTCCCTATACTATCAGATAATTAAATGAGTGATTAAATAAAGCTGGAAAAAATTTAATTTTGATGTGATAGCTGCTGCAAAAGAGGAACATGTGCAGACACTAGAAAATGGTGCAGAAATTCTGGACCGTGCAAGTGACCAAAATAGGATTTTTTATATTTTAAAAAAATTTATAAATGCATGGATAATTAGCCTAGGTATTAGGGAATATAAATGTGCATTTATTAGTTGCAAAAACTTGTTGAAAAAAATTTGAAAATGGCAGCTGATGGTGGACATGATCTGGGGACAGCTTTGTGATGGTTTTATGCAATGGATAATTAGTGAATTTATAATTAAGAAAAAAATAATTTTAATGGCCCACAAGCTGCCATGTAAGCTAAGAGGATAGAATTGCATTGGAATTTGCATTGATGAGGTGGCATGTGGGGCCCATGAGCTGAAAAGTTTCAGCTAATTGCATAAAGGCTAGGGGACGTCCAAGCATGGGGCTGGATACTTAGAATAAAATTCTGCATTTTGAGTTCCATTCCAGCAGCACCCCACGTCCTCTTTTCACCCCTTTCAAACCCAAAAATTTAGTGAAGAAGCAAAGAAAGAAAAGGAGGAGTTGAGAAGCGAAAGCTTGCTTGGGAAGGAGAATTAAGTGTTACTCTCTATACAAGTAAGTACATAATGAGTTTGAATGAGTTTTATTGCTTTTGTACTTAGTCTATGGGAAGAAAATATGATTCATAAGCCACCCTTTAATGAAGAGTTATGATGCTTTTCAATTAGGGAATTTAATGGAATTTTATAGCAAATAGTATAGCTAAGAGTTAGAAGTAAGTAGGAAGTGATTTGTGTGATGTATATGCTTCAACACTAGCTTAAATATGCTAAAAATTATGTTTTAAGTTGCTGTTTGAATTAGTTAATGTAATCACATGATAATTCATGACTTAGTGTTGATTATATCTGAAATTTAGCATGTGTTGTGAATGTGTTGTGAAATATAGAAGGTAAGCTAGTTACAGTATCATCTAAGACCCGAAATTCACTTCTAAATGATGAAAATGATAAAGGAAATGATTCAAATAAATTATGGATGAAATGTAGGGTAAAATACCCTAAATATAGGACACTTTTAACATGAAAAGGGACTTTACATAAACTGCCAAAATTCGGATTTCAATAGGAGTGAGAAGTGGACGTCCAAATGGTGTAAACGGGTACCCTATACATATGTAAAACGTTGCTGTTTTGTAAATAATATATATGGATTTTAAATATGTGAAAATGCATTGGATTTAGGGCAAGAAATTTTGGAAAAATTTCTGGAATCAAAGAGATAAAAATCTGTTTATGTTGAAGTGTCAAAAGAGACATTTAAAGTGTAGAAATGGGACGTCAAAGTGGCTGTTTTGAAATTTTTAAAATTGTGGATTAAAAATTTGTAAAAATGCAATAAATAGGTGTTAAATGAAGTGTATTAACTTTCTGAATTAGAGGACAAGTTTTTGATTTTAAAAATTTTAAGAAAAATATGAATTAGACGCTGTTAGACGCACATATGTGAAGCAGTGCACATGATGAGATTGTAAATGCATTATGTAAAATATTAAAATGAAAAAATATGTTAAAATATGATGAAAAAAATGTGAAATTCATTGCTGAATTGATAATCTCGAATTTTAGATTAATATATGAGAATTTAATATGAGGCATAATGAATAATTTAGATACGTAAGTGTAAAGTACGCATACCCGACGTGGAGATTAAACGGGTTATGAATATTTATGGAAATGGGTTGAAAAAATAAATAAATGCAAGCAAATAGAATTTATATGAAATTTATGTTATTCTGTCATAGGCAAAGGAAAGGAAAAGGTTGATCCGGGAAACTCTCACGAACAAGGTAAGCAAGCGAATTTTCTAAATGAATTTCTATTTATTAATATTTCTTTGAAATAATTGTAAATGATGTTTTAATTTCTTTTATTGATTTAGCAAATGTTATTTGAAATTTATTTCTAAATTTTTAAGGATGGCCATTCCTTAGTTCACTTGGTATTTTAAATTGATTTATATAACTGCTTTATGATAAATGAAAATTGTTGTCCTATGATATTATGTGTGAAAAATCATTCTAGCATGTCATGGATAAATTCATGTGCACAATGTATAAGGTTCACCTTAAAGGAATAAGCGGACCGATTCTCCCCCTTTGGTGTTACCGAGTCGCTAATATAGGCCAAGGGCCGGCGGCGTCTCCTTGTGTGAGAGGAGATGAAGACGGATGGTCACCTAGCTTGACTCCATCCTAAGGGATCATGATTCATTCATTACAGTGTCATTATATATCCCCGAGGGGGTATAATGTTGCTTTCCATGATGATTTTAAATAAAAGATTTATGCTCCGCAGGTAGCTGATCACTTGATAAGTGTCTCTACTAAATGGAGAGAAACCTTTTTGTTGAAAAGGATTTCCGTTAAAATGATTTGTTTGGAAATGTATATAATGCTTGCTTATTGAGTGTACAACTCATGTTTTTATTTTCCAAACCCATAGACAGGTGAATGAATAGACTTGGCAGAGGAGCAAATAAAATATCATTTAAGCAAGAGAAAAACTTTTCCAGTCATGATGACATAGTGGAAATTTTGCTGAATGGATGTAATTAAGTTGTTGTTTTCGTAAGGACAACCATGATTATAACATGTACTGACATCTGATTTAGGAGAATGTTGAAATGTTTCTGATTTACATGCATTGTTGTGTGTTGAACGGATGGACATGATTTAGTTTTAATTTGAGATAAAATTTAAGAAGAAATAAACTCCTATGAAAATATATTAAATTGGTTAAATATTCATTAAAAATCCACCGTGTGACAGGGCAACAATCTTGATCACGTTTACAAGTCGATACCGATCCCGAGGTAAGGCTCAGGATGTGACGCTCGGGTTGGGGGCGCCACAGAGCTTGGTATCAGAGCATGGACTGGTAAATAGGCGTGGAAAAGTCTAAGTCTAAGGATAAAACATGATATATATGATCCTATGAGAATTTTATAGGTCATTATTATGATATACGATGATGTGTTGCAAAATGATTTGCAATGTGTTATTTTTAGTATATAACTAATGCAGTTATATATTTGAACAGATGGCCGATAAGGGAAAACGAGTGATGAGTGCAGAAGAGTTAAAGAAGGAGATGGAAGAAGAAAAGAAACAAAAAATCGAAGAGAGTGTTAATAGGTGGTTAGAATCACAATGTGATGTAGATCCTTTTTCATCAGCACCTCCAGGATTTTCTTCTAGACAGCATCCACCTCATCTACAAGATAGATCCCAGTAGAGGCCAAATATTGTGGAGTCTAGCAGTAGGGCTCCTAGAGCTGAGGGTATACCAGCTTATCATTCTGGATCTTTAGGAACCCTTCGTACGCCCACAGAATTTATATCTCTTCAAGAACTGCAGCGGTTTTGGAATAGTACTCCAGCACCTGTACCTCCTACTTAGGACATGGTTCCTTTTATAGAGGAGGGTCGTGCTCGAGGATTTATAAAACCCCTTGAATCTACTCCCCTTCCTGGTGAAGTTATGATCCATATGGATAGGAACACGGGTAAATTATTTTCAATGGCAGCAACATTACGGTATCTTGAACCAGTGGTAGATGAAGAAGAAAATGGTGATGAAAGTGAAAGCAACAGTGATAGTAGCGATAATAATAATAATGGTGGAGGAGAGAACAATCATGCTTGGTCCGATACTAGTTCTATCACAGAGGAGCCTACCGAGGTGTCGCCTAGGCATAAGCGTCATCATTACTTTAGTAGGAGAGCTGGTAGGCGTTGAGTTTTTCTTTGTTTTATGAACTTTAATATGTATAATTATGAGAATTTTCTATGAGATGTTGTACATATATATAGGTGTGATGAGTGTGATGTTGTAATATAATGTGCGATGTTAGGAACTGAGGATTATGGAACATATGATAATATATGTTTGTTAATGTGAATAATATAAAATATTGTGAATATGGATGGGTATGAATGTTTGTGATGATGAATGTGCAAATTGATTTTTAATTCTATGCTGATAATATATATATGATGATCTAACCCTAATTATAAATGAAAGATTATATACCTTTATATATTCAGAAAAGCATCATGGTGGAAACAAGATCAGGAAGAAGAACAAACAAAGGAAAAAAAGTTGTTCAGGAAATCCCTAGCCAACATGAGATGGGAGAAACTAGTAGACCAAAAAGGGCGGAACCTGAATCCAATAGTGAAAGATCAAGAACACGACAAAGACGAGAAAGTGTAGGTCTAGAACAAAATATAGGTGAAGGATACGAGGCAAGGCAGGCACGGCTTATAGAAGAAAGGGTAGCGACAGCAGTTAAAGAGGTGATGCAGCAGGCTACTCATGATTGGGCAGCGCAGACAGCAGATATTATTCAAGGGTTGTGGGAAAGAACACAGCAGGCCCAGTTAGGTAGTACCGAAAGAGATAGAGCCATTCCGACGGCTGGCCCGACCCCCATGACAGCATCCACAACAGATGAAAATCAGTTAATGGAAGCAGATAGAAAGGCGATTAATGCATTCTTGGCTCAGAGACCCCCAAAATTTGCAGGATAACCTGATCCGGTATAGGCTGAACAATGGATAACAGAGATTAAGAAATTATTTAGAATCTCTCCGTGTAATGATCGGTAGAAGGCTTTGTGTGCCACTCATTTATTGATTAAGGATGCGCATGAGTGGTGGGAAACGATGTTGGTCATGATGCCACGACCAGAAGAGGTATCATGGCCAACATTTGTTGAGGAGTTCAATAAGGAATACCTCCCTGTTGGGTTACAAAGTCAGAAAGTGATTGAATTTGAAAGGCTTTATCAGGGAAGAATGTCTGTTACTGAATACGCTACTAAGTTTAATGCCTTAGTTCGATATGTTCCCTGGATTGCTAACGAGCCAAGCAATAAGGCACAAAGATTCCAGAAAGGACTGAGGCCGTACCTCAGAGAAAGCCTCGCTCCCTTGTTAATTAAGGATTATGCTTCATGTCTTGAAAGGGCAAGAGCATTAGAAATTGAGGCATTAAGAACACAGGAATTAAGGTTTGGGCCAAAAATGTTTGGTTTTGGAACAAAGGAAACTGAATCAGGTAAAGAAAGGGGTAAGAAGGGAAATGTAAAGAGAGGAAATGGAGCTCCAAAGAAGAAGCTTCTGCCTTTCTGCAGAAAATGTCAAAGGCGACATTCAGGCGAATGCTTAAAAGGATCAAATCAGTGCTATAAATGTGGGCAAGCAGTCCATATAGCCAAGGAATGCAGAGCGGGTGAAGCAAAGGTCGTTAAATATTATATTTGTGACCAAACAGGACATATCGCTCCAAATTGTCAAAATAAAGCACAAACATCACAAGGTCGTGGGAGACCCGCACAGCTTAGGATATCGGGAATAGCAAATAGGCAAGGAACTACTGCGAATCCGGTACATGTGCATGCTTTGACTCGAACCGAATCTCAGGAACAAGAAGAGAAGGTGGTCACAGGTATGGTTTACATTTTAGGAAATTCGGCAGTTGCTTTGTTTGATTCTGGTGCTAGTCACTCATTCATAGCATGCCAATTTGTGGCCACCCATGCACTACCGGTAGAGGAAACTAATGAGATAATTCATGTAGAATCCCCTGTATATTGGTTAGCCAGTGTTAGCCAAGTATGTAAAGCATGCCCAATTAGGATAGGATCATTGATTTTAGAAGCCAATTTGATCCTATTACCTATGACAAAATTTGATGTGATATTGGGTATGGATTGGTTGAGTCAGTGGGGAGCTACAATTGATTATAAAAATAAGAAGGTACAGTTAGAAAAAGCTTCAGAAAAGAGATAGTCATTAGAAAGCTAAGACAGCCTAAAACTACTATGATATTAATATCATTCATGAAAGCGGTCAAAAGTGCCAAGCTTATCTGGTCTCAGTTAATGTGGAAAAAGGCATAGAGATAGAAATAAATTAAATTTCAGTGGTTAAAGAATTTCCTGATTATTTCCAAAGGAATTGACCATGTTACCTCCACAAAGAGAAATGGATATGACTATAGATATTATACCTGGTACAGCTCCAATATCAAAAACTCCATACAGAATGGCACCAGCTGAAATGAATGAGCTGAGAACTCAAGTACAGGAGCTGTTAGATAAAGGTTTCATCAGACCCAGTGTATCACCCTGGGGAGCTCCGGTATTATTTATGAGGAAGAAAGATGGAAGTTTAAGATTATGTATTGATTATCGGGAATTAAATAGGGTTACAGTGAAAAATAAATACTCATTACCCAAAATTGATGATTTGTTTGATCAATTACAAGGAGCTACCACTTTCTCTAAGATTGATTTACAGTTAGGGTATCATCAGTTGAGAATATGTCCAACCGATGTTCACAAAATAGCTTTTCGAACTAGGTATGGACATTATGAATTTTTAGTGATACCTTTTGGGCTCACTAATGCCCCTGTTGTATTCATGGATATGATGAATAGGGTATTTCGGGACTATCTTGATCAATTTGTGGTGGTATTTATCGATGATGTTCTGATTTACTCAAAGACAGAGAAAGAACATGAATTTCATTTACGTAAGGTATTGGAAAGGCTGAGAAGAGAGAAATTGTATGCTAAACTAAAGAAGTGTGAATTTTGGCTAAAACAAGTAGGATTTCTGGGTCACATAATAACAGAACAAGGAATTCAAGTTGATCCTCAACAGATTGAGGCAATTTTGAAATGGCAAAGGCCGACGACCATTACAGAAATTCAAAGTTTTCTTGGCTTAGCAGGGTATTACAGAAGGTTTGTTGAAGGATTTTCTCAATTATCAGCTCCATTAACAAAATTGACTCGCAAAGGAATCAGATATGTATGGTCTGAGGAATGTGAGCGCAGTTTTCAGGAATTAAAGCAGCGGTTAGTAGAAGCACCTATTCTAACCCTACCTGAAGGAAATGATGGTTTTGTGGTATATAGTGATGCTTCAAGAAAAGGTTTGGGTTGTGTATTAATGCAGAAAGGTAAGGTGATAGCTTATGCGTCACGACAGTGGAAGCCCAATGAGGTTAACTACCCCACTCATGATTTGGAATTAGCAGTAGTGGTGTTTGCCTTAAAAATATGGAGACATTACCTGTATGGTACTAGGTGTGAAATTTATACAGATCATAAAAGCCTTAAGTATATTTTCACACAAAAGGAGTTGAACATGAGACAAATGAGATAGCTTGAGTTATTAAAAGATTATGATTTGGAGATACTATATCATCCAGCTAAGGCAAATGTAGTAGCCGATGCATTGAGCAGAAATGTCAGCATGGCGCATCTTATCACAAAACAGGAAGGGTTGCTTCAAGAAATAAGACAGTTAGAATTGATTGTATGTCCCCCTGGGGTTCAAACAAGGTTATCACAAATGTACATACAGTCATCATTGTTTGATCAAATTAAAATTGCACAGCAACAAGATATAGATCTACATGCCCATGTGGAGAAAATGAAGAGAAAATGATTGATAGAATTTTCTGAGGATGAGCAAGGTATGTATCGATACAAAGGTCGCTTATGCATACCTAGTACAACTGAGTTGAAGGAGCAAATTCTTAAGGAAGCATATTTTCACCCTTTTCCATTCATCCAGGAGGCACTAAGATGTATCAAGATCTCAAGAAAGCATATTGGTGGAATAATATGAAAAGATAGATCGCTGAATATGTAGCTAAGTGCCTAACTTGTCAAAGAGTGAAAGCTGATCATCAAAAGGTATCTGGAAAATTACAATCTCTGGAAGTTCCCGAGTGGAAATGGGATGATATTACTATGGATTTCATTGAAGGACTACCTAAGACTCAGCTTGGGAATGATTCTATATGGGTAATCATTGATCGATTGTCAAAAGTTGCTCATTTTATACCCATAAAAAGAACATATACAGCAGAGAGGTTAGCCAAAGTCTACTATAAGGAGATAGTATGACTACTTGGAGTGCCTAAATCAATAATTTTCGATCGAGACACAACATTCACATCTCGATTCTAGAAAATTTTGCACGAAACCCTAGGCACCCAACTCAAGTTCAGTACCGCATTTCATCCCCAGACAGATGGATAGACAGAACGAGTCAATCAGATCATCGAGGATATGCTTCGTATGTGTACCTTGGAATTTGGTGGTTCATGGGATGAATATGTATCTATAGCTGAATTTGCATATAATAACAGCTATCAGGCTAGTATTCAAATGGCTCCTTTCGAGGCATTGTATGGACGTAGATGTCGAACGCCGTTAAACTGGGATGAAGTTGGAGAAAAGAAGCTAGCCCTAGATTTATCTCAGAGAATGGCAGAAAAAATACAAGTTATTCGTCAGTGTATACTCACAGCTCAGAGTCGGCAAAAGAGTTATACAGATTGTAGAAGAAAAGATCTAAATATTCAAGTTGGTGAACATGTATTCATCAAAGTCACGCCATTCAAGGGAGTTACGAGATTTGGAAAAAGGGGTAAGCTAAATCCCAGGTATATTGGACCATTTGAAGTATTGGAGAAAATTGAAAAGTTAGCTTATAAGATTGCATTACCTCCGGCACTTGCCTTAGTACACAATGTTTTTCATATTTCCATGCTTAGGAAATATGTGGTTGATCCAACCCATGTACTGGTAGCAGAAAACTTACCAATCCAAGATCATTTGAACTATGAGGAGACCTATTAAAATCTTGGATCATAAGATACAGAAGCTTCGGAATAGAGAAATAGAATATGTAAAGATTCAGTGGAATCGATATTCCGAAGGCGAAGCTACATGTGAATTAAGGGAGGAAGTAGAAAGGAAATACCCCCAGTTATTTAAAGAATAAAAGGTTTCGGGACGAAACCTATTATAGGGGGGGGGGGAGGATTGTGAAACCCTAGTTTGTATAGAAGTCATGTAAATAATATTGAATGAACTATGTATGAATGATATATTCATATTTGAAGTATTTGCAATTTTTAAGATTTTTGCAGTTAAGTCATCTGTGTGAATGATTTTTTAAATTTACTAAGTGAAAATAACGTGGTTTATTATGATTGAAATATCATATTAAAGATGGATAAATATTAGCATGCTATAAAAGTCTAATTAAATCTCATAAGTGATTAATGAAGATTAGGAGGTTAATTATAGAACCAAGTTGAGATAATATTGAAAAATTCATAACTTGGAGACCTTAAGTCGGATTAAGGTGAAATTTGAGGGGGAAGCACATAATTTTATGCTTAATCTCATGAAAAAAATATATTATAAAAATTTTGATGAAAATTGATCATCACCGTTCAAAACTTAAAATGATCATAACTTGGGCTAGAAAGATCGGATTGAGACGAAATTTGAAATGAACGGTTAAAATTATAAAATCAAGGTTTTGGATGGATTTGATCATGAAAATGATTAAGGGGTTAATTTTGTACGAAATTTTGATTAGAGATTTTGATTTTTCTAATCATAAAGTAAATCACATTTATGATGAAATTGAATTAAATAAACAAATGAAAGAAGACAAATTTGAGGTGTCAAGAGAGGGTAAATTGTAGGGTATTATGTAATTTACTAAAAGTGAGAAAATTCCTGCAATTATCTCTTAATTAAATGCATAATTAAATGGTGCAAAAAAGAGCATGAATAGGTGGCAGCAAGGACGTGCAAGCAGCCATGTATTGGTATTTTAATAAATATTTTTATAATATATGGATACTTAAAGTCAACTATGAGTTAATGAGGGTAATTTTGCATTAAATTAAAGTGAAATTCGGGTTTATTAGGAGCTGATCTAGACCGTTGAATGGGAAAAGCAAAAATGGACAGCAGCATGATTCATGGTTGATGTGGACGGTTTTGGCAGCTCAATGCATACTTTATAATTTTTTTTATTAACCTAAAATGACCCTAAATTCCCTAAACTATCAGATAATTAAATGAGTTATTAAATAAATCTGGAAAAAATTTAATTTTGATGTGATAGCTGCTGCAAAAGAGGAACATGTGCAGACACTAGAAAATGGTGCAGAAATTCTGGACCGTGCAAGTGACCAAAATGGGATTTTTTATATTTTTAAAAAATTGATAAATGCATGGATCATTAGCCTAGGTATTAGGGAATATAAATGTGCATTTATTAGTTGCAAAAACTTGTTGAAAAAAATTTGAAAATGGCAGCTGATGGTGGACATGATCTGGGGACAGCTTTGTGATGGTTTTATGCAATGGATAATTAGTGAATTTATAATTAAGAAAAAAATAATTTTAATAGCCCACAAGCTGCCATGTCAGCTAAGAGGATAGAATTGCATTGGAATTTGCATTGATGAGGTGGCATGTGGGGCCCATGAGCTGAAAAGTTTCAGCTAATTGCATAAAGGCTAGGGGACATCCAAGCATGGGGCTGGATACTTAGAATAAAATTCTGCATTTTGAGTTCCATTCCAGCAGCACCCCACGTCCTCTTTTCACCCCTTTCAAACCCAAAAATTTAGTGAAGAAACAAAGAAAGAAAAGGAGGAGTTGAGAAGAGAAAGCTTGCTTGGGAAGGAGAATTAAGTGTTACTCTCTATACAAGTAAGTACATAATGAGTTTGAATGAGTTTTATTGCTTTTGTACTTAGCCTATGGGAAGAAAATATGATTCATAAGCCACCCTTTAATGAAGAGTTATGATGCTTTTCAATTAGGGAATTTAATGG
This sequence comes from Annona cherimola, assembly GCA_030490835.1. Classification (NCBI taxonomy): domain Eukaryota; kingdom Viridiplantae; phylum Streptophyta; class Magnoliopsida; order Magnoliales; family Annonaceae; genus Annona; species Annona cherimola. The sequence continues at coordinate 85,382,693 of CM059972.1, forward strand.
AAGTTTATAGCAAATGGTATAGCTAAGAGTTAGAAGTAAGTAGGAAGTTATTTGTGTGATGTATATGCTTCAACACTAGCTTAAATATGCTAAAAATTATGTTTTAAGTTGCTTTTTGAATTATTGAATGTAATCACATGATAATTCATGACTTAGTGTTGATTATATCTGAAATTTAGCATGTGTTGTGAAATATAGAAGGTAAGCTAGTTACGGTATCATCTAAGACCCGAAATTCACTTCTAAATGATGAAAATGATAAAGGAAATGATTCAAATAAATTATGGATGAAATGTAGGGTAAAATAACCTAAATATAGGACACTTTTAACATGAAAAGGCACTTTACATAAACTGCCAAAATTCGGATTTTAATAGGAGTGAGAAGTGGATGTCCAAATGGTGTAAACGGGTACCCTATACATATGTAAAACGTTGCTGTTTTGCAAAATATATATATATATATATGGATTTTAAATATGTGAAAATGAATTGGATTTAGGGAAAGAAATTTTGGATAAATTTCTGGAATCAAAGAGATAAAAATCTGTTTACATTGAAGTGTCAAAAGAGACATTTAAAGTGTAGAAATGGGACGTCAAAGTGGCTGTTTTGAAATTTTTAAAATTGTGGATTAAAAATTTGTAAAAATGCACTAAATAGATGTTAAATGAAGTGTATTAACTTTCTGAATTAGAGGACAAGTTGTTGATTTGAAAAATTTTAAGAAAAATATGAATTAGACGCGGTTAGATGCACATATGTGAAGCAGTGCACATGATAAGATTGTAAATGCATTATGTAAAATATTAAAATGAAAAAATATGTTAAAATATGATGACAAAAATGTGAAATGCATTGCTGAATTGATAATCTCAAATTTTGAGATTAATATATGAGAATTTAATATGAGGCATAATGAATAATTTGGATACGTAAGTGTAAAGTACGCATACCAGACGTGGAGATTAAACGGGTTATGAATATTTATGGAAATGGGTTGGAAAACTAAATAAATGCAAGAAAATAGAATTTATATGGAATTTATGTTATTTTGTCATAGGCAAAGGAAAGGAAAAGGTTGATCCGGGAAATTCTCACGAACAAGGTAAGCAAGCGAATTTTCTAAATGAATTTCTATTTATTAAAATTTCTTTGAAATAATTGTAAATGATGTTTTAATTTCTTTTCTTGATTTAGCAAATTTTATTTGGAATTTAATTCTAAATTTTTAAGGATGGCCATTCCTTAGTTCATTAGGTATTTTAAATTGATTTATATAACTGCTTTATGATAAATGAAAATTGTTGTCCTATGATATTACGTGTGAAAAATCATGCTAGCATGTCATGGATAAATTCATGTGCACAATGCATAAGGTTCACCTTAAAGGAATAAGCGGACCGATTGTCCCCCTTTGGTGTTACCGAGTCGCTAATATAGGCCAAGGGCCGGCGACGTCTCCTTGTGTGAGAGGAGATGAAGACGGATGGTCGCCTAGTTAGCCTCCATCCTAAGGGATCATGATTCATTCATTACAGTGTCATTATATATCCCCGAGGGGGTATAATGTTGCTTTCCATGATGATTTTAAATAAAAGATTTATGCTCCGCAGGTAGCTGATCACTTGATAAATGTCTCTACTAAATGGAAAGAAACCTTTTTGTTGAAAAGGATTTCCTTTAAAATGATTTGTTTGGAAATATATATAATGCTTGCTTATTGAGTGTACAACTCATGTTTTTTTTCCAAACCCATAGACAGGTGAATGAAGAGACTTGGATGAGGAGCAAATAAAATATCATTTAAGCAAGAGAAAAACTTTTCCAGTCATGATGACATAGTGGAAATTTTGCTGAATGGATGTAATTAAGTTGTTGTTTTTGTAAGGACAACCATGATTATAACATGTAGTGACATCTGATTTAGGAGAATGTTGAAACGTTTTTTATTTACATGCATTGTTGTGTGTTGAACGGATGGACATGATTTAGTTTTAATTTGAGATAAAATTTAAGAGGAAATAAACTCCTATGAAAATATATTAAATTGGTTAAATATTCATTAAAAACCCGTCGTGTGACAGGACAACAATCCTGATCATGTTTACCAGTCGATACTGATCCTGAGGTAAGGCTCAAGATGTGAAGCTCGGGTTGGGGGCGCCACAGCTACAAAAGAGGAGCATTGGTTTAATTGAAAGATTATGATTTCATGTACTCCTGTGTATGCATCTGTATGATGAAAAATATATTAGGGAATGAATGTTTGCAAATTTGTTGCTACTTATGAAATTTACACTATTGATGTGTGATATGAATCGTTATATGTTGACTGTTGAAAAGAATGTTGATGGGTGAAGAAATATACACCTTAACCTAATATGAATGCTATGGAATTTTATGTTATATGATGGAGCATGATGTGTAGGAATTTCATGTTGAATGTGTATATCAGGGCTTGATAATGGCCAAGATAGGAAAATTGGTGTAAAAGTAACTAAGGACTATGAGATAAACTCCTATAGAGGGAATCTTGTTCATGTTTACCAATCAATAAACAATCCTGGAATAAGGCTCATGTTGTGACGCTCGGGTTGGGGCGCCACACAATGCAACCTAAAACATATATAGAGTATGGTTATTTAAACGAATGCATGAATGAAAATAGAATAGGACAAAGCACCCCAAACTTGATAAACGCATTAACCTCAATGTGTAAAAACTAATAACAAAGCAGATGGCAATGTTATGCAAATGAAAATACCAGTAAATAAGAAGAAAAGAAAAGGAAAAAATAGGTGACTCTCCTATTCATGGGTGGAAAGAGTGCTTCTCGTCTCCATTGCTCTCTATCAGTGTTATGCTTGAAGGAATGGCCGAACAAATTTGATTTGATCATAATATACAGATTCAACACCTTCTAAGTGATGTACTCAAATATAACAAGAGTTTAACTTAAATCAAGGATGAGAATGGAGTCCTTGATGTTAAGTCCTAAATACTTTGAATCTTCAAAATGTAGCAAGACCAGCAAGAATGAAGGTTGAAGAGGGAGAACTCCTTTCAAATGACTTCAAAGAGTGTAGGAAACCACCTTTGGAGTTTCAAACTTAAACGCAAATGATGCTACACCCCAAGTATGCTCCATACAAGGTTTGGAGGCCACGACCAAGAAGCTGGTGTGTGTGAAATCTCACATGTGTGAAACTCTAAACTAAGGGGGTATAAATACTTCTCTGAGGGTTTCTTAAGCATAACTTGTAGAGGTTGTCGCAGCTAAGAAAGGGAGAGAAAAACCTAGGCTTCAAAGTAAGGAGAGAAGATCAAGAGAAGACCAAGCTGTCAACTGCAGATTTATTGAGTTTCATCTCTTCTTCTTTCTTATCTCAATTTTGTTATTTCCTCCCTTGGGATGATTGTAAACTTGATATTGAAGGGATTTGATATCATGTTTATGTGTTGAATCTCCTTGAGGTGGGAGATATGGATGATTTGAATTCATATGTGTTAACTTTGGTTTTCTTATGTTGAAATGAATATGCAGTTGTGCTGTAACTTTAGTTGCATGAGATTATCCTTATATATCATGCTTATGTGTTTACAAGCTTTGCAACCTTGTAAATTGATTGAATATTTAGATTCATACTTGAAAAAGTGAGATTCGAATAAGAACTATATATAAGGCACAAGTTTCTATCTACTTATGGTGGTTGAATGTTAATATAGATAAGAAGATATCTATTAACCCTGTGTAATCTTGATTAGATTATGTGGTTATCAACCTTATTTTATTTGTTTGCATGGGAATATAGTAATTAACTAAAACTTGGTTAGGTTTGTACATATTAGAAGACATATAAGAATATAAATGAACTTAGGTTAGTAATTTCTACACCATTAACTTAAATAAGAACTAAATTAACATAGCTATGAGTCAATAAATTAATACTTCCACCCATCTTAATCATCTCAGGGCAATCTCAACAGATCTACCCCATTATGATTAATTTGTATTAGCATAATTAAGTTTACTTCTATTTCTGCAAATTCCCCATTTAATCTCTAATTCACTTTAGATAATTGAATTGTGATGGTATATTGTGTTTAACACAATCCTCATGGGAACGATATTCTACTCACTCTTTATTATTTGATCGGCACGTATATTTACATTAAAATAAGCAAATTAATTAGACATATACATAGCTCGTCAAGTTTTTTGCGTCATTTTAAAATGCTCGCCGATCAAGTAATAAAGTGTAAGTAAAGTATTGTTCCCACGACGATTGAGTTAAATGGTGTATAACCTCAAATTCCAATTATCTTAAGTGAATTGGCAAATCAAATAGAATTTGTATTTAAAGGGCTAAATTACAGTTAACTAAATAAAGCATTAAATGAATACAGGATTAGCTATTGGAGAGATTTCCTTGGGATAGTTAAAATAGATGGGAGTATGAATTCATTGACTCATAGATATATCAAATTGGATCCTAATTAAGTTGGATATGCAGAGATTACTAATCTAAGTTCATTTATATTCATATATGTTTTCCAACACTTATAAACTTAACCAAGTTTTAGTTAATTGCTATGTTCCTATGCAACCAAGTAAAATAAAGTTAATAACTACATACCCTAATGAAGATTACATAAGGTTAATAGGTATATTCCTATCCATATTAACATTTAACCACCACAGTAGCTGGAAACCTGTGTCTTATATATGCATTTCCTTCAAATCCTATTTTTCCAAACACGAATCTAAATATTCAATCAATCTATAAGGTTGCAAAGCTTGTGAATACATTAAACATGATATATAAGGGTAATCTCAAGCAACATAAGCTACAACACAATCATTTTTTCATTCAAGTACAAAAAAACTAAATAACATAGTCTACGATATCAAATCCTACATATCCCCCAACACAGGAGGATTTAGCCACAAAAGATGATTTTAAATCCTAACAAAATGAAGTTTACAAACATCCCAAGGGAGCAGAATAAAAAAAATGAGAAAAGAAAGAAGAAGAGGAGATAAAACTTAATAGATGTGCAGTGAAACAACTTGTTCTCTACTTGTTCTTCTCTTCTTGCCTTGAAAGCCTTGCTTTTCTCCTCCTTTCTCAGCAACTACGAGCCCTCTAAATTGTTTTCTTCAAAGCCTAAAAGATACATTTATACCCCGTTGCATTTGGAGCTTCACATGTGTAAAAAATTTCACACATTAACTTCGTGGCCTCGTTCTCCACCATGTTGGATAGTGACGGTGTAATTTCTTCCGAAGCGATGGACTTCGTGGCTCTAGCCTCCATTATGCTAGGGACAGCGCGACTCTTTTGACATCTTCAAGTAATTTTCTCTCATTCTATCCTCTTTTTACCTTGAATTAGCATGGAAATTGCCCTCTTTTTCCTAGAATAAAATGTGAAAACAAGAAAAAGCATTCTAAAAAGATGAAATGAAATTGAAACAACTTAAATGACATGAATTTAAACTAAATGTAACCTAAAATGCATATAAACCATACTAGATGCAAGAATTACATAAATGATAATAACTAATACAAATTTACATGTTTCTCTTAAACTAGCATTCCAAATGAGTGCAAAATGAGTGTTGATAACTCTAGTAAACTTAAATATTGCTAGCCCTCGAGCAACATATAAAAACAAAAATGAATGCAATTATTGCATGTCAAAACCAAGATTGAATCGAATCCGTAGCCATGCAATTATATCTCTCAACTTAACAGTGTAAAAGATAACAACGAATTGAAATAACTCATAAAACTCTGTTAAGATCAAGCCAAGATATGCATTATCAATATAAAAATTAAGCTACATGCAAACGAGATCGACAAACAGTTAAAAGTTATAGTTCAACTTTGCTAACCATTCTCCTGATCAAAAGGACTTTGTAGGACAGGTGTAATATAGTTGAATGTGCTTAAAGGAAATCTATCATCTCAAGAAAGCATAACGTTAATCATTTATTCTACTTGGCCTAGTCTTGCAAAATTGTACAATTAGTTCTCCCAAACTTATTGCTTTAACTTTCCTCACCATATTTTAGGGTATCTAGAGAGGGGTTTTCTCTCATTTTTTTCAATTTTTCTTTTTTTGGCTCCCCTCACCATATTTCAGGGTATCTGTGAAGAAGTTTTTACGAAGCGCTATTACTGTGGCTTTTTCTTGCATTTTTGGGTGTGTTTGGTTGGACACAAAAAATGTCAACAAAAACTTTTCAATCTAAAACTTTTCACTCGACATAACTATCTTATTTTTAAAATATTTCTTAACATTTTCCTATACAAACAAACCTACTTTTCAATCATTTCCACACAACTACTCATACAACTAACCTATGTATTTTAACTGTATTCTCTTTACACCTTATCATTATCTCTATGATATTATATTATTTTTTATAAACATGATAACTTCTACCTTGAAAAGTTTTCATCAAAAGATTTTATCTCTAACCAAACGTACCCTTTATGTGAACCTTGACATTTATAGATGCCAAGTCCCGGTTACTCAGCTTAGGTTAGCCACCTCCTTTGTTATTTATGCAAAGCTCTACAAGGGGTGATATATATAAGCCGATATACTATGCACACATGCTATCCAACCCTAAGTTTCAAGTAAAAGATGAATTATGCTATGAATCACTAAGATAATGTATTTACTGTAAAGCATAGGGTTGCAAAGATGCAAATGTATGTAGGCTCGAAAATAGGGAACAAATATGCAAAATATAGCATTCAAGCACAACCGGGGACAAGCACTCATATTACACAAAAAATTGCTTTAATCATTTCAAATGAACATGTTAACATAGAAGTGAACTATAAAATGCAACTACTAAACCAATCACATCATTCATGTGTCATTTGAAAAGTTTTACAAATTAACACATTAAAGCTCAATTAATGTATAATTATGACTTAAAAATTTTCAAATTTTCATGAATTTGGTATTAATTTAAAGTTTTCTTAAATGTTCCTCAAAATGAATTGTAACTAATAGATTATCATAGGCAAGATTTTAAATACAATGCAACCTAAAACACATATAATATGGTTATCTAATTGCAATGCATGATAGAAAGCAAAACAAGACAAAACACCCCCCCCCCAAACTTGAGAAATGCATTGCCCTCAATGCATATAAGTTAAGAAAAATATAAATGAAAATGCTATGCAAATACAAGTAATAATGACATGCAAAGGAAAATGAAAAATTAAAAAAAAGGAAAGGAAAGGAAAGGAAAGGAAAGGAAGTTGTGACCCCCCTAGTTGTTGGGATGGAAAGAGTACTCATCATCTTCGTCTCCCTCTATTGGTTGAAAATGTGTATTGGGCCGCCTTTGCAATACTCAATATATGATAATAGATAAAGTGTCCAACATCAAATGAATTGTCAGAGAGGATAGTGCATAACAAGATGGCTCGGTCGGTGTGACGTCGCAACCGAGAAGAAGCAATCATGTGGCACAAATTCAAAGAGGGCACTGCAAGCTCAAATGCCCATGACTTTACACCCTAAATATGTTCCATACAAGCTCTTCTCAGGCAATCCTGCCGCATCATTAATACCATAAGTGTAGTTCATAAACTCCTCCACCATTTTAAACTCTTAGTCACAATTAAATAATGGAGCAGCTTAAATAAAAAAGGTTACCCACTAGTAGCACATCAACATGTCTACAAATACATGAAAACTACAAATCACCCACTTGCACACCTTTTACTTAAATTAATTGTGAGGAATAGGTATTTTAATATTATTATTATAATTCATTCCTAACTATAAGATAATTTACAAATATGCTGCTAGGAATAAATGATGTTTTGACATGTTAGGTTGTAGGAGACATGTTATGAGCATGTTAAACACAAGTACGAGTTGTGGCATTGGCATGTTTATGTAGTGCCACCACCTGTTTATGATATGGTTATTGGGTATTTGATTTAGAGGTGTGTTGTTTGGGATGATATGACTATCTTCCACCTCGCTGTTTAGGGCATTATGACTATCAATGCGTTGGGAAAAGTAAGTTGCAAATTGTGTTTGGGCTCAGCCCATGCTTGGACCCGGCCCGTCTCAACGAGGGCCTAGTTAAAATGAGAACAGGCCCGCTAGGGTTTAATCGCGCGCACCCCTCTTTCTCTCTTCTCCACCTCTCTCCCACTATTTCTTCCTCTTTCCTTTTTCCTACTCTTCCCGGTGTCGATCTAACCCTAAGCTACATCAAAAGCTCTTCCAAGCTTCTTTGTAGATCAATGATTCATCTCAAGGAAGCTCAAAATCTCAAATATCCGAGTTTAAGGTCATTGTTCTTGGGGGAAAATCGTGATCGAGGTAAGTAGATGTTGTCTCTTCTCAAATTAGTGATGAAATTCCATTTTAAACATGAAATAGGGCTGGTGTGAAGAGGCAATGTTCAACAACCATGTGTTTGGGGAGCTAGTGTTCATGGCAGCTTATGATTAGCAGGATTTAAGGGAAAAATGGATGTTGCTATGTAACTTTTATAAAATAGATGATCCATTAACGATTTTATATTATTAGAATATGATCTTGTTTCAGTGGGGTAAACTGAGAGGAGGAACTATAGGTCCCTCCCTTGGTATCTTTCAAGTGTTCAATGGAAAGCTTATGTAATAGTGAGTATATTAAATTTAGAATAAACCTTGTTAACTTTGCTAATGTTGTATATGCGTGTAGTGTGGTGTTTATTCCTTTATGTTATGGATGATGTATTATTCAAGACAGATGGTTGTAAAGGGTTGTTCATGACCCTTAGTTGACATGAGGAGATAGTTGTTCATGGCCCTTGGTCGACATGAGGAGAGGATTGTTGTGATGTTGCTATTTATGTATGGCTTTATGCAAATATTCTTGGGTGTGGGTGTTAGACCCGTATGTCTTATATAGTTATTCAAGAATTATCTTTCTACAACTTTTTCATGGCATGTGCATCCAAAATCTTATTCATTTCCTTATTGTGCTAACTACTATCTACTTACTGAGTCTATTTAGACTAACAGGATTTGTTATTTTATTTTTAAATCACAGGCCAGGTAAAGAGTCTCAAAATATCTTAGGGGGAGGACATAATATTGAAGACCATTAAATTAGCATTTGTATTCCTAGTTATTTTAGACTTTATATTTCTTTTTTATACTAATGCCTATGAACACTTAGTCAAATCCAACTATAACAAAATACATTGTACTTGGGTATTTTGGACTAGCTTATAATCCATATTGACACATATGTAAATGATCTTCTGGACTACTTATTGTGAATGATAAGTTACTATGATTTATTCATTATATGATTGCCTCTATGGTGTGAGAATACAAATTCATAAATGTAGAATGGAATATGATATTATAGAATAAGATTGGGATATTTATAAATAATAGGTCCACGCCTTATATATTATGGGGAGATGCTATCGAATTTTTCTTAAGTTATGTGACACTCGTTGACTAGCCATTATAAATGTCTAGGCAACAGGGCATTACATTAATAAAATGACTGATTTACTAAAAGTAGTAAAAAAATTACGTAGAATTTCAACAACCCAAAACATGCAAAAATGGAAGATTTCGGCATTGAAAATGATCTCAACCAGAAAAACTCGAGTTGCCACATCAACGGGCTCGATAAATGCTTTCCATTGATATGCGGTGGCTCCTGTAACTCCTCTGAGATCAAAAGTTATAGCCTGTTGAAGATGAGATGCATTTGCTCCTCTTTTTCTTATATCTGTTTTTTTTCTTGTGGCCATGGCCATGGTGTTGTTGGTCATTTTTGTACAAAATTTATTTTTTTCATGTGTGGGCCACGGCCACCATGTTGCTGCCTAGATTTGTTGCTTGCTTCACCTCCATGGGAATTTTTGTGGTGGACCTCTAATTTTTGAGCTGTAACTGCCTTGAAACTCCTTGAATTGATTGTTTAGCATTTGAAAATAAGTTTGAATCCTGCCTTGATCATGATATAGGCAAATCACCTTGTTTGAGCTTTAACCTTCCTAAAAATCAATACCGCTTCCCATTTTGTCATCCTTCAACAATTAACCACATCTTGAAATGTCTTGCCATGAATTCACTTGTAAGTTTAGTTCTACATCAAAACTAGCATTTCTAAGGGGATTCATAAAAGGGGCTAAAATTTTGCATTTTCACTCTTCAACTTTTGCACATTGAATTGTCATTCTTGTATAAGCATATTGATCTGAAATTGCAACTCGCAACGTAAATGATTTTGGCCTTGATTTTGCCTTGAACAAGTATGCAACTCACAAAACCCTTCAATTAACAGATGAGTAAGAATCTCAGTTCTATTTCAGACATCCCAAAACTGAATTCTCATTGCATGTGTTTCATAAAAGATCACAAGGACAAGAAATTCATTCCAAAACTGCATTTGGAATTGCAACCCCCTGCATTCGAACATGTTGATACTAGGCTCGAAACTAAATTCTTTTATTTATGGACAAAATTTGATTTAGTGGGATCCTTCACTTGCATTTTTTCCATTAAGAATGTTTTCTGAAACTCTTTGACCTCCAAACTTGGTAGATCCTACTTTCGCACAATTCACAAGATTCAACAAGCAAACAATATTTCATAATCAAAGGTGTAGTGCTACTTGTAATAGTGGTCTGTTGAGTTACATTTATTTTATGAATTGTGATTATTAATTAAGAAGAATTTAAGTGTTTAAGATTTTTAAATTATATTTTAATTGATTTAGCTTTACAAAATATGAAACACTCATGATTGACTGATTTGTGTAAAGCAGGAGGAATACATACAATTTTAGTATACAACATGGACAAATTGATAAGCGTTGATGAAAGCGGGAGTAAATTGCAAATTCAAGACTCAAATTTGAAGCAAAACTGCATTTCAAGTAAGACACTATTCATACATAGTTACTATTCATGCGCGTTACTGTTCATGCGTGGACTGTTGATATGCACACTATTTATGCACTGTTCATGCACACTATTCACCTCTATATAAACACTTGTGGGGGAATGTCTTAAGGAATCATAGAACATCCTGGGAACTTGGGTTGAAGTCTGAAGAGCGAGAGAAGACGTAGAACACGAGGCAAGAGGAGAGGTGGTGAGTTGCTTGAGGCGGTCGAGACACTATCGGGGCTTCTAATCAATAAGCTTTCCTTTCTTCTTCTATTTTGATTTAGTTGTCTTGTTTGTAATGGACTTTGAATACAATATTATTTTGTGTTTGATTTTTATTATAAATATGTTAGACTAAACCCTTAATCTAGGTTTAGGATGTAGCATACGTATAATGTAATAGATATTGTGGTTTGATTTATTTATGACTGATATTATGTGTTAATTTAATATCTTATGATTTAATACTTTCTTAGTGTAAAGGCCTACACTTTGGCAATGATTCTCATATATTAGGTGATGGAACTGAGTGGTGGAAGTGTAATATACAAAAATTAAGATATTAAATCTGAAAATCTAAGGCCATCAGAATAGACATGATGACATTGAGGAATTTCATGAACTTCTACAGAACTTAATGGATTCTAATTAACTTAAACCCATGAGAATAGGTGGTTAAGAAGATTAAAGTACGCCTTGTAGGTTTCGAGAGAAAGTATATGGATAATATAGGGATAGGTCTCCTTTAACACATAATATCCAGATTAAGTGAACAATCCACATATCTGTTGCAGAAGACGTATGTGAAATCCTAGTGTTCCGGCCTCGTGAAAAATCATATCATAAACTTGGTTAAAGATAAAATTGTTTTCCTGCGACTTTGGAAATAAATGTTTAATTAATTTCCCAGCAAAATTTTAAAGCATCTAATTCTTTAACCGAGTCCGAAAAGTACATCACAGAAATATTTTGCATTGTGTTCCACATTCTGATTTTACATCTCCAACGAGAAAACCCTTGATTAAAAGAGCTGAATACAATGGTCCATAAAAGAATGCTTAATAATAATGAAGTGCGTAGAAGATCCTTCTACGTCTTTACAAGTGCACGAAAAATCGTGTCTGACAAAAATATAAAAATAAGTGAGTACACTTCGCCCCGCGCCGTGACTCGAATGTGAGGTATATGACGTCACGCGCCATTTCTTAAATATGAGGTACATGACGCCACGCGCCATGACTTAAATGTGAGGTATATGACGCCATGCGCCATTTCTTAAATATGAGGTACATGACGCCACGCGCCATGACTTAAATGTGAGGTATATGACGCCATGCGCCATGACTTAAATATGAGGTACATGACGCCACGCGCCATGACTTAAATGTGAGTTTACGCTTAGCCCGTCGACCAGCGATGACTCGGTTTGGGAACTAGTGAGGGGCCCGTCGGCTACACCAGTGACCCTACACAGCAAACTAAGTGCGCTCTTAGCTTCTGGATTTACACAGCAGACCAGCGTGTCCCGCTTTCAGCTTCTATATAAGAAACCAGCGTCTCCCGCATTCAGTCTCTGGATTGAACAATTGGGTGTTTTACCAAGAAATGGATTCAACCGAATTTACAAAGTATGTTTGGGTCATTTTGACCAATTAAAAAGGTTTGGGCCCAACTGGGCTTGTTGAAAAGAGTTTGGGCCATCTTGGGCTTTTTTGGAGATTTTGGGCCACATTGGGCTTTTTGGAGAGTTTTTGAGCCATCTTGGGCTTTTTGGAGAGTTTTGGGCCAGCTTGGGCTTTTTGGAGAGTTTTGGGGCTATCTTAGGCTTTTTTTTTTTTTTGAGGGTCTTGAGCCCAAATGGCTTGTTGAGGAATTTTGGACCCAAATGGGTTTGTAGGAAGGTTTTTGAGCCGTCTTGGGCTTACTGGAGGTTTTAGGTCTATTAATGCTCGGATCTGAGCAAAGAGGTCATTCACCCGTGTATCAACTTAGCTCACTTCCCGGAGAGTATTTACTCGGGGAGAAATACATAATTATATATATATATATATATATTTGAAAGTCTTCCAAGATGTATGTGTATGAAAAAATATATATATATATATATATTTGAAGGTCCGCGAGACATATATATTTTTGGACAATAAATATTCATTTTGGAGGCCCGCGGGGCATATATGTTTTTAGAAAACAAAATCATAATTTTTGGATGCCCGCGGGTCATCTATATATTTTTAGAAATCAAAATCTTAATTTTTGGACGCCCGCGGGACGTCTATATAATTTTAGAAAACAACATCTTGATTTTTGGACGCCCGCGGGACAACTATGTAATTTAAAAAAATTAAAATCTTAATTTTTGGATGCCCGCGGGACATCTATATAATTTTAGAAAACAAAATCTTGATTTTTGGACGCCCGCGGGACATCTATGTAATTTTAAAAATTAAAATCTTAATTTTTGGACGCCCGCGGGACATCTATGTAATTTTAAAAATCAAAATCTTAATTTTTGAACGCCCCCGGGACGTCTATGTAATTTTAGAAAACAAAATCTTGATTTTTGGACGCCAGCGGGACGTCTATATAATTTTAGAAAACAAAATCTTGATTTTTGGACGCCCGCGGGATGTCTATATAATTTTAGAAAACAAAATCTTAATTTTTGGACGCCCGCGGGACGTCTATATAATTTTAGAAAACAATATCTTGATTTTTGGACGCCCGCGGGACGTGTATATAATTTTAGAAAACAAAATCTTGATTTTTGGACGCCCGCGAGACATCTATGTCATTTTAAAAAATTAAAATCTAAATTTTTGGACTCCCGCGGGACGTCTATATAATTTTAGAAAACAAAATCTTGATTTTTGGACGCCCGTGGGACGTCTATATAATTTTAGAAATCAAAATCTTAATTTTTGGGCGCCCGCGGGACATCTATGTAATTTTAAAAAATTAAAATCTAAATTTTTGGACGCCCGCGGGATGTCTATATAATTTTAGAAAACAAAAATTTGATTTTTGGACGCCCGCGGGACGTCTATATAATTTTAGAAATCAAAATCTAGATTTTTGGACGCCCGCGAGACGTCTATATAATTTTAGAAAACAAAATCTTGATTTTTGGACGCCCGCGGGACGTCTATATAATTTTAGAAAACAAAATCTTGATTTTTGGACGCCCGCGGGACGTCTATGTAATTTTAGAAAACAAAATCTTGATTTTTTGACGCCCGCGTGACGTCAATATAATTTTAGAAAACAAAATCTTGATTTTTGGACGCCCGCGGGACATCTATGTAATTTTAAAAATTAAAATCTTAATTTTTGGACGCCCGCGGGACGTCTATGTAATTTTAGAAATCAAAATCTTAATTTTTGGGCGCCCTCGGGACATCTATGTAATTTTAAGAAATTAAAATCTAAATTTTTGGACGCCCGCGGGAGGTCTATATAATTTTAGAAAATAAAATTTTGATTTTTGGACGCCCGCGGGACGTTTATATAATTTTAGAAATCAAAATCTACATTTTTGGACGCCCGCGAGACGTCTATATAATTTTAGAAAACAAAATCTTGATTTTTGGACGCCCGCGGGACGTCTATATAATTTTAGAAAACAAAATCTTGATTTTTGGACGCCCGCGGGACGTCTATATAATTTTAGAAAACAAAATCTTGAATTTTGGACGCCCGCGGGACATCTATGTAATTTTAAAAAATTAAAATCTAAATTTTTGGACGCTCGCGGGACGTCTATCTAATTTTAGAAAACAAAATCTTGATTTTTGAACGCCCGCGGGACGTCTATATAATTTTAGAAAACAAAATCTTGATTTTTGGACGCCCGCGGGACATCTATGTAATTTTAAAAAATTAAAATATAAATTTTTGGACGCCCGCGGGACGTCTATGTAATTTTAGAAAACAAAATCTTGATTTTTGGACGCCCGCGGGACATCTATGTAATTTTTAAAAATTAAAATCTTAATTTTTGGACGCCCGCGGGACGTCTATATAATTTTAGAAAACAAAATCTTGATTTTTGGACGCCCGCGGGACGTCTATATAATTTTAGAAAATAAAATCTTGATTTTTGGACGCCAGCGGGACATCTATGTAATTTTAAAAAATTAAAATCTAAATTTTTGGACGCCCGCGGGACTTCTATATAATTTTAGAAAACAAATTCTTCATTTTTGGACGCCCGCGGGACGTCTATATAATTTTAGAAATCAAAATCTTCATTTTTGGGCGCCCGCGGGACATTTATGTAATTTTAAAAATCAAAATCTTAATTTTTGAACGCCCGCGGGACGTCTATGTAATTTTAGAAAACAAAATCTTGATTTTTGGACGCCCGGGGGACATCTATGTAATTTTTTAAAATTAAAATCTTAATTTTTGGACTCCCGCGGGACGTCTATATAATTTTAGAAAACAAAATCTTGATTTTTGGACGCCCGCGGGACGTCTATATAATTTTAGATAACAAAATCTTGATTTTTGGACGCCCGCGGGACGTCTATATAATTTTAGAAAACAAAATCTTGATTTTTGGACGCCCGCGGGACATCTATGTAATTTTAAAAAATTAAAATCTAAATTTTTGGACGCCCGCGGGACGTCTATATAATTTTAGAAAACAAAATCTTGATTTTTGGACTCCCGCGGGACGTCTATATAATTTTAGAAATCAAAATCTTAATTTTTGGGCGCCCGCGGGACATCTATGTAATTTTAAAAAATTAAAATCTTAATTTTTGGACGCCCGCGGGACGTCTATATAATTTTAGAAAACAAAATCTTGATTTTTGGTCGCCCGCGGGACATCTATATAATTTTAAAAAATTAAAATCTTAATTTTTGGACTCCCGCGGGACGTCTATATAATTTTAGAAAACAAAATCTTGATTTTTGGACGCCCGCGGGAGGTCTATATAATTTTAGAAATTAAAATCTTAATTTTTGGATGCCCGCGGGACATCTATATAATTTTAGAAAAAAAAAGTATTAATTTTTAGATGCCCGCGGGGCATATATATATTTTTAGAAATCAAAATCTTAATTTTTAGATGCCCGCGGGTCATCTATATAATTTTAGAAAACCAAAGTATTAATTTTTAGATGCCCGTGGGGCATATATATATTTTTAGAAATCAAAATCTTAATTTTTGGATGCCCGCGGGTCATCTATATAATTTTAGAAATCAAAATCTTAATTTTTGTATGCCCGCGGGTCATCTATATAATTTTAGAAAATAAAATCTTAAATTTTGGAATGGTCTTTTAATATATATATATTTTAGAAAATAATATATATTTTTTGGAAGCCTCTATGTATAATACATACGTTTTTCGGGGCTTTTTATATATATAGATATGTCACTACATTTTTTTTTATTGTAAAAAGGGGACGTGAATATATATATAAGTATGTATATATATATATGAGGCGTGCCCGTGAGACGCCAGGTTCCCGGGGCCTTCATATATATATATATCGTTGTTTCATCATAAAAATATATAATTATATATATATATATATATATTTTTTTTTAAAAAAAAAAGACGTAACTATATATATATATCTATATGTGGCGTGCCCGTTGGATGCCGGGTTCCCGGGGCCTTCATATGTGTGTGTGTGTGTATCCGTATGGCGCGCGCACGTGTGTGCGTGGCGTGCCTAATGGGATCCCGGGACCCTTATATATATATTGTTATATATATATATATATGTTTTATCACGAAAATTCGTAGTTTTATATATATGTGTACATATATATACGACGGCCCGTGAAATTCCGAGACCCCGGGCCCTTTTATATATATTATTGTATATATATTTTTTATAATAAAAATACGTAGCTTTATGTATATATATATATATATATATATTTTACGGCCACCCGTGAAATCCCGGGACCCCGGCCCTTATATATATTATATATATTTTATAATCCGTAGCTTTATGTATATATATATATATATTTATATATAGAAAATACACACATATATATTTATTTTATTTTTAAAGGAGAAAAATACTTAACCCGCGTGTCAATTCAACCCGCCAGTCGGGGAGTATCCACGTTGGGAAAAGTAATCTTTTTGAAAATAATATATATGTATATATGTATATATTTTTATATATAGAGAATACACACATATATATTTTTATTTTATTTTTAAAGGAGAAAAATACTTAACCCGCGTGTCAATTCAACCCGCCAGTCGGGGAGTATCCACGTTGGGAAAAGTAATCTTTTTGAAAATAATATATATATATATGTATTTATTTTTATATATAGAGAATATACATATATATATTTTTATTTTATTTTTAAAGGAGAAAAATACTTAACCCGTGTGTCAATTCAACCCGCCAGTCGGGGAGTATCCACGTTGGGAAAAGTAATTTTTGAAAATAATATATGTGTATATATGTATATATATATTTTTATATATAGAAAATACACATATATATTTTTTTATTCTATTTTTAAAGGAGAAAAATACTTATCCCGTGTGTCAATTCAACCCGCCAGTCGGGGAGTATCCACGTTGGGAAAAGTAATCTTTTTGAAAATAATATATATGTATATATGTATTTTAATAAGAAAGAAACTCTTTTTTTTTACCTAAAAGAAATATATATATATCTATATATATTCGGAGAACTCACTTTTTTTTTTCTTTGAGCGTAGTAGAGTTCTCGGGTTTTCTTTGGTCGTTACCTTCCTCTTCCCGTCGTGTTGCGCTGAAATTCCCCTCTCCCTTGAATGAAGGGCCAAGCGCCTCTATTTATAGGCGACTCGGAGGTAGCTCGGCCGCGAGGCTATCTCAGCATGAGCGTGTCCGCAGAACCCTCAGCATGAGCGTGTCCGCAGAACTTCGTTGCCGTGAAAAAGCGTTTCCGCGGAACTTCGTTGCCGCAAGACTGTATTCACGCGGAATCATACATTCACGCGGAACCATTTCAGTAAAATCGTTCCCGCGGAACTTCATTGCGCGCGATTCGAGCGAGAAATTTTTGCTGCGGAACTCTGTTGCACGCGGCTCGAGCGAGAAAATTTTACCGCGGAACTCTGTTGCGCCGATTGAGTTACTGCAGAAATATCTTTTTGCGTTGTCGTCTCGTGTTGTTTCTGTAGACTGTCAAATGAACTCCATTCTTGCAGGTATGGTTCGAAGTGTTGGGCAAGTGCTTCCATCGCAGCTGGCTCCCGCTTGTGTAGCTGCTTGAAGTGGTTGACGACGTTTGTGGGTCATGGATTTGAGTGGGATTTGAGGAGGGGAAAGATGGGATCGGGATTGGGAATGATGGGGTGGTCGGGTAGAGTCTTGGGAACGGTGGGTTGTTCTGATTTCGTCTTCGTGATGACTTCGAGAAGCGACATGAGTGGGAAGTGGGTTGTTTTTCTCAGGAAGATCGGATTTTGTGGAGTAGATGAGTGAAGAAATTGGAACCTGATTGTTCGTTCGCTCGTTACTCGTTGTCTTCGTCTGCTGCGTAGAAGCAGGAAAATGGCCGTTCGACCGGGGAATGCATACTGCTTATGCGAAAGGGGAGAACTGGGGTTTTAGGGGCGGCAGAACAGCTGAAAAGGGGCAAGAAATTCGATCCGCTACAACGCTGGCAAATCAGAAATGTACGGGGCAACTTGGGGTGCAGCCAATTACATAAGCAAAGTCGGTTTGCATGTTTATTTTTTTTTTTTGGGTTGAGCTCTTCAAAACAGATCGAATTCTCGTTATATCTCAGCTTCGATTCACGCACACGATTCCAACAGCAAAGAGCACCTGCTGCTGTATGGCCCGGTAAGAAGACAGAGATAACACCTGATTCTCAGCCCGGCAGTACGAAAATGCAGAAGCGATCTCCACCGTCCGATACACTGGACTCCAATTTCCAACGGCAACGCTCTTCCGTCCGGCAGAATTATAGGGTCAAATTCCCAATCATTGGAATTTGGTCCCCTGCTCAAGCCCAGCTCGAGGAGTCAGTCTGCCATGCCATCTCGAAGCAAGAGGCCTTTCTCACCCTGCTGAACATTTGTTAATTAATTGATTTTTTTTTTTTTTTGGGCCGCTCCTGGTGAAGTCTCTTCTCGGCCATCTATGTATATTTGAAAGTTTTATGCTTTTTTTTTGTGGTGGTGTTGCTTGCTTTCTGCATGGTATATGTGCTTGGAACCCGTGCATATATACAGTTCACAGACATGGCGTATATTAATTTTGTAACAGTTTGAGTTTTGTTTGTATTCTCTATTTTGACAGATTTGCTACTAACTAAAACAATCCGACTTGCGTTTGTTTCATGTAATGAAAATTTTAAAAAAAAAAGAAAAAAGAGAAAGAAGTCAACATTCATTCCACCCATTGCATTTAAAATTATTTATTCAACACACGAATCAATAATTTTATGAAATCGAATAATTATTTATTCAATAAAAAATTTCATCCAAAAGAATCGTCAAATGTAACCTCCGCAAAACCACCAAGATTGAAACGATCTAAAATGTAACTGCAATCTAGATAAATGATTTTTATAAAAAAAAAAAAAAATTATAATATTATAATACATTTTTTTAAATGTATCAAAGTATTTATACATAATTATATATTTTTAAGCAAATGTGACTTATCAATATCTCAATTCATATAATTTTGGTATCATAATAAAGTGAATGATTTACATTAATGATCACTTGGATTTTGATTTCATCGTGAACGTAATTAAGGGTCATTTTCATTATAGTCAAAATGTAGTATGATTTCAAAAAAAAAAGTGCAATATGATGAACCCTACATCTAGTATATCCCATTAGAAAAAAAGGAATCTAGTCTAATACTCCCGGAAGCATTGAGGCTCAATGCTTCTGGGTGCGTACATCTATTTTTTTAATTTTTTTTTTTTTTTTATGGAAAAAGTTGGCTTGTCTTTGATAAATGGTTACGAGGTAACATGCTTATATACAAAATATTCAAAGAAATAAAATAAATGCAATAAGGATGATTTGATATAGAATTTATTTTTCGTCCATAATTATAACTAAAAATATATTTAATGGATTTTTTTTTATTTATTTTTTTTTACACATGTAAAATCATATAATTTCATAAGCCAAACTTAACCATATAATTGTAGTGATTTTATACCTCATCACCTAGATGCTCTCAATCTTGTGATTTCTAATCCCTGTTCTATGTTCTACCAGTGTTGTCAGAACCGAACCGGTGATTGAACCGGTAAAGGAACTGGTCTGGTTCGAACCGGTTCGACCGGTTAATCAAACCGGTTTGAACCGGTGACGTCAACATGACATATTTATGATGTTATAAATATTAAACTATTTTTTAATTTTAAATAAATATATTGTTAAAATTATATTTTTATAAATCCTAAATATATATGTTAAAGTTTAAGAACCACAATATAACCACAAAACATGCAGGAAAAAATTAATTTAAGTATATTTAATATATGTATTAGGTTTTACATTTTTCGAAAATTTAAATATTTTTTGTTTTTAAAAATTAGTAGCATTTTAGTATTTTAAATTACTAAAATGTTAAAAAATTAAAAAATTGAAAAATATTTAAAATTAGTAAAACTGAATACACATGTTAAATATACTTAGATTAACAGTTATATTAAAAAATTTAAAATTAAATTAATTAAAGCATAGAGTACACTGCATTGCTACCCATCAACTTCCTATTTTTATATACTTAACCCATGTTCCATTGTGGATCGCATTAGCCTCGAACAGTCAAATCCCACTTCACAAAAAAACAAAAAACAAAAGACAAAATGCAACGCGTTTCACGGATTCACAGGATTTCGCAATTCTGCCGCTTCTGTCGTCGTGCGAAAGGATGTGGGCGGCGGGCGATCAAGCAAGACAGTCAGCGGCGAGCTCTTGCCGCGGCGGGCGATCGGGCAAGAGAGGCAGCAGCGGACGTCGCGCGATCGGGCGAGAGAGGTAGTGGCGGGCGTCGTGTGAACGGGCGGCAGGCGATGGGCAGCGAGCGGTGGGTGGCATGCGATTGGGCAAGCGAGGCAGCGAGCGTCGTCGTGCTAACGGGCAGCAGGCAGACAAAATAGGTGAGGTGAGGTGAAAATCAATGATTGAATCTTTCGAATTCTGCTGAAAATTATGGAGACGGAAATGGAAAGGAGGCAAAGCCATGGTTGATTTAGGGCTTTTGGGGAGGATCTCGGAAATGGAAATGAGGGAAGAAGAAGGTGGATGGAAAGGAGAAGAGATGACACATTATCGTGATTCTCATCGCCGATCGGACGAGAGGAAGAAGAGGATGAGCTAGGGCAGCAAGGCTTCATTTTGGGGGGTCGTCGATTTGGGGGCTCAAGTGCTCGATGGTCGTCGACGACAGCAACTGATTTTTTTTTTATATGCGTCGAACCGGTCGTATTCGGTCCAACCGGGATGTCCGGTTCAACCGCCGGTTTGACGGTTCGAGCGGTTTAATGTAATTCAACCGAACCGTATGTAATCGAACCGGATATTAGACCGGTTCCCGGTTGGACCGGTCGGACCGGCCGGTCCGGTCCGGTTCTGACAACACTGTGTTCTACAGATCAACTTTTCTTTTTCATATTCTTTCTTCTCCTTATCTTATTTGGTTAGAAGGTGTTTAGATCCAACATCTTAAGTCTCGAATTCCCTATGAATCGATATTTATATACTACAATTTACGACTCGTGCACTTGTGGTGAGATTGTGAACAAGTATTTTGGTGTCGTTGCTGGAGAATTCAGCGTTATTTAGGACTTTGTATTTAAATACTTTTCTTTCTTCTTCTATTTTTCTATTCTCTATTTGTATATCTTTTTTTGTAGGATTTTTTCTTTTATTTTTTAAAAAGTTAGTTAATGGCATACTATAATCAACGATATGATGATAGAATGAGTGATAGATATTTTCATGATGACAAAATGATTGCTAATGAATTTCATGAGAATTGTGAAGCAGTGGACCAGTATAATTCATATGAAGAGAGGACTTCCATGATAAATGCATCATATGAACAAGGTTGGGGATGTAGACAATAAAATTCTCATAACCATGATAACCCACACTTTGTTGAAAACCCTTGCTCAAATACTTACTATGATAATGGGCCTATGCATTCCAACATTCCTTGGTGCAACAATCTTTCCTTTCAATCTGCAAAAAATTGCTTTCCACCTCAAACTCATGAATTTTACTATGAAAACTTATTAAAAAAATATTTTCCCTCCATTCCACTTACAGTTGCACCAGAGCCAAAAGAATCCACTGAAGACAAAATCTTAAAACTACTTCTTCAAGAACTTGATAAAATGAATGAGCAGCTTAACGAACCTCCTAGTCAATCATATATGGACTCTATGTATTTTTCTGAGGATTATGATGAAAATCATCTCGATTAAAGAAGATCAAGTAGAGTATGAAACGCATGCAGATGGATAAGTGCAGATTCCAAGCCAGGCATATTGCGAAGTCATTCTAAAAGATGAGAATTTAGAGAAGAGTGAGGTGTAGGATGTGGTAATGAGAAAATTCCAAATTAGTTAAAACCCAAGGAAGTTCAAGATGAAAGAAGTGAGAAAGAGATTATAATCAACACATCCGAGGAAGCAAAGATAGAAAAATCATCCATACCATTCGAGTTGCACAAGCCATGATTAGTTTTTTCGCAGAGAGAAGATGAACATTGCATTAATCTTAAAGAAATGGACATTGATGAACATAACTTAAGAAAAATTCTCCCCCTTTTTATTTAGATACTAACAACATCTATGATTTTGCAGAAAACCATAACAAGATGATGCTGCAGAAAGAGTTATTGGATATCACATCTGGTGATTGTCCAAGTTTCATATGCATGTAGAATGCAACACAAGAGAACTTAGAGAAAAACCCACATGAACTTGTATTTAAAAGATTGGGTATTGGTTGATCTAATTTCAACAGTCTAGCTAAAGACGTTAAATTTAGCGCTGCTTGGGAGACAACCTAGGGTTTTTTTAAGGAATTATTAGTTTCTTTCTAGTATTTTTGCTTTTTATTTTTAGGAATTTGATGCTTTTCGACTTGGAGTTTTCATTTGGTGTTTTGTAGGAACTTGCTCAGGAAGAATGTAATTTGAAAGCCTCCACAAATTAATAAATATCACTGAAAGTACATGCTTATTTATTCATGTTTGATTGAATGAATTGTCCTTGACATTGAGCACAATGTTAATTTTAAATATGGGGTAAATGCATTGCATTATTTCTTTGATTACCCTTTTAATTAAATATGAGCTAAATGAATATAGTACTAAATTTTTCACATTTTTAAAAAATTTTGCTAAATTTTGTTGAAAATACGCATGATTGTTGACACTGGATTGATTTAGACTCCACTTTAAACTATTGATTGTTCGTTTAAGCAGACCATAATTGGGATTTCTAAAACTTCGAGTTATGCAATTAACTGAATTTTAGTGAGATGTTGAATTTATTTTTGAACATGTACTTGTTGAAAATACACATATTTATTTATTAGATTATTTGATGAAATTGATACACCAAGGAATCAATTCTGTTTTCTTTCAAAATTAGATTAATCCTCTCTAATTTGTCAAAGGTTATTTCTAATACACATAATTGGTCATTTAAAAAGGTAGTTTTTCCCATATATATGAAAAATCTTATTTTGGTTGAAGGATTTCCAAAGCTAATGTTCAACCTGACTTGTTTGTGGGACATGATTAAGGCATTCCTTCTTCTGATGAGCTTATCTTTGAGAGCATAACTGTTGTTTACCCTCATCGAGCATGAATTTAAATTTTCTTCTCTAAACCTTAATTCCCACATTTTGAATTCAATCAACTTTAAATTTGAATCTGGAGCTGAAAGGAATGATGGGAATGAGGTCAACCACATGGCTAGTGCATTGATGAAAATAACTTCCTAGATACCTTGAAATATGGTGAGGGAATTTGTTTGTGGAAAAAAGTTCCCTAGATACCCTGAAATATAGTGAGGGGAATTATTGCTGGACTTGGTTAAAAAAAATTTTAAAAAAATATGTTAAACAAAGTTTAAGAGCCGGCTTAAAAAAAACACTAAGTGTGGGGGTAACAC
This sequence comes from Annona cherimola, assembly GCA_030490835.1. Classification (NCBI taxonomy): domain Eukaryota; kingdom Viridiplantae; phylum Streptophyta; class Magnoliopsida; order Magnoliales; family Annonaceae; genus Annona; species Annona cherimola. The sequence continues at coordinate 85,406,792 of CM059972.1, forward strand.
TACTTTCTGTTGTAAAATGAGGCTCAAATCAATGTGGAAACGGTTCAATTTTTGAAATTTTTTTGAATTTTTCTTTATTGTAATAAACCTAATCATTGTCCCACCAAGCCCTTATGATCCATGAATTGATTGATTGAGTTGGTAGAGAAAATTTGGATGCAAGACTTTAATGAGATTTATATGAGGTAATTTGATTGATATTTTTCTGCATCACTACCATTACTTGAATTGTTGACTATGTGTATTTAATAACCAGAGAAAAGGGGAGGATATTTGATGACTAGGAGTTTATGTTGCGGGAGTTTTTAAACTCTTAGTGATTGAAAGTAGAAACAGTAACAGGGTGTACAGTATTAATCTAATGAAAAATGATTGAGATTTTGATAAGTGCTCTATTTAAAAATCTTTTATTCAACATCCTCACTAGTTTTGATGTAATTTACATTTGGTTTTTTCTCAAAGTTCTTGAAAAATCAAATCTTGAAATTTTGTGATTTGATTATGTTGTATTTGCTTGAGGACAAGCAAAGGTTCAAGCGTGCGGGTATTTGTTGAGTCACATTTATATTATGAATCGTGATTATTAATTGAGAATAATTTGAGTGTTTAAGATATTTTAAATCATATTTTGATTGATTTACCTTTAAAAAACGTAAAACACTCATGATAAACTAATTTCTGTAAAGCAGGAGGAATACATGCAATTTTAGTATACAACATGGACAAATTGATAAGCGTCGATGAAAGGGGGAGTAAATTGCAAATTCAAGACTCAAATCTGAAGCAAAACTGCGTTTTAAGCAAGACACTATTCATACACAGTTACTGTTCACGTGCAACTGTTCATGCGTGGACTATTTACGCATTATTCATGTGTACTATTCACGATACTGTTCATGCGCAGTATTCAACTCTATATAAACACTTGTGGGAAATGTCCTAAGGCATCGGAGACCGTCCTGGGAGCTTGGGTTAAGGCCCTGAGAGCGAGAGAAGGCATAGAGCACGAGACAAGAGGAGAGGCGGCTAGTTACTTGAGGCGGTCGAGACACCATCAGGGCTTCCAGTTAATATGCTTTCCTTTTCTTCTTCTATTTTGATTTAGTTGTCTTGTTTGTGATGAACTTTGAATACAATATTATTTTGTGTTTGATTTTTATTATAAACATTTTAGGATAAACCCTTAATCTAGGGTTTAGATGTAGCATATGTATAATGTAACGAATATTGTTGTTTGATTTATTTATGACTGATATTGTGTATTAATTTAATATCTTGTGATATAATGCTTGCTTGGTGTAAAGGCTTATACTTTGGCAATGATTTTTACATATTAGGTGATGGAATCGAGTGGTAGAAGTCTAATATACAAAAATCATGATATTAAACCTAGAAATATAAGACCATGAGAATAGACATGATGACCTTGAGGAATTCCATGAACTTCTACAGAACTTAATGGATTCTAATTGACTTAATCCCATGAGAATAGGTGGTTAAGAAGATTATAGTACGCCTTATAAGTTTCGAGAAAATGTACAAGGATAATATAGGAATAGGTCTCCTTTAACACATAATATCCAGATTAAGTGAACACTCCACGTATCCATTGCAGAAGACGTATGTGAAATCCTAGATCCTAGGTGTTCTCAATCTTGTGATTTCTAATCCTTGTTCTACGTTCTACAGATCACCTTTTCTTTTTCCTATTCTTTCTTCGACTTATCTTATTTAGTTAAAAAGTGTTTAAATCCAACATCTTAAGTCTCAAATTCTCTATGGATCGATATTTATATACTATAATCTACAACCATGCACTTGCGGTGAGATTATAAACACGGTCCTTATATATCGTATGAGCAATCGAGATATGTTCGATACAAAAAATCTCTATTTGATGGGGCTTCTTCCTGTACCTATGAATTCCATAGTACCCAGAAATGATAGATTGGAAGAATCTTTTTGGTCTTCCAATATCAATAGGTTGATTGTTTCGTAAGGTAGCTGACTTTGGCTAATCTCCGGCTAGTCTAAATTCCCAAATTGAGATTATATCAAGCATGATGATGACCCTCTTAACATAGATGTGCTACAACCTGTTTTGATGCCAAACTTCTCTTTTCACTTCAAGTATAGGAATCTGTTACTTGATTACCTAATTTAGATGCTCCTTGAAATGATTGAATTGGGATTATAAAAGTCTTTGGCTAACTCCGAATTGATGGTATTCATAATTGCACTGAAATTTTGAAGATCACCAAATCGAATGAATGAGAATTGACTAAGTGCAGAGTCAAACTCCCATTAGCCTGTATGCTCTCAAAAGGAATGATCTTCTCAAGTTTCCTCGCTTCAAGACACATATGATATATCACGAACTCATGCCTTGGTTTCAAAAATCAGAAAGTGTAATGGGTCACCTCCCATTCAGGGCTAAGTTTAGCATCCTTAGCCCGACGCCTATATGATGATCAACTAATTCCCGCTCGATCAAAATTCCTTCCATGCAGATTATGCATTGGAAGTTCATATCTCTTCTTAGCCTCCTCAAACGGATCAGTTAGCCTCTTTTCTTGAATTTTATAGTCTATAAAAGAGTTGTTCGGGGTCTCGAATAAATGATGGCTTCAAGGTGCTGCTTTCTAAGAATATATATTGATTGATCGAGTAATGTTGCTCTTGGATTTCGAGAAGACATACAAGAGGTGTGTTAATATAACAATTTTCAACTTTCTCCATTGCATTAACTTCTATTTCTTCATCGGTTTCTTCTTCCACTTTCCTATTTTCCATTGGCTCAGCTAATTGTTTAAGCACAAATTAGGGGTCAAATTGTGTTGCCAGAGCGTGATGTCTTCATTTATGCTGGGAGTGACTTCATAGCCCTATTCTAGATCATCTTCTTTTGAATTTTATGCAATATAACTGAAAGACGTTTCTTGATCCAACTTTGGGTTGCAGTAGCCAATTTCTCCACCTGCTTTTGCATATTCTTGTTAAACTCCATTTGGCTATTCATGAATTGCATGAACATGTCCTCCAAAGATGGCTTATTTTCTTGTGGAGATGGCTCCTCTACTTGATGTGCTTGATAATCAATTGGCATCATATACTTGGGTTGTCGGCTTCCATTATTGGGGCTTACAACATTTGAATGATTAAGATATCCCACAAATTTGAGTAATACACTCACTAAATTGACAAATTCCTTTGCCTCAGCACAAACTGCAGTAAGTTGAATAAGAATTGTCCATGTTATGCATTTGATTGTCAAAAGCTGCAAATTGAGCTTGAGGTGCCCATGTATTATTGAACTCATGGAAATCCGAAGCGCATGTTGTTGAAAATTTTACAATTAGCCAATGATAAACATTTGAAACCATTAAAAATGCAATAGAGAAGAACCTGAAACAAAATTTTATCAAAAGAAATGAAAGAAAAATAAAAAACTATATAGAATATATACACAAATTCACAAAAGAAAAATGAAATTGTCGGGTACTACGTTCAAAGCACCAATCCCCGGTAATGGAGCCAAAAACTTGATGAGATGCATATATGTCTAATTAAAATGCTAGTTTTAACGCATGTATATGTTCTGATCACGCAATAAAGTATGAGTAGAGTGTCGTTCCTACAAAGATTATGTTAAACACAATATGCCCTCAAAATTCGATTGTCTAAATTGAATTGGAGATTAAATGAGGTTTGAATTTGTAGAAATAGAAGTAAACTTAACTAGCATGGAAATTGCCTGCTTTTTCCTACAATAAAGTGTGAAAACAAGAAATGCATTCTGAAAAGATCAAATGAAAGTGAAACAACTTAAATGAGATGAATTTAAACTAGATACAACCTAAAATTCATATAAACTACACTAGATGCAAGAATTATACAAATGATGAAAATTAATGCAAAACCTATGCAATTTACAAGATTCTCTTAAACTAGCAATCCAAATGAGTGCAAAATGAGTGTTAATAACTCCATGAATTTCATTTGTGAGGAAAGAAAGAAAAATTAATCTTCAATTGTGGATGGGGTGGAAAAGGGTTGGTTGGCGAGCTACATATATGTCTAATTAAATGCTCGTTTTAATGCAAGTATACATGCCGATCAAGTAATAAAGAGCAAGTAGAGTATCATTCCCATGAAGATTGTGTTAAACAAGTTAACACCTTATATTTCAATTGTCTTAAGTGAATTGGAACTTAAATGGAATTTATTTTCAAAGAATTGAATTCAAACTAAACTAAGTAAAGTAGTAAATAACCAAAATGGAGTGGATACTGCTGAGATTGCTTTGGGATAATTAAGATAGGTGGGGATATGAATTCATTGATTCGTAGTTATATCATTTTGGTCCCATTTAAGTTAGTTGTGCAGAGATTACTAATCTAGGTTCACTTATATTTATATATGTCTTTCAACACGCACAACCTAACCAAGTTTTAATTAGTTATAATGTTCCCATGCAACCAAGTAAAATAAGGTTGATAACCACATAACCTAATCAAGATTACACGAGGTTAATACGTATATTTCTATCCATATTAGCATCCAACACAAACAAGAACTAGAAAACCTGTGCCTTATATATGGATCTCATTCAAATTCCATCTTTCAATTCTTGAATATGAATATTTAATCAATCTACATGGTTGCAATGCTTGTAAACGCACTAAGCATGATATATAAGGGTAATCTTAAATAATATAAGCTACAATACAATTATTTTCATATTCAAGCACAAAGAAACCAAAGTTAACATAGATATGAGTTTAAATCATTCATATCTCCTATCATAGGGATTTAACCACAAAACATAATTTCAAATCCTAGTAAAATGAAGTTTACAATCATCACAAGAGAGGAGAATAACAAAAATGAAAAGAGAGATGAGAAGAGGAGATGAAACTCAATAGAATTGCAGGAACAGTTTGTTCTTCACTAGCTCTTCTTTCCTTACTTGAAGCTCTTGATTTTTCTCTCCCAAACACAGTAGCCATGACCCCTAGAAGTGATGGTCTTCAAACTCTAAAAGAGCTATATATATCCCATAGCATTTGGAGCTCACACATGTGGAAAATTCCTCATGCATGCCTTCGTGGCTGCAGCCATCAAATCCATGGTCGCAGTGACGAGCTGCGTATATATCTAATTAAAATGCTCATTTTAAAGCAAGTATACGTGCCGATCAAGTAATAAAGAGTGAGTTAAGTATCGTTCCCACGAGGATATGGTCTAACTAAGATTATTAATTAGTTCAATTGCTTTCGGTGAGTAGAAAGGGATTTCGTAATTAAAGTTTGAAATAACAATTGCCTAAAAGAAATAGAGAAGAGTTTCACGGAATAACTGGAATACTAAAAAGGAATTATCAAATGGGGATGACAAATGGGATAGTCGGGAATCCTTGAATCTAAACTTATTGCATTGGTTCCTTTTCATTAGATTGTGCAGGAATTTCCTAACCCAAGTTTAATAATCTTTATATATATATATATATATATATATATCTCTTCCAACACATATAAAGCTAATTACACAACATTCAATCGCTATGTTCCCATGTAATTAAATGAAATGGAATTGATAGATACATAACTTGTTCATGAATACATAGGGTTTAACGGTATATTCCTATCCATTAAACAACTCCCCTTAATAAAAGAAGAAAACTATGCCCTACACATGGATCTAGCAGGGATTTTCCTTTTCCAAGGATGAATCCTGCAATTAAATTATCTTACAAGGTAGCTAATCTTATAAAAAGTATTAGACAACATATGCAAGGGTAAATCCACACAGCACAATCATATAGAAATCAAATATTCATTTATGAATCTTAAAGAACCAAAACAGTATAGTTAGATATCAATTCATCCTAACTTCCTATCTATGGAAGTTTAGCTCAAAGGCATGGCATTAACATCCATTACATCCATAATGAAAGTATTATAAAAGGAAAGAGAATGAGAGAGAGAAAACTAAATCTCGGGAGCTTCCACCAACGAGATCGGATTTCCTCTTCAGATTGCGTTGGAACCGAATCCTTTTCCTTCTCTGTGCGGCTGCTCCATCAGCTCTCTCTCCCTTCTGGCACAAATCCCTAGGTTTCTATTTAAGTCACTTAGCCCATACGTCACACGTGCAAAAACGCACATGTGCAGATTCGCCGTGGCGCCTGGGCGCCAACTCCCTGGACGCTGTGTAACTTAGAAACTCTTTGGGATGCCTCTGCATACAAGTGAAGTGGCGCTTGGGCGCCAACTCACTGGAAGCTTTGTGACTTACCAACTTTTTGAAATACCTCTGTATGCTAGTGAAGTGGTGCCTGGGCGCCAACTTACTGGAAACTTTTTGCCGTGTGAGGTGCTAAAACTTCTGGCTAAGGCATGTAGGGTGGCGCCTGGGCGCTAACGTGCCTGCTTCTTCACTTGGCTTCGTTCTTCATTCGACTCACTCGCATGCTTGTAATTGTCCATCCTTCCTGCAAAATTGACTAAAACTAAATAAATGAACTAAAAATGTCTATTTTATACTAAAAATACATAAAAACTACGTAATGCTCTTAAAATGCAAAGTGAGTGAAAACTAAGCTAAATGGATGCAAACTAACCATATTCTCTTGGACTAGCACACAAAAATAGTCTAAAATGAGTCATGATAACTCACATTTTCGCGAGTTATCACGCAGTCTTGGTGCTCCTGGACAGCATTGACAACTAAGCTCTTAAGTCGGTGGAATGGTGGTCGTGGCCTCAGGCAAGCTAGAGACAGCATTGCTCTTTGACAGCTTTGAGTGATTTCTCTCATTTCATCCACTTTTTTGGCTTGAAATTGCATGGGAATTGCTCTCTTTTTTCTACAAAAAAAGAGTAAAAATAATTAAATGAATTCCTAAATGATTAAATGAAATTAAACAACTAAAATGAGATGAATTACACTAAATGCAACCTAAAATGCATGAAAATCACACAAGATGTAAGAATTACACAAACGATGAAAAATAATGTAAAACTTATGCAATTTTAGATGTTTCTCTTAAACTAACATTCCAAATGAATGCAAAATGAGGGTTGATAACTCTAGTTTTGTAGAGTTATCATTGGTTCAATTTGTGACTCAGGCTTAACCCAATTAATTTTCATTATATGATCTAATATTTTTAGGATCCGGTATAGAAGTAGACCAAACGTTTTAACTCAAACTGAAAAATATGGTTGCAGTTAGTGGACATTTCCCGACCTAAATAGACCAACCTTGCCTTATATATTTATTAAAATATAACTTTTTCCAAATATACTAATTATGTTTGACTATAATTCCAAATATGCCCACTATGTTTCAAAAATTCTAGATATACCCACTATGTTTACACAAAATCCCCTATATGCCCACTTCATCACTTACGTAAGAAATGATGTCATAAAATAAATGAAATGACTTGCATACCCATCTGTTATGCCTGAACCGACTCAGTGGCACTACGCCTTCTGCCTTCAAGAGAAGTGCGGTAAGCTTGTCTCTTCCTCTAAATCCTCCACCTTCTTCCTCATCTCCCCAACCATAGCTTCCTGCACACTACCACTACCACCACCACACTATTATTATGGTTGCTACCATTTTCTCCAACACCACCGCCACTGATAATCCAATGAAGAATGTCATAACTCCCTCCCAATTACCAAGCCACTTGATCACGTATGTGCACGTCACCAGAAAAGCAACATCCACCTACCATGGAAAGAAGCTTAAGCAATCCCCCCTTCACCACCCCTTCCACCATCTACACATACCTTGAATGGGCCTCGAGCGCTTTCTTTATCTTCTCCTTTTGCTGCCACTCCAATATTTCCTCCATCTCCACTAACAAATAGAAAACAAGTGCCTCTTCACCTCCGCCCATACTTACTTCACCTGTAAATTTAAACCCCCCACCATCTCAAAAAACCATGTTTGACGACACCCTACTACTGCCACTGTCAGAGGAGATGAAAGACACCTTTGACTGCATGAAATTGAAGTGGTCTTTGGGTAGCTAGTTAGAGAAAAATAAGAAATGGGGATTACTCCCCTATTGCGAGAGACCCCATTATTCTGGCTCTCCTTCTAGGAGGATTACAAGGGCAGAGTGCGTTTATAGTACCTATCCTATGTGATCAAGGAAGCTTCAAAGATCTACAGTGCCAACAAGCTCAAGTTTCATGAGCAGATTTAGATGCAGGGGATGGCTGTGGGATCGGCCAACTTGATTATGAGTTTAGTAATCTAGTTTGTAAGCTAGTTAATTTAAAGAATGAAAAGTTGAGAGGCGTGTAGATAGTGAACTTTTTGAAAAAATTAATCCAACGAAGAAGAAGAAGAATAGCAACTGAGTGTAGTCTGGATCCTCTTTCTAAAGCATCATCAGCAGCTACACTAACCTCATCCTTAAGCACAATAGGTTAATCGCCGTGCCTTGCCACCTCGACAACAAGGACAACAATAATGAGAGCTTGCATAAGATGAGCTTTCTTTTGGTCCATTCTACATCTCTCCCACCACCGCACAAAGCATCAAAGCACCTAATGCACAATTCGTCACTTGAAAATAGGAAGATGAAGGCTTAATGAATGCTCTAGCTAACCTTATAACTCTTCTTGTCGTGTCATAAATAGTTTGGGAGTAGTTACACGTTGGAGGGTAGGCGTCGCACATTAAATGAGCCAATGTTTGAATTTTTCCAACTGTTACAACTCAAGTTGCATTTGGAGTCTACTTCGGATATGATTTCACCCAAGTCGTAGATTGAAGTTAAATTTGGGTAAAACTTCAGTCATCTTCTTCCTCCCATTGATCTTTCCTTCTTGTCTTATACTTTTCAAGTTCTTTCTTAGGTCGACTTGGTCTTTGGACTTGAACTAAGTCATAAGTGATGTTAACTTGTGTGTGCGACTTTGATAATTGGTGATTAATAATATATTTTGTGGATATTTTATTTTAATTTTGCGGGTAATTAATTGAGTTTAATGCGAAATTTGCATTATTGCAACATTTAGGCATTAAATAGTAATTTCAAGTGATTTAAATAAATTTTCTAATCTTTTGGGCTTGAAATTACGTTTTTTAATTGTTGCTATTATATAGATTATGTTTGATATGAATTATTGCCAGAATTGGGTTTTAAATAATTTTAATACGTTAACTACCGGTTTTGATGAATTAATAATTAAATTTTTTTATGCGAGTTAACTAATAAATTTCAGATGTAGGGCCCCCAAGAAAATCAGCAGCATCTAAACCGTCCAAAAATTAATTCAACTGCAGCCAGCTCGTCTAGGCCGTTGATCAAGCCCCATTATATTGACGGTACTAAGCTGTGTAGAAAATCAATCGCCGGAAATGTTCAGCCATCCAACCCGAAATTAAGCAACGGTGTCTAGTGAAATTACGTCGCCCTAATTAAGCAAGAAATCATTGATGCGGGGCCCACAATATTCATCGTCCAAACCACATCCAAAATTAATATGCAGGAAATGTCAGCACCGTCCATTGAATACCCACGCTTGATCACGTCCGGCAAATCAGATTAATCTGTTCGGCTGTTCAATTAGAAACCATGGAATTTTGTCCAGAAAAATAACGTCCATCTGATTTTGCAATTGTCCAAAGCATCTGAAAACATCCATACGCCCATTAGCACCGTCCATCTGAAATTGACGATTCCAAGCTGTTCAAAAATCATGCAGCATGACGGTCCACCAGTAAAATCCCAGCTGTCCAAATTTTGATCAACTAGAAAATCTATCATCCAGTTAATTCAAATCTAGACCCTTCATTATTCCAATCGTCCAGATTTCCATGTTTCGCTACCTAGAAATGTACGTATCCTAGATTGTCCAGCTATCTATCTAATTAAATCCATGCATATTACATCAAAGAAATTAAAACCGCCCAAGCTGCATCCACCGTTAGCCAACAGAAAAATCTGACTGCCCATATAGTCTCGCAATTTCAAATTGCGCAAGCAAGAGCAACGCACACGGCGGCATACATGCTAAAGTACACTTATAAAAGAGGGTGCGAGGAACCAAATCCGAAGACAGACTTCACTGTAGGAAATCACGCGAGAGAGAGAGAGAGAGGCTAAGAGCACTAGGCAAGAGGCGGAGCAGGGAGTTGCATGGAGCAGCCGACATACCATCCGGGCTTCCAACCAATAAGATTTTCTATATCTTTTCCTTTTTAATTTTAATTGCTTCATTTAAGATGCGTTTGAATTTTAATTTTATTTTGGACTTAAACATGCTTGGCTAAGCCCTAAATCTAGAGTTTAAGATGTAACATGCATACAATGTAATATGGTGTGTGGTTTTAATTTATTTATGATGAATATTATTGTTAATTTAATATCTTATAATTTTAATGCTTGCTTTATACATGGGCTCGTACTTTGGCATGATTGCATATATTAGGTAATGGAACCGAGAGGTGGAAATCTAACATACGATAACCAAGAAATTAAACATAAAAATCTAAGACCGTGAGAATAGGCATGATGACCTTGAGGAATTCCATGAACAAGCTCTAGAACTTTATGGATTTTAATTAACTTAATCCCATGAGAGAAGGTGGTTAAGAAAATTAGGGTTTGTTCTCCTTTAACGAACAACATCCAGAATAAGTAATTATACCACTACCCATTGCAAAAGACGTATGTGAAACCCTAGACCTTAGGTACTCACATTCTTACTTTCTACTATCCATTCTAGTTTTTTATTTTATTTGCTCTTCCCAATTTTCTACTTTTGACTCCATTTTATTTACTTTATTCCTTTTATATTCGATATGAAAGCGTTTAAAAGCAAAATTTATAATTCTGAATTCCCTATGGATCGATACTTTATATACTACAATCTACGACCCGTGCACTTGCGGTGAGATTACGAACAAGTATTTGGCGCTACTGCCAGAGACTTCGACATTACTTTAAATTTTTTAGATATTTTCTTTGTTCTTTTCTTTTCTATTCTATGTTGCTTTCTTTCTATTTATTCTTTTTCTCTTTTACTTTCTTTCTCTTGTATCTGTCTATTCTCTTCTTTTTCTTCCATCTCCCATTCTTATTTGTTTTGTCTTTTTTTAACTAGTTAGTTAATCCTTGCATGCACCCACATACTCCAAGTTTTGCAAAGCAATTAATAGAAAATTTTTTGCTACTGACCATGAAATTGAATAATCTTTTCAAAGAAGAGTTCGTGAGTACAAAAAACAGCAATGCTCATAAGAAACCATGACGGACCATACCAATCAAGTCCCACTATGACAAGAGTAAGAGGAAGGCCAGACTGTGAACAACGCTCCTCCAAGTAGGGTAATTCTCAGCGATCAGAGCCGCCCAAACCCTCGAGGATTTTGATAATGCATAATGGAACCAGAATTGGTGCAAAAAGTTTTAAACTTAAACTAGGACTTATCCAAATGGTCCAATAAGATCAATTTGCAGGATTACCATATGAAAACCTCAATGTACACATAACTAAGTTCCTGCAGTTGAACAACACAATAAAGGTTCAAGAAATTCCACGTGAAGTAATCTGTCTCTAACTTTTCCCATTTTCTCTTCATGATATAGCTAGCGAGTGGTTCTTTTCTATGTCACCCGACACCTTCAATACGTGGTACAAGCTCTCTACTTCCTTCTTAGAGAAATTCTTTTCACCCGCCAAGACCAGGAGGATTAAGGATGAAATTAATCAGTTTGTCCAAAAAGATGAAAATACCCTTTTTGATGCATGAGAAAGAATGAAAGACTTGCAGTGCAAGTGTCCACATCATGACATCCCTCAACGTGATATCATAGAAAATTTCTTCAACGAACTTGACAAACCGACTCAGAGTGCCATTAGTTTAGTTGCCAGAGGCTGATTCATACGATTTACTGACGAGGAGGCTCTCGAACTCCTCAATGACTTGGCCCTTTATGACTCTTAATACGGGAGGATATTCGAGGACCCTCTCAGCTAGGTAATATATATGATATCAAATCTATGAATTGTTTTCATGCTAAACTTGACTAGTTATCACAGCAAAAGAAATAGGAATCTATGGACCGAAGTGCAATCTTCTTCTCGACAAACTTCATATAAGATCTGTGGACACTATAAGCGAGAAGGCCATCTAAGTATATTTTTACCATCTAGGACACTACAAGCGAGAAGGCCAATGTAATCAACAACCAGTATATTACTCGCACTTATGGTAATCTTTACTCAAATACCTACAACCTTAGATGAAGAAACCACCATAATTTCTCTTGGATAAACCAGTCAAATATCTAAAACTATGCTCAAAACAATAAGCGACCTGTTTTTCCAAGAAAACCTCTCAACCCACTATCATATCTAACTCAACCTGTTTTAGCCGCACCACCTTCAGCACAATCCTCTAATCCCTTGATTGATAAATTATTTGAAAGATTGGACTGAATGCAAACTCACATTAATTTGCTTCAAAACTAAATTTCCCAAAAAGCCACCTCCTCATCCCATAGAGAACAGGGTAAACTCCCTAACCAACCCGAAGTAAACCCTAGAGAACAAGTGCAAGCAGTCACTTTGTAGAGTGGAAAATTGCTCAAACAACCTCAACCATCTCAAATTGACATTAAAAAGGAAGCCAAACAAGTATAAAAGCAAGAAGAGGAGCCACAACCTGAGCCAATGGTGGAAAATCCATACGTCCCACCACCTCCTTATCAATCTCGTCTTCCCTTCCCTCCATGGCAAAGACAAGCAAAACTTCAAAAGCAGTTCGAAAAATTTATTTCAACATTCAAGAACCTATCAATCAGTGTGTCATTCATTGATATGATCTCTCAGATGCTAACTTATGCAAAATTCACAAAAGAGATGTTGTCTAATAAAAGAAAGCTCGAGGAGTATGGAATCATTGCACTCATTGAGGAGTGCAATGTCATCCTACAAAACAAGCTACCAAAAAACCTTAAAGATCCCGGGAGTTTCTTCATTCATTGTACTCTTAGGAATGTTCAAATCAGCAGGAACTATGTGATCTCGGAGCCAATGTAAGTCTGATCCCTCTCTCCATATAAAAAAAGTTGAATATGGGAGATCCAAAACCTACCTCTATGTCACTCTAACTTGCTGATCGATCAATTAAATTTTCAGTCGCCATTCATGAAGATGTACCTCTGAAAGTCAAAAAACTGTTCATTCCCATCGATTTTGTAGTCCTTGACATGGAGGAAGACTGCCAAATTCCCATCATTCTTGAATGACCTTACCTAGCTAGTGCTGGAGCCATCATAGACGTCAGGAATGGTCAACTTTCTCTGACAGTTGTAGACAAAAAAGTAGAGTTCAACCTTTCTGAAGCCACAAAGCATCCGTCAACTGACAATTCTTGCCTGCAATCGATGCCATCGACCCTCTGCCGATTGTAGAAAAAGGTGACTCAATGGAGGTATGTATCATTTAAGGTGCAAGAATTGAAAATTCTAATCCTGAACTTTCTGCTTGCGCAACTCTCTTGGGTAAAAGCCCGCCTATTTCATCGGCTACTATTGCAAATTATGAGAAACTGGACACAGATGTCAGATCTCTGAACTTAATACAACCAAAGGAAGAAGCATCAAAGGGAGAACTCAAACCTCTTCCTAAAACCTCAAGTATGCGTTTCTTAGCCTTGATTCTACTTATCCTGTCATAATTAATTCCAATCCCTCTGAATCCCAATTTGAGGCTCTTTTAACTGAATTGAAACAACATAGGAAGGCCATTGGTGACTACTTAAACAATTTACCTAGCATAAGCCCTTCTTTATCATGCATAGGATACTCGTGGAAGACAATTGGAAAATGAGCATTGAATCCCAAAGGCGTGTAAACCCAAACATGAAAGACGTAATGAAAAAGGAAATCTTAAAGCTGGTCAACACCAAAATCATATATTCTATCTCTGATAGTAGCTGGGTAAGCCCAGTACATGTGGTACTAAAGAAAGGAGATATGATTGTTGGGAAATCTTAAAACTGCTCGAAGTAGAATCATATACCCTATCTCAGATGGTAACTTGGTAAGCCCCAGTACATATGGTACCAAAGAAAGGATGCATAACTATTGTGAAAAATGACAGAAATGAACTCATACCAACTAGAATAGTCATGGGTTGGCGAATGTGCATTGATTACTGCAAACTGAACACGGCCACCCGAAAGGATCACTTTCCTTACCTTTCATCAATCAAATGCATGAACAACTCGCAAACCACTCCTACTTTTGCTATTTAGATGGGTATTCTGGTTATTTTTAAATTCTCATTCACCCACAGGACCAAGAGAAAACGACTTTCACCTATCCATATGGAACTTTTGCATATCGACGTATGCCATTCGGACTCTGCAATACTCCTGCCACTTTTCAACAATGCATAATGTCAATATTCTCTGATTATATTGAAAAAAGTATAGAAGTTTTTATAGATGATTTTTCTGTCTATGGAACTAATTTTGAATCATACTTTCTAACCTATCTAAGATTTTACAGAGGTACGAAGAGACCAATCTGGTTTTAAACTGAAAAAAGTGTCATTTTATGGTACAAGAGGAAATTATTTTGGGACATTTAGTTTCAAATAGGGGCATAGAAGTTGACCAGGCAAAGATTGAAGTCATTAAAAAATTGTCGCCACCTAATTTGGTTAAGGGAATCAGAAGCTTTCTTGGACATGCCGGTTTTTATCGAATGTTTTATTAAGGATTCTCTAAAATTGCTAAACCCCTTACTAATCTACCTAACCAAGATGTCCCCTTTGATTTTTTGACGACTATCCAAAGTTGTTTTGCAAGTAGAAGGAGACCTTAACCACTGCTCCAATTATACAACCACCTAACTGGAGTTTACCATTTGAAACCATGTGTGATGTAAGTGACCATGCAATCGGGGTTGTTCCAGGGCAAAGGAAAGACAACAAACCGGTAGTGATCTACTATGTAAGAAAAACCTTGAATGATGCTCAAGTCAACTATGCAACTACTAAGAAGGAATTGCTAGCTATTGTGTTTGCTATTGATAAATTTCGTTCTTATCTTGTAGGGTCAAAGGTGATTGTTTACACGGACCATGTGGCAATTTGCTACTTGCTCGCTAAGAAAAATGCTAAGTCGAGGTTAATCTGCTGGATTTTTTATTGTAAGAATTTGACCTTGAAATTCGAGACAAGAAAGGTATGGAAATTATGGTAGTTGATCATCTATCCAAACTACCACTAACTAAAGAATCTGAGCTAACAAAAGATGAGCAGATCAATGAGGACTTTCTCGACGAGTGTTTGCTTGCACTTAAGGACGTACCAAATCCCTGGTATGGAGACATTGTCAATTACTTGATCCGCAAAGCCATTCCACCCGATTTCAGCTATCAACAAAAGAAGAGTTTCATAGCGAACATGAAATACTACATCTGGGAGGACCCATACCTTTATAAGAGATGCAGCGGTGGTCTGATTCATCAAGGTGTACCAAATGAGGAAACCCAAAAAATTCTTTACCACTACCACTCTTCATCCTACAGTGGATACATGGGTCCCATAAAAACTACAGTAAAAGTCTTGCAATCAAGTTTTTTTTGGCCCACTTTGTTCTAAAATGTTCAATCTTTTATACTAAACTATGACAGGTGCCAAAGAGCAAGAAATAGCTTGAAGCGAACTGAGATGCCACTCACAAAAATTCTCAAGGTCAAACCACTCAATGGCTGGGGCGTGGATTTCATGGGACCATTCCCATCCTCATGCAACAACCAGTACATACTTCTTTCGCCCGACTACATAACTAGATGGGTGGAGGTGATTGCTTCTCCAACAAATGACTCACGGGCGGTCGCCAAATTCTTAAAACACAACATCTTTACTACATTCGACGTATACGAGCAATAATAAGCGATGGAGGAATCCACTTCTGCAACAAGCAAATGGAGCAACTACTCAAGAAATATGGGGTTACACATAAGGTCGCCATCCCATACCACCCACAAATGAGTGGCCAGGTTGAAATCTCGACCTGCTATATTAAACACATACTTAAGAAGATGGTATCCCGGTCACAACAAGATTGGTCAAAGCAACTCAATGATGCTCTTTGGGCATACCACACTACATTCAAGACACCGATTAGGACAACACCTTTCTAACTTGTTTATGGCAAATCCTGCCACCTACCTGTTGAATTGGAGCACAAAGCAACTGGGCAATCAAATTTTTAAATTTTGATATGAAATCTAGAGGAGAAAAATGTATGTTACAACTTAATGAACTTGAGTAGATCCGACTTGATGCTTATGAGAATTCAAGGATGTACAAGGAAAAGATAAAGTTCTGCAATGACAAACACATCTAGTAGAAGGTAATCAAAGCAAATGACCTAGTTTTGCTATGTAACTCTCGTTTTAAATTGTTTCCAGGCAAATCGAAGTTGAGATGGTCAGGACCTTTCAAGGTACTACAAGTATTTCCTCATGGAGCTGTCGAAAGCGAGAAGACTGGAGCATTCAAAGTCAATAGGCAGCGTCTCAAGTCCTACTTCGCAGGGGATCAAATTCTAATATGAGTCATCTACTCCTCTGAAATCACAGTACTAAACTGAGAATTTGAAGTCAGGCTGATAACTTTAAACCAAATACTTCTTAGGAGGCAACCCAAGAATTTTCTTTTTCTTTTAGGGGAGTTTTAATTTTTCTTTTATTTTCTTTTTTTTAAAATTTTAATACTTTTTAATTTTGAAGTTTTATTAGTTACATTTCAGAGCCTGTTGGATAAGAAGCACTATGAAATAAAGAGTCGGTTCAACTTACTAAAACAGGGAAGTCAACATATCACACTCCTTAAAACTACTCATTTAATTTTAATTTATCTTTTTGATTGATCGATTAACATTGAGCATAACGTCAGTTTCTAACAAGGGGTTGAATGCATTGCATTATTTTCTCTGACTATTCCTTTCACTATCCCCATGATTACCTAAACTAAACCTTAAACTCAATTTACTGAACCTCGCACTCCATTTTTGTCACATTTTGAAAAAAATGTTGAAATTTTTTTTTGGTAATTCTTGCAAAATTTTGAAATCTGAATTGATTAAGACCCCACTTTGAACTCCATAAGTCTTATAAGCAAACCATACTTAAAATTTCAAAATCTTTGAGTGAGGAAAAGAACTGAATCCTAATGAAATGTTAAATTTATTTTTGAACATGTACTTGTTGAAAATATTTGGATTTTTATCTTGAATTACTTGATTAAACTGATATACCAAGGAACTGTTCCTATTTTCTTTCAAAATCAGAATAATCTTCTCTAATTTGTCAAGGGTTGTTTCTAATGCACACAATTGGTTAGTTTGAAAGGTAGTGTTTTCCTATACACATGAAAATCTTATTCTTGTTGAAGAATTTTCAAACCTAAAACCCAATTTGACCTGTTCATGGATATGATTAAGGCATTTTTTCCTAATGAGCCTATTTTTGCTAGCATGACTGTTGTTTACCTCTATTGAGCCTAGAATTAAAATTTTCTTCTCTAAACCTTAATTTGCAATTAATTGAACTAACTTTAAATCTAAATTCTGAGCTGAAAAGTATAATGGGAATAAGATTTGACCATTTTCCTTTGTGCAAATAATGAAAATGACTTTCTTGATATCCTGAAATATGGTGAAGTAAGTTGTTTTTGAAAAAAGAGAGTTTCCTAGATACCCTGAAATATGATGGGGAGAATTATTATCAGACTTGGTTTGAAAAAGAATTCATGTTAAACCAAGGGTAAGAATAGGCTATTAAAAAAAGAATGAAAGCACTAATTGTGAGGGTGACATTATTTCTTATTGCAAAATGAGGCTCAAATCATTATGGAGACGGTTCGATTTTTGAAAATTTTTGAAAATTTATTTCTTATGTTAAATTTAACCTTTGTCACTACCAAAGTTCATAAGATCCTATGAGTTGGTTGATTTAGCCTGTAGAGGAAATTTGGATGCGAAAATTTGATGGTTGTATATGAGGTAATTTGCTTGATATTTTTCTACATTACTATCCTTACTTAAATTGTTGAATGTGTGTATTGAATAATCAGATAAAAAAGGAAAGATACCTGATAATTAAGAGTTTTTGAACTGTTAATAATTGAAAGCAAAATAGGTGACATAGTGTATAACATTAGTCAAGTGAGAATGGATTATTAACTGAGATATTCAAAAAGTGTCATGTTTTAAAATTTTTAGTTTAATACTCTCACTGGTTTTTTATGGTTGGCTAAACATTTATTTTATCTTTTTGTTCAAAATTTTGAAATTTCACAATCTATTCTTGAACCCTTTTGTATTTGCTTAAGGACAAGCAAAAGTTCAAGTGTGGAGGTATTCGATAATTGTTGATTAATAATATATTTTGTGGAAAAGTTTTATTCTAATTTGGAGAGTAATTAATTGAGTTTAATGTGAAACTTGCGTTAACATATGTTGTTGCAACATTTGGGTATTGAATAATAATTTCAAGTGATTTAAACAATTTTTCTGATCTTTTGAGCTTGAAATTATGTTTTTTAAATGTTGCTATTAAATAGATTATGTTTGATATGAATTGTTGCTACAATTGGGTTTTAAATAATTTTAATACGTTAACTACCTGTTTTGATGAATAAATAATTTAAATAATTTTTTTATTCAGGTTGACCAATAAATTTCAGATGTGGGGTCCACCAGAAAATCAGCAGCATCTAAACGTCCAAAAATTAATTCAACTACAGCCAGCCCATCCAGGCCATTGATCAAGCCCCATTATATTGACGGTAACAAGCTGTGCAGAAAATCAATGGCCGGAAATCTTCAGCCGTCCAACCCGAAAATTAAGCAACGGTGTCCAGCAAAATTACATCGCCCCAATTAAGGCAGAAATCATTCATGCGGGGCCAACAAATATCCACCATCCAAACCACATGTAGAAATTAATATGCAATAAATGTCAGCACCGTCCATTGAATACCCGTGCTTGATCACGTTCCGCAAATCAGATTAATCTTTTCGGCCGTTCAATTAGAAGCCATGGAATTTTGAAAAATATCATCGTCCATCTGATTTTGCAATTGTCCAAAGGATCTGAAAACATCCATGCGTCCATCAGCACCGTCCATCTGAAATTGACGATTGCAAGCTGTTTCAAAAATCATGCAGCATGACGGTCCACCAGTAAAATCCTAGCCGTCCAAATTTTGATCAACTAGAAAATCTGCGATACAGTTAATTCAAATCTAGACCATTCATTATTCCAATCATCCAGATTTTCATGTTTAGCTGCCTAGAAATGTACGTATCCTAGATTGTCCAGCTATCTATCTAAATTAAATCCATGCATATTACATCAAAGAAATTAAAACTGCCCAAGCCGCATCCACCGTCAGCCAACAGAAAAATCAGACTGCCCATATAGTTACACAATTTCAAATTGCGCAAGCAAGAGCAACGCACACGGCTGCATACATACTAAAGTACACATATAAAAGAGGGTGCGAGGAACCAGATTGGAAGACAGACTTCACAGCAGGAAATCATGAGAGAAAATTGAGAGAGAGAGAGAGAGAGAGAGAAAGAGGGGTGAAGAGGAGGCTAAGAGCACCGGGCAAGAGGTGGGGCGGCAAGTTGTGTCGAGCAGCCGACACGCCATTGGGGCTTCCAACCAATAAGCTTTTCTATCTCTTTTCCTTTTTAGTTTTAATTGCCTTGTTTAAGATGAGTTTGAATTTTAATTTTATTTTGGACTTAAACCTGCTTGGCTAAGCCCTAAATCTAGAGTTTAGAATGTTGCATGCGTACAATATAGCGTGACGTGTGGTTTTAATTTATTTATGATGGATATTGTTATTAATTTAATATCTTGTAATTTTAATGCTTGCTTTGTACATGGACCTTTACTTTGACATGATTCTATATATTAGGTAATGGAACCAAGATGTGAAAATCTAATATACGATAATCAAGATATTGAATCTAAAAATTTAAGACCATGAGAATAGGCATTATGACCTTGAGGAATTCCATGAACAAGCGACAAAACTTAATGAATTTTAATTAACTTAATCTCATGAGAATGGGTGGTTAAGAAAATTAGGGTATGCCTTATAGATTTCGAGAGAAGGTGTGAAACCCCAATCTTAGACACGTGTATGAAACCCAAGGGTTGTAAACCCTAGGTAATATATTAATAAAATATATATTCATGAGTATGAAAATATGTGGGAATAGAGGTCAAAATAATTAATTATGAAATTCGGATGAATAGTGCACGTGAATAGTGAAACGTGAATAGTAAATGTGGGATTAAGGAATATGTTAAGTTAATCACTTTGGATTAACTTAATCATAAAAGACGAAAAAGGAAGCTTCCCACTAAAGGAAAAAAGTGCTTTTTGGATTAAAATAATAATTTTCGGATTTTTTTTGGATTTTTGTGAAGAAAATGAAGAAAAATTCATATCTTGCAATCCGGACGTCGAATTGAGATGAAATTTTTTATGGATAACCAAAATATGATGATGAACATAATGAGTGGTCCAAGATTGATCAAAAATCACAAATCAAGGGTCAAGATGAAACATCAAAAGGAGATAAAAAAGTAGCTTAATTTTCCATTAATGCTACTTTTGACTTTTTATTAAATTAAATAATTAAAAAAAATAATAAATAATAAATGAACAGAAGCAATTGCAGGGGCTGGTTGGGAATATTTGACCAAATCAATGGTCCATGATCATCGTCATCCAAAATCAATGGTTAGGATTTATTTAGCTTAAATTAAATAATTTTAAAAATCAAAAAATAAATAAACAAATAGGGCTGCATAGGGTGGGCTGGAGCAGGCATAGGGTGGTTTCTCTTGGCTCAATGCACCTTTTAAAATTATAAAAAAATACATTTTATAATTTAATAACTCAAGCAAGGGGGTAAATTCCAATTTGATGAAAAATAAAAAGTATAAATAGGGGGCAGGGGTGATCGTCTGAGGCACTTCATCCCAGCTCCATTTGAGCATTTTTCACCCCCCACCACATTTTAGCCTTGAGGAGAAAGAAGAGGAGAAAGTGTGAGCGAGAAAGTGTGAGAAAAAGAGGGATATCTCCACGTCGGGTAAGTGATTCTTCCCAAATTTATTTTGGATATTAAGTAGGATAAAATCATTCTTAGATAATGCCTAAACATGAGAAAATAAGTATAGTTATAATACTTAATCGGAATTATGCCAAAACATCAAAAATTTGGAGCAAAGATAGAGCATTCAGGAGGATAACATATGATATGTGTAAATAATGCTCCAAAATTGATAAATGATGATTTGGGATGAATGAATATGATGTTGGAATGATGATTCAGAAATCAATACTTTGGAAGAGCCTTATGTGACTTGGGAGCTAGCATTAATCTCATGCCCAAGTCGATTTTCAGAAAATTGGGCATCGAGGAAGCTCGACCTATGACAGTAATGCTGCAACTGGCGGACCGGTCCATGACATATCCGGAGGGCATTATTGAGGATGTTCTTATCAAGGTGGACAAGTTCATCTTTCCTGCAGATTTTATTATCCTGGATTATGAAGAAGATTGGGACGTGCCAATCATTTTAGGTCGACCTTTCCTCGCAACAGGCAAGGCTATCGTTGATGTACAGGTTGGAGAGCTAACCATGCGGGTTCAGAACGAACATGTTACTTTTAGCATGTTCAAAGCGATGCAGCTACCAAATGATCCAGACGAATGTCTAATGATCGACATAGTGGATTCGGCAGTTCAGGCTGAATTCCAAGTCTCAACTCCAAAGACGTCCTGGAAGCATCGCTGGTTGGAGAAATCAGTGAATCTGACAACGATTCGGCAGAGATGACACGTTACCTACAGCAATCTCCGACTTTTTCACGATACCCGCAGACATTCGAATCGCTGGAGCTCAAACCAGAATCTTTTAAACAATTGAAGCCGTCGATCGAAGAGTCGCCTATTCTGGAGCTGAAACCCCTGCCAAAGCACCTTAGATATGCCTACTTGGGAGCAGAATCCTCACTCTCGGTGATTATTTCTTCTGCATTGGATCCCATGCAGGAAGAAAAACTGCTCAGAGTGCTCAGAAATCACAAAAAGGTCATAGGATGGACCATCACCGACATCAGAGGCATCGGCCCATCCTTTTGCATGCATAAAATTCAAGTGGAGGATAATTCCAGGCCATTTATCGAAGCGTAGAGAAGGTTGAACACAATCATGAAAGAAGTGGTCAAAAAGGAGATCATCAAATGGCTAAATGTAGGTGTTATATACCCGATCTTTGACAGCTCTTGGGTTAGCCCGGTGCAGTGCGTCCCGAAGAAAGGTGGTATGATGGTCGTCTCCAACGAGAACAACGAGTTGATTCCGACCAGGGCAGTCACTGGTTGGCGAGTTTATATGGACTACCGCAAGCTGAACATAGCCATGCGAAAGGATCATTTTTCGCTCCCATTCATTGATCAGATGCTAGACAGATTGGCGGGGTGGGAATTTTATTGCTTTCTGGACGGCTATTCATGATACCACTAGATCATGATCGTACCGAAGGACCAAGAGAAGACCACATTCACATGTCCATATGGCACGTTCGCATTCAGGCGAATGCTATTTGGCCTATGCAACGCCCCAGGGACATTTCAGCGTTGTATGATGGCAATTTTCACTGACATGGTGGAGGACTTCCTAGAGGTATTCATCGATGATTTCTCGGTATTCGAAAATTTCTATGACGAGTGCCTGACCAACTTATCAAAGATGCTCTAGCGTTGTGAGGATACAAACCTGGTTCTCAACTAGAAAAAGTGTCACTTTATGGTACAGGAGGGCATCGTACTTGGTCACTGGGTCTCCAAACAGGGAATCGAAATGGACAAAGCCAAAATCGAGACAATTGAGAAATTGCATCCACCCACCTCAGTCAAAGGCATTCGCAGTTTTCTGGGACATGCGGGATTCTACAGGCGGTTAATAAAAGACTTCTCCAAGATAGCCAAGCCGCTTTGCTCGCTGCTTGAGAAAGATGCACCATTCGAATTCACCAACGAATGCATGGAGGCATTCCAGGAGCTGAAAAAGAGATTGGTATCTGCGCCAATCATTATTTCTCCAAAATGGAACCTCCCATTCAAATTGATGTGTGATGTGAGCGATTACGCAGTGGAGCGGTACTAGGCCAGTGAAGGAACAAAGTTTTTCACTCCATCTACTACACTTGCAAAACCCTAAACGAGGCGCAAATGAATTATACCACAACAGAAAAGGAATTGCTAGCGGTGGATTTTGCATTCGACAAATTCAGAGCCTATCTGGTGGGCACCAAAGTGATTGTGTACACAGACCATTTGGCCATCAATTATTTGATCGAGAAAAAGGATGCAAAATCATGCTTGATTCGGTGGGTCCTATTACTACAGGAGTTTGACCTCAAAATCAAAGACAGGAAGGGAGCTGAAAATCAGGTCGCTGACCATTTATCCTACCTCGAAAGATCCCAGCTAGCCCAAGACACGGAGCAGATTGGGGAAGTGTTCCCGGATGAGTAGCTATTTTTCATCTCCCCAGGCAGTCCACCATGGTATGCAGACTTCATAAATTATATCATCAGTGGATTATTACCTCCGGAGCTGAATTCACACCAAGGGAAGAAATTTCTCCATGACATGAAATTTTATTTCTGGGATGATCCATACTTGTTCAAGCAATGCCGAGATCACTTATACCAAAGATGTATTCCAGAATATGAACAGGAATCGATATCGCAGAGCTGCCATTCATCACCGTATGGGGGCCACTTCCAAGGAGATAAAATTACGGAGAAAATACTTCAATTGGGGTTTTACTGGCCATTTTTATTCAAGGATGCCCATTTTTATGTCAAAAGATGCGATCAATGCCAGCGGACAGGTAATATTTCCAAAAGACATGAAATGCCTCTCACTAATGTCATTGAAGTGGAAATATTCGATGTTTGGGGTATCGACTTCATGGGTCCATTTATCCCTTCTTTTGGAAACTAATATATTCTAGCGGCTGTGGATTATGTTTCCAAATGGGTAGAAGTGATTCGCACTCAAGCGGGCGACACCAAAATGGTTCTCAAATTCATCAAGAAGAATATTTTTACGCGTTTCGGCACGCCCTGGGTGATCGTTAGTGATGGAGGCTCTCATTTCTACAACCGGCAGTTCATGGCAATTTTGCACAAATATGTCATACGCCACAGGGTGACGACAGCTTATCATCCACAAGCCAATGGACAAGTCGAGTTGGCCAAAAGAGAATTAAAGTAAATGTTGGAAATATGTGGAAAACAAGTTAAATCTATGTTTTGATGATTAAACAAATCAATTTGAGTAAGTCTTGGCTACTAATATGTTTGTAGAAACGTTTAAGGTATATACGGTTGAAGAAAATAAAACATGAAAGGCCAAGACGTTCCCCAAGTCGACCTCAAGATCGACTTCAAGAAGCCAAATCTGTCCAGAGTTGAAAATGGGAGAAGAACAAGTGAAGTCGCAGGCCAAGTCGACTCCACTTACGACTTGGGAAGCCAAGTCGCAAACGAAGTTGACTCCAGCATCGACTTCAGTCGGGAAAATCACTCCAGAGCTGAATTTGGGATGGAAGAATGCCGAAGTCGCAAACGAAGTCGACTCCAGTTGCGACTTGGGCGAAGTCGCGGACGAAGTCGACCCCAAGTTCGACTTGATGCTCTCAAGCTCAAAGATGCAGTTTCAAGTTCATTCCAAGAGTCAACTTGAGTGTTCTCAAAACCAAATCAAAGGTGCAAGATCAACTTAAATCTATCAAGTCCAAAGCAAAGCTCCAAGCATATCTCAAGATGAAGAAACTCGAGCTATGAAGACCAATCCAAGTTCAAAACAAGATCCATAAGCTTGACCAAGAAGTTATTCAAGATCATATGATTCAAGTTCTTCAAAGATTCACAAGGTTCAAGCTAATCCAAGAAGAATCAAAGAAAAGCTCTTCAAGAATCACAAGATCTACAAGTATAAGTAGCCATTCTAGAATGAAAAGCAAATCAATGAGGACCAAAGCATATTTTGCAAAGACCAAGTCAAGTCGCAACCCAAGTCGACTCCATGATCGACTTGAGTTGAAGTCTGAAGCCAAAGTCGACTCAAGACTCAGACTTGGAACCTGAAGAGGTGAAGTCGCACCCGAAGTCGACTTCACCTGCGACTTGGGTCAAGTCGATACCCAAGTCGACCCGACCTAGAACTTGAAGTCGCGACGGAGAGGCGAAGTCGCACCCGAAGTCGACTCCATCTGCGACTTGGGCGAAGTCGCATCCGAAGTCGACTCCGCTTGCGACTTGGGTCGCAACGGTCGGATAATTTTCGAACGTTGGCGCATTAAATGCGGCCACCTACCCTCTAACGTTCGGATTCCCTCCAAAATTATAAAAAGCATTCATGGTGGACGAGGGAAGTAGCTGAGAATCATTAAGTGTGCTTAACTACTATATTCAAGAGCTCTAAAGAGATCAAGCCATTCAAAGAGGAAGAACTTTGCTTCAAATTGCAAGAGCTACATTTCTGAATCTTCAAAGCCTATATTACAAGTTCTTCTCTGCGCCAAATTGTTTCTACACATCTGTAAAGTGTAGACTCCTTCTGTTATCTCATTTGTCTGTATTGAACTTGATTTAGTTTGAGGAACTAAGATCAAGTGTAAGCAAAGTAGTGTGTGATTGGAGTGGAACTCGTCACCTACTTGTGCTGTGTTTTGTTGAAGCCCCCTAGAGCTGGAATCTAGAAGAGAGCAGTGGATCTAATTGTATTTGAAGAATACAATAGTGGAACCCAAGTCACAAGGAGTGTGAGCTTGGAAGAGTGGAGTAGGGAGGTTGCCCGAACCACTATAAAAATCTTGTCTGCTTGATTTACATTTTCTGCTCTCTACATTACATTGCTTTCCATTTCGTTTCTTCATTAAGGGGACTAGATTCATCCGGGGTAAAGTTCCTGTTTAAGTTATAAATTTTTAAATACCCAATTCACCCCTCCCCTCTTGGGTAATTGCCATCAACTCGGGACCAACAAGTGGTATCAGAGCAGGTCTTTGAGTTAAACCAAAGAGATCTATTGATATGGCATCCCAATCGATTCCCGTTCCCGCTTTTGCTGAGGGCCAATCATTTACTAGGCCACCATTGTTTGATGGGAACAACTTTGGTTATTGAAAGCTTCGTATGAAGCAACTCATTATGGCTACCGATACGGACTCTTGGATTGCAATCCAAGATGGTGTAACATTGCCTATAGATGAAAGAGCTTCCAAGTGGACCGAAGAGGAAGTAAGAATTGTAAAGAGCAATGCTAAAGCTATGAACTTGCTATTTTGCGCTCTTACAGCTTCCGAATATGATAGAGTATCATCTTGTCTAACCGCTAAAGAAATATGGGATACTCTAACATCCATTTATGAAGGAACCTCTCAAGTCCAAGGGACTAGGAGAAATATTTTGATAGGAGAATTGGAAAACTTTAGAATGTTAGAAACAGAAAATATTTCTGAAATGTTTGCTAGATTCTTTAAGATTACTAACGCTTTGAAAGGTCTTGGAAAGGCTATCTCTGAATCTGAACAGGTCATGAAGATACTAAGAGCTCTACCGGAATCATGGACTCCAAAGATTATGGCGATTGAAGAAGCCAAAGACCTAAATACACTAAAGCTAGAAGATCTAATTAGCTCATTAATGTCACATGAGCTAATTAAGAGAAGAAACGAAGACAATCACAAAGGGAAGAAAGCTATTGCATTAAAAGCGGCACACAACTCAGAAGAGTCTACCTCCTCTTCGCATAATGATAATGAAGATATAGCACTACTCACTCGCAAATTTCGAAAGTTTGTGAGAAAAGAAAGGAACTTCAGAGACTACAAAGAAAGACCACGAAGAGAGAAGAAGAACGAGCCAACAAAGTGCTATAGATGCGGCGGGATGGGACATACGCAAGCTCAATGTCCTACGCTGGAAGAGAAATCAAAAGATCAACAAGAAAGGAGGGAAAAACATGAAGGCAGAAAATACCAAAGGCCAAAGGGGAGAGGCATGTACGTCAATGAAGAGATTTCATCAACAAGCAGCTCCTCAACCGACGAATTTGAGGTGGCAAATTGTGCTAGAATTTGCTACATGGCACGGATCGAACAAGAAGAAAACTTGTTATGTTTGAACACAACGGAAGTTTTGGAAGAACAAACCATCTCAACAAAATGCACGAGCAATGAAGAGGTAACTTCCAAACCTTGCTATTCTCAATCAAATTATTCTTCTTTTCAAGAATGCCTCAAATGTGCTGAATTAGAAGAACTGCAAATTGCTTATGATTCATTATATGAAGAAATTAAAAAGCTAGGAAACAAGTTGTCATTAAAGAGACAACAATGTAACTTCGTTATTATTGAAAATGGAAAACTAGCTGAAAAATTAACAAAACTGAAAGAAGAAAATGAATCATTGATAAATGAGATAGAAAAATTGAAAAAGGAGAACGAATCATTAGCAAAGTTCTCTAATCCCGGCAAAAATGTGAAGATGTTTCTGAACATGACTGCTCAAACAAATAAAAGAGGTCTTGGATATTATACATTTGAGCAAAAAGAAAGTGGCAAATCGAATGTGCCAATACTTGAGAAATATCAAACCAAAATTGCACCTATATACAAGCCACAAAGGAAAAATGTTGTGTGGACTAGAAGGCCAACGTTTGAACCATTGCATACTTGGAGGTCTACTCCAAGATTACCTATGGCTTGCAATTTCTGCAATAAAATGGGTCATAAAGCCTATAAATGTAACTTTAAGAAACTACATGACCATGGTGCAAAATTAGTTTGGGTTCCAAGGAACACAAGATTTGGGCTTTCTAAGATAGAACTACAAAGATTGAATTATTTTACTAACCCAAATGGACCCATAAAATGGGTACCAAAGAGATAAGATTTACTTGTTTATTTTTCAGATTTGTTTCAAGGCAAAAGCAAACAATGTATGGTTCATGGACAGCGGTTGTTCAAGGCATATGACCGGAGAAAGAAGTTTATTTCACAAACTTAAGCCTTGCAACGATGGAACGGTTGCCTTTGGTAATAACGAGAAAGGTAAAATTAAAGGTAAAGGAAACATTTATAGTATTTCAAATGCATGCATAGAAGATGTCTTGTTTGTTGAAGGACTCAAGCATAACCTAATGAGCATTAGTCAATTATGTGACAAAGGATACAAGGTTGTGTTTGAATCATCTATATGTAATGTATTTGATGGAGAACATATCATGTTTAGTGGAAAAAGACATGAAAATGTATATTTGGTCTCACTTGATGAACTAGATGGTCAATGTCTAATGGCCATTGATAATGATCCATGGGTTTGGAATAAAAGACTTGGGCATATAAACATGAGAAATATAAAAAGACCCTATGGAAGAAGAGTTTGGTAGAAGGCTTGCCAAAGTTGAAATATGACAAAGAAAAAATTTGTAAGGCATGTCAATTTTCTAAACAACCTAAAATGCCTTTCTCTACCAAAAAGGAAATTTCCACCACTAGGCCACTTGAATTGCTACACATGGATCTATATGGGCCATCCGATATTTTAACCATTGGTGGAAAGAAATATGTATTTGTGATTGTTGATGATTTTTCAAGATTCACATGGATAATTCTCTTAGCTAGCAAAGATGAAGCTTTCTCTATGTTTTCAACTTTTGTAAATTTGGTGCAAAATGAAAAACAAAGTACTATTGTGACTATAAGAAGTGATCATGGTGGTGAATTTGAAAACAAACGATTCATAGAATTTTGTAATGAAAAAGGAATTCATCACACATTTTCTGCACCAAGAACTCCCCAACAAAATGGAGTAGTTGAAAGGAAAAACAGAACTATACAAGAGATGGCTAGAACAATGCTAAATGAGAGCAAATTATCCAAGAAATTTTGGGGTGAAGCTGTGAGTACAGCTTGTCATGTTTTGAATCGAGTTACCATTAGAGCAATCTTGAAAAAGACCCCATATGAACTATGGAAAGGAAGGAAACCGAATATTTCTTATTTTCATGCTTTCGGATGCACATGCTATGTTTTGAACAATGGAAAAACCAACTTGGGAAAATTAGATGCTAAAAGTGATGAGGCAATATTCCTTGGGTACTCATCAAATAGCAAAGCATATAGAGTATTCAATAAACGAAACCAAGTGGTAGAAGAGTCCATACATGTTGTTTTTGATGAAACTAACCCATGCTTCAAAAGAAAAGATGATTTAAGTGATGCAGATGATATAGCAAGCAATCTTGAAAAATTGCATGTGGAAAAGCAAGAAGATTTCATGGAGGAAAGGGTAAGTGAAGGTAATAATTCCTACAAACCTCCAACTGATTTAAAATTCAAACATGCACATCCAATTGAACAAGTTATAGGGAATGTATATGAAGGTGTAAAAACTAAAAGGTCAAAGCAAAATGTTTGTGGACAATATGCCTTTGTATCTAAAATTGAACATTCTAATATTGATCAAGCTCTTGATGATGAGAACTGGATTATATCAATGCAAGAAGAGCTAAATCAATTTGAAAGAAACCAAGTTTGGCACCTTGTTCCTAGACCAAACGATTGTACTGTTATTGGCACCAAGTGGGTCTTTAGGAACAAATTAGATGAAAGTGGACTTGTAGTGAGAAACAAAGCTAGACTTGTGGCAAAAGGATACTCACAAGAAGAAGGAATAGATTTTGAGGAATCCTATGCCCCGGTTGCTAGATTGGAAGCAATTCGCATCTTACTAGCTTTTGCATCTCACATGAACTTTAAATTGTTTCAAATGGATGTTAAAAGTGCATTTCTGAATGGATATATAAATGAAGAGGTGTATGTAGAACAACCACCTGGATTTGAAGAAAAAGATCAATCTAAATTTGTGTACAAGTTAACCAAAGCATTATATGGACTAAAACAAGCTCCAAGGGCTTGGTATGATAGACTAAGCAAATTTCTGATTGATCATGATTTTCAAAAAGGAAAGGTAGACACCACTTTGTTTATCAAATATAAAGAAAACGATATATTGATCATTCAAATTTATGTTGATGATATCATTTTCGGTGCTACTAATGAAATACTTTGTCAAGAATTTTCTGAGCTTATGCAGAAGGAATTTGAGATGAGCATGATGGGAGAACTAAACTTCTTCCTTGGACTGCAAATCAAGCAATTAAATGAAGGAATTTTAATTAACCAGTCCAAGTATATAAAAGAAATGCTGAAGAAGTTTGGCATGGAGAATAGCAAAGGAGCAAACATGCCAATGAGCTCAACAATCAAAATCGACAAAGATGAAAAAGGAAAAATAGTTGATTTGAAATTTTATAGAAGCATGATAGGTTCTTTGTTATATTTAACTACTTCTAGGCCTGATATACTATTTAGTGTGTGTATGTGCTCTAGATTTCAATCATGTCCAAAAGAATCACACTTGGTAGCTGTGAAAAAAATTTTCAGATACCTAGTTGACACTACCAATATAGGACTTTGGTATCCAAAGGGCTCTAATTTTGATCTAATCGGCTAGTCGGATGCGGATTTTGCCGGTTACAAAGTAGATAGAAAGAGCACTAGTGGAACATGTAATTTCTTGGAAGCATGTTGGTTTCATGGTTTTCAAGAAAACAAACTAGTGTTGCTCTATCTACGGCGGAAGCCGAATACATTGCCGCCGGGAGCTGTTGTGCCCAATTACTTTGGATGAAACAACAACTTAGGGACTATGACATGGATTTTAAAGATATACCCATTAAATGTGATAATACTAGTGCCATATGTTTAACTAAAAATCATGTATTGCATTCTAGGACCAAACATATAGACCTTAGACATCATTTTATTAGAGAATATGTGGAAAATCATGATATATGTCTAGTATATGTAAGAACTGAGGATCAAATTGCAGATATATTCACAAAGCCCCTAGCAAAAGAAGCATTTTATAAGATTAGAAATGACATGGGATTGATTAATTTAAACTAGCACATGTTTAGGGGGAGCAAACCCACCTATCTCTTTCTTTACCCTCTAACTTTTTGATATATTGACAAAAAGGGGGAGAAGAGTAGGATTTGATATAAGTCCAAAGTGGGAGAAGAGTAGGACAAAGGGGGAGAAGAATAGGATATGGTTGGGAGAAGAGTTTGAATGTTTTCAACTTGAAAATTTGCATGAGCATATGTTTGTTGAATGTTGAAAGCATATTATTCTTTTTTACGTCATTGAAAGGTATACACTCAAATCAATTTTGTCAATCATCAAAAAGGGGGAGATTGTTGGAAATATGTGGAAAACAAGTTAAATCTATGTTTTGATGATTAAACAAATCAATTTGAGTAAGTCTTGGCTACTAACATGTTTGTAGAGACGTTTAAGGTATATACGGTTGAAGAAAATAGAACATGAAAGGCCAAGACGTTCCCCAAGTCGACCTCAAGATCGACTTCAAGAAGCCAAATCTGTCCAGAGTTGAAAATGAGAGAAGAACAAGTGAAGTCGCAGGCCAAGTCGACTCCACTTACGACTTGGGAAGCCAAGTCGCAAACGAAGTTGACTCCAGCATCGACTTCAGTCGGGAAAATCACTCCAGAGCTGAATTTGGGATGGAAGAATGCCGAAGTCGCAAACGAAGTCGACTCCAGTTGCGACTTGGGCGAAGTCGCGGACGAAGTCGACCCCAAGTTCGACTTGATGCTCTCAAGCTCAAAGATGCAGTTTCAAGTTCATTCCAAGAGTCAACTTGAGTGTTCTCAAAACCAAATCAAAGGTGCAAGATCAACTTAAATCTATCAAGTCCAAAGCAAAGCTCCAAGCATATCTCAAGATGAAGAAACTCGAGCTATGAAGACCAATCCAAGTTCAAAACAAGATCCATAAGCTTGACCAAGAAGTTATTCAAGATCATATGATTCAAGTTCTTCAAAGATTCACAAGGTTCAAGCTAATCCAAGAAGAATCAAAGAAAAGCTCTTCAAGAATCACAAGATCTACAAGTATAAGGAGCCATTCTAGAATGAAAGCAAATCAATGAGGATCAAAGCATATTTTGCAAAGACCAAGTCAAGTCGCAACCCAAGTCGACTCCATGATCAACTTGAGTTGAAGTCTGAAGCCAAAGTCGAATCAAGACTCAGACTTGGAACCTGAAGAGGTGAAGTCGCACCCGAAGTCGACTTCACCTGCGACTTGGGTCAAGTCGATACCCAAGTCGACCCGACCTGGAACTTGAAGTCGCGACGGAGAGGCGAAGTCGCACTCGAAGTCGACTCCATCTGCGACTTGGGCGAAGTCGCATCCGAAGTCGACTCCGCCTGCGACTTGGGTCGCAACGGTCGGATAATTTTCGAACGTTGGCGCATTAAATGCGCGCCACCTACCCTCTAACGTTCGGATTCCCTCCAAAATTATAAAAGGCATTCATGGTGGACGAGGGAAGTAGCTGAGAATCATTAAGTGTGCTTAACTACTATATTCAAGAGCTCTAAAGAGATCAAGCCATTCAAAGAGGAAGAACTTTGCTTCAAATTGCAAGAGCTACATTTCTGAATCTTCAAAGCCTATATTACAAGTTCTTCTCTGCGCCAAATTGTTTCTACACATCTGTAAAGTGTAGACTCCTTCTGTTATCTCATTTGTCTGTATTGAACTTGATTTAGTTTGAGGAACTAAGATCAAGTGTAAGCAAAGTAGTGTGTGATTGGAGTGGAACTCGTCACCTACTTGTGCTGTGTTTTGTTGAAGCCCCCTAGAGCTGGAATCTAGAAGAGAGCAGTGGATCTAATTGTATTTGAAGAATACAATAGTGGAACCCAAGTCACAAGGAGTGTGAGCTTGGAAGAGTGGAGTAGGGAGGTTGCCCGAACCACTATAAAAATCTTGTCTGCTTGATTTACATTTTCTGCTCTCTACATTACATTGCTTTCCATTTCGTTTCTTCATTAAGGGGACTAGATTAATCCGGGGTAAAGTTCCTGTTTAAGTTATAAATTTTTAAATACCCAATTCACCCCTCCCCTCTTGGGTAATTGCCATCAACTCGGGACCAACAGTAAATTCATGAGAAAACAATCGGGTCATCTCGCAAAGACTAGTCTATCAAGCTGGACGACGCACTATGGGCGTATCGAACTACCTACAAAGCCCAGTTTGGAATGTCTCCTTACCAACTGGTTTATGAAAAAACTTGTCGTCTACCGCTGGAGTTAGAACACAATGCTTATTGGGCGATTAAAAAACTAGACCTGGACATGCAACAAGCAGGGGAGAGTCGATTGGTGCAACTCAACGAGTTGGACGAATCCCGAATGCAAGCCTATGAAAATGCAAAGATCTATAAAGAAAAGGTGAAGAAATGACATGATAAAAAGATTTTACCATGGAGATTCAAGTCAGGTCAAAGAGTTCTACTTTTCAATTCAAGATGGTCGGGTCCATTCGTGGTGATAAAGGCGGCTAAGCACGGAGTAGTGGAGATATTCAATGAGGCATCCAACAATGGTTTTATCATGAATCGGCAACGTCTAAAGTATTATTTAGGAGATGATTTTCAGCGAAGCAAGGAGGTGGTGGAATTGAAAGAAAATTGAACAGCGGGAATATCGGGCTGAGGACGTTAAATGAGAAGCAACCCATTATTTATTTTCATTTTTATTTGTGCTTTTGTTTTTATTTTTGTTTTTATTTTATAAGAGAATGACCTGGATCTCAATTTCATAAATATCATGCTTGGAAGCAGCTAAGAGCAAAATTTTCAAAAAAATTGCTGAAGAACATCGGCGCTTAGGCTCCGCATGGTGGCGCCCCGGCGCCGGGTCCTGGACAGCACGACCTGGACGGCCTTATAAGGCTCGGGTTAGGGTTTAGAACCCTAACCCCGAGCCCCGGAGCTAAGTTTCCTCCCCTTTCTCATTTCCAACTTGTTTTCCCTTGATTCCAAGCCATTTCAACTCAAATCCAACCCCATTTCATCAAGCAATCACCTCTCCATTCCATCCTTTTCATTTTCCATTTCGTTCTCACTTTTCCCCTTTTCTTAGATCCACCCAAATCCACCCAAAATTCAGTTTTTCATCACCAAATCCTTAGCCCCATTCCTAAACATTGTTTCCCATCAATTTTCCCTTCTTTTGGGCTCCATTTCAAGCCCAATCTTCACCATTTCTTCCAGCCAGCACCGGACTACACTGTCAGCAGAACGGCGCCTAGGCGCCACCCCATCGCACCTTGGTGCCAGTGCAGAAATAGCAACCATGCAAATTTTCAAGCGACAAGCTCCCGGGGCTAAAATCTCTTCATCTTTGGTGCAGCTGTGATTGGCTGTGGACTGTTGCTTAGGCATCTGTTTGAGGCGATTATTTGATATTGGAGACATGGCTTCCTCGTCATCTGCCAAAAGGAAGAAGATTCAGGATCCGGTTGAGTTCAACACCACCCGGTTCATGTCTGCTTAAGCCTTCGAGCAGTACATGGACTCGTTGCAAAAGTGCCACCTGATTCCAAAAAGGAGAATCATGATTTCTGCGTTCTCTGACAACTTCATCAACGAGTTGAATGCCCGCAGTTGGCAGCAATTCTTGGCACAGCCACAGGCCACCATCGTACCTGTGGCCAAGGATTTTTTCGCTAATGCGGTGGAACACGAGCAGGGGCGGGTCAAGGTCCGAGGCAAGATCGTCCCATTTCATTCTGAGGTGATCAACTCCTTCTATGGGTTGTGCTCTTTTGATCACCTAGACCAGTACGAGGCCTTCTTGTAGGGAGAGGACAGAGACGTCAACTCCATCACACGACATATCTGCGAAAGGCCATCGACATGGAAGCCGACAGGCAGACAACTCACCTCCTTCAAGCGCAGTGACATGCTTTACCACGAGAGGATGCTTTTCCATTTCATCTCAGACTGGGTAATGCCGTCGACACATGTCAGTGAGGTGACGATGATAGAGCGCTCCTGCTTCACCCCATTTATAGAGGGATGTCGATCAATGTGGGCAGGCTGATCTAACATCAGATCTGTGCTAGTGCGACAGCACCCCGGGGTAGCTACTACTTTCCATCCCTCATCACCGGGCTCTGCAAGCGGGCGGGAGTCAGATGGGAGCCGATGGAGGAAGTCTTGAATTGACAGGCGATTATTGACGACCTCTCCTACCGCACCTAGCCACGAGTTTGCACCGCTATGACTTGCCCTATGCCAGCGCCATCAGCGGGACCCTCCTCTCAACCGTCGATTACCAGCGAGCAACTGACCAACCTGGAGAACCTGATGGCGGCTCAGGCCAGGTTTATGCAGTAGTCCAACAGGGCAATGGAGGCCCATTTTCGACGGTTGATGGAGACTGCCACATCGACGCCTCAACTCTCCCGCCCTTCCCATCGACTCCCCAAGAGTTCAGAGCCTGCTCCGGCCAGTCATCCCAGCCACAGCGCAGCGACAGTGAGGACGAGGACGCCACCAAGTCCAATTCGTGAGGGAGTCCCGATCCTTTCCATTATTTTATTTATTTTTATTTTATTTTGCTTTGTATTTTCTTTATTAGGTCATCCTAGGTCATCATGCATTGAGGACAATGCATCTCTCAAGTTTGGGGGGGTGTATAATTCTCGACAAAATGTTTGTTTTTCATGTTTTGTTTAGATTGCATATTATGTCAACTCCAGCTAATGAAAGTTATCTTTGTTCAATCCATCATATTGAAAATGTACAAGGTTGTGAAAAATGTTGACTTGAAATTGAATTAATGAAACATGGGCAATTCAGATTAAGGATCATGTATAAAAGCAAGTTATAAATGACATGTAAAAGAATTAAAATAGTATATTGTTCTAATTCAATTATATGTCAATCTTCCAAACTGAAATGATGAGAACTGAGTTAAATGAATGCTAACTAAGTACTTTAAGGGAATTAATGGATTCAAAAATGGTAATACTTCACAAAAATTACACAGGCATGTTGACGAGCTGCGTATATGTCAATTAAAATGCTCGCTATTTACGCAAGTATACGTGCTATGTTAACTAATAAAGAGAGAGTAAAGTATCGTTCCTACGAGGAATTGTTAACCAAAATTATTAATTAGTTCAACTTCTTTCGATGGGTGAAAATTCTGAGTTTATGATTTAATTAAAACTAATAACTGTAATGAGAAATTAGAGTAGAGTTGCGAAACTACTGGATACTAGAAATGAGTTTACTGATTAGGGATGACAAATGGATAGCTTGGAATTCTTGAATCTAAACTATATTGCTTTGGTTCTTTTTAATTGGATTACATATGGATTTACTAGCCCAAGTTCATGTATCGCTATATATGCCATCCAACATTATATAAAGCTAATTACACCCTATTTAATTGCTATGTTCTCATGCCATTAAATAAAGTGAAATTGATAAGTTCATAGTGAGGGGGACATCCGGTCCGCTTACTACCTCAACTAAGGCCTATTCCTCGTGCACATGCTCATTCACATACACATGCCGACATAATATTTGTAAATCATAAACAATTTCATAAAAAGCATTTAATAAATAATTTAACAAAATGAACTTCAGTTGATGTAAAGCAGTTATAGGTATGACCAACCTTAAATAAATTTCATAATGCAATTTACAACAATTTGCAAGCATTTTGGAAATAATTTGCAAAACATATAACTTGCTTACCTTCTTAGTGGGTGTCCTCGACTTTTTCTTTTCCTTTTCCTATTCAAGAAAAAAGGACACTTTATTTATTCTATTCAAGCTGCTTCCCATACATGTTCTATAATATTTGGGCATTATTTCTTTATATGGATATTTTTATCCAAAGGTTCCTCAAATATTTCATCCTTATATTTAAATATTAATCTCAAATTTTCTCCAAAATCACGCTGTACTGTAGCAAATTACTGTAGCAGTATTGTTCATCCAAGATTACTGTTCACAGAGACATGGTTACTGTTCATCGGTTTCAAAAATTGATATTTTTTTCAAAAAAAAAAAAAACTATGACATAGCTTATGCTTAGTATATCATAGAAAATTTCATACATTTTGAATTTATCATCATTTACTTGGAGAAAAAAATCATTTTCTCCATATACTAAAAATCAACATAAATTCACTTAAGCATAATCCTTAATTCCAAAAATTATGAAATTAATATATCATCATTTCAACATCATATTTTTCATAATCATATATCTCAAATCATCATTTATCAATTTTGGAGCATTATTTTCATATATCATATGCTATCTTCCCG
Organism: Annona cherimola; assembly: GCA_030490835.1. Taxonomy (NCBI): domain Eukaryota; kingdom Viridiplantae; phylum Streptophyta; class Magnoliopsida; order Magnoliales; family Annonaceae; genus Annona; species Annona cherimola. The sequence goes on from CM059972.1 coordinate 85,444,197, forward strand.
AATACCTTATCTTCGCTCTAAATTTTGATGTTTTGGCATAATTCCATTTAAGTATTATATCTATACTTATTTTTTCATTATTAGATATTATCTAAGAATGGTTTTACCCTAATTAAAATTAAAATTTTTTGGGTAGAAATCACTTACCCGAAGTGGAGATATGCCTCTTTTTCTCACACTTTATCTCTCTAACTTACTCCTTTCTTTCCTTGGACGTGTGGGATGGTTTGGGAACTTGGAATGGCTCAAGTGGAGCTGAGATTTGATGGCCTTGGACTTTCTCCCTGCTGCCCTATTTATAGGGTTGGATTTTTCAAGAATTTGGAATTTACCCCCTAGCTTTGAGGTATTTAATTATAAATTGGTATTTCTTTTTAATTTTAAAAATTGCTTTGAGACAAGAGTTTCCACCCTAGGCCTGCTCCAGCCCGCCCTATGCAGCCCTATTTTTCCTTATTTTTTGATTTTTAAAATTAATTAATTTAGGTTAAATAAATCCTAGCCGTTGGTTGATGATGATAATGATCATGGACCGTTGATTTTGGTCAAGATCTCACCCAACCCCCCTGCCATGCAGCTGCTATTTTAATTAATTTTTTTATTTATTTTAATACAAAGTCAAATGCGCATTAATGGAAAAGTTAATTCACTTTTTCGATCTTTATTTGACGCTTCATCTTGACCTTTGATTTGTGATTTTCATCACATCTTAACCCATTCATCATGAATTTTTAACCATCCATAAAAAATTTCATCGAATTCCGACTCCCGGATTGCAATTTATGATTTTTTTCTATTTTTCCACTAAAATCCAAATTTGGATTAAAATATCCAAAAGAATTGCTATTTCGTCCTGTAGTGATTAAGTTTCTATTTTGTCTTTTTGTCATTAAGTTAATTCAAGTTTTTAACTCTTAATCACGTGTCTTAATCCCTGATTACTATTCACATGCATTATTCATGGGGGTTAAATTTCTAATTGCATTATTTCAATCTCCAATACACATATTCACCAATATAATTCATGAATTTTCATTTATCATAAAAATAATTACAAAAGAATCTAGGGTTACAATATCGAAATGACGCGTATACGGTCGGAGTTTCATAATCCTCCCCCCCTTACAATAGGTTTCATCTCGAAACCTTATCTTTCCTTGAACAATTGAGGATATTTCCTTTCAATCTCTTCTCGTAGCTCCCAAGTAGCTTTGGACTCTGAATATCGATTTCATTGAACCTTTACATACTCGATCTCTCTGTTCCGAAGCTTCTTGATCTTGAAATCCAATATTTTGATTGGCCTTTCCTCATAGTTTAAGTGTTCTTGGATTGGCAAATTTTTTGCTATCAACACATGGGTAGGATCGGAAACATATTTTTCGAGCATGGAGATGTGAAACACATTATGGATGGCACTGAGGGCTAGTGGCAGGGCTATTCTATATGCTAGATTGCCTATCTTTTCTAAAACTTCAAAGGGCCCCACATATCTTGAGTTTAATTTTCCCCTCTTTCCAAACCGGTTGACTCCCTTGAATGGCGTTACTTTAATAAATATGTGATCCCCAACTTGGATATTTAAATTCCTTCTTTTGCAATCGGTGTAACTCTTTTGCCTGCTCTGGGCCGTGAGTATACACTGACGAATCACTTGGATTTTTCTGCCATTCTTTTTTAGAGGTCTGGAGCCAACTTTCTTTCTCCTACTTCATCCCAGTTTAGAGGAGTTCTACATTTCTGTCAATATAAAGCTTCAAATGGGCCATTTGAATACTTGCTTGATAACTATTGTTATAAGAAAATTCTACCATAGCCAAATATTCATCCCATGATCCTCCAAATTCTACCGTGCACATCCTCAGCATATCCTCAACTATTTGATTTACCCTTTCTGTCTGTCCTTCAGTTTGAGGATGAAATGCTGTATTGAATTTCAGCTGTGTACCTAAGGTTTGATGTAAACTTTTCCCAAATCGAGATGTAAAACTGGAATCTCGATCGAAAACTTTGACTTAGGTACTCCATGCAGTCTCACTATCTCCTTATAATAAATCTTAGTCAGTCGCTCAGCAGTAAAATTTTTCTTAATGGCTAGGAAATGAGCTACCTTTGATAATCTATCAACTATTACCCATATAGCATCATTTCCATTTTGGGTTCTTGGCAACCCTTCAATAAAATCCATAGTAATATCATCCCATTTCCATTCTGGGACTTCTAGTGATTGTAATTTTTCAGGGGTTCTTTGGTGATCAGCCTTAATCCTTTGACATGTTAGTCACTTAGCTATAAATTCAGCAATTTCTCTCTTAATATTATTCCACCAATATATCCTTTTGATGTCTTGATACATCTTGGTGCTACCTAGATGCATCGAAAATGGAGAGAAATGTGCTTCTTTCAATATCTGTTCCTTTATTTCCTCTTGATTGGGTATATGCAGGCGACCCCTATATCTATACATCCCATGTTCATCTTGTATGTATTCATTGAAATTTTTCTTGATCATTTTTTCCACATAACTCTTTAAATCCCCATTTTCTTGTTGAGCTATTTTAATTTGCTCAAATAGATTTGACTGGATTTGTAATTGAGACAATCTAACTTGTACCCCAGGTGGGCTTACAATTAATTCTAATTGTCTCAATTCTTGTAGTAGCCCATCTTCCTTTGTGATGAGATGTGCTAATCTAATATTCCTACTTAGCGCATCGGCTACTACATTGGCTTTGCCTGGATGATAGAAAATGTTGAGGTCATAATCTTTAAGTAACTCAAGCCATCTTCTTTGCCTCATATTTAATTCCTTTTGAGTAAAAATGTACTTGTGGTTTTTATGATCACTATAGACCTCACATTTAACTCCATATAAATAATGTCTATACATTTTCAAGGCAAAGACTACTGCTGCCAATTCTAAGTCATGAGTTGGATAGTTTACCTCATTTGGCTTGAGTTGCCTAGATGCATATGATATAACCTTTCCATTGTGCATCAGTACACATCTTAGCCCTTTCTTTGAGGCATCACTATAGATTACAAATCCTTCCTTCTTCGTAGGTAATGTTAGAATTGACGCTTTTACCAGTCTTTTCTTTAACTCTTGGAAGCTATTCTCACATTCCTATGTCCATTCATACCTAACTCCTTTCCTTGTTAGCTTTGTGAGTAGAGCTGATAATTGTGAGAATCCTTTCACAAACCTTCTGTAGTAGTTAGCTAGCCCTAGGAAACTTCTTATTTTCGTGATATTTGTTGGCTGTGGCCACTTTGTTATTGCCTCAATCTTTTGAGGATCTACTTGTACTCCCTTCTCGAATATAACGTGGCCGAGAAAGGCTACCTGTTTCAACCAAAACTCACATTTCTTGAATTTAGCATATAATTTCCCCCTTCGGAGAATTTCCAATACTATCCTCAAATGTTTCTTATGCTCTTCTTCTGTTTTTGAATAAATTAGTATATTATCAATGAATACCACCACAAATTGATCCAAAAATTCTCGAAAAATCCCGTTCATCATATCCATAAACACAGCTGGGGCATTCGTTAGTCCAAATGACATGACTAAAAATTCATAATGCCCATATCTTGTTCTGAATGTTGTTTTATGGATGTCCTTTGGACATATCCTCAACTGGTGGTATCCTGACTGTAAATCAATTTTTGAAAATGTAGAAGCTCCTTTTAATTGATCAAAGAGATCATCTATTCTTGAGAGTGAGTACTTATTTTTTACCATTACTTTATTCAATTCTCTATAGTCAATACAGAGTCTCAAACTCCCATCCTTTTTTCTTACAAATAGCACTGGAGCTCCCCAAGGTGATGCATTGGGTCTAATAAACCCCTTATCCAATAAATCTTGGATTTGTACTTTTAACTCAGCTAATTCGGCTAGAGACATCCTATATAGAGCCTTAGATATTGGGACTGTCCCTGGAATAATTTCTACTTCCATATCTATCTCCCTTTCTGGTGGTAAACTACATAGCTCCTTTGGAAAAATATCTGAAAATTCCTTTACCATTGGAATTTGATCCATAGGTACCCCATCTCCTTTTATTGTGTTTATAGACCAGATAGACTGTACATTGTTGGCGTTTCAGCTTAGCTGCTTTCATAGCCGATACCATCCTTATTGTATTTTTTGGTTATCTTATTTTATTGATCTCTATTTCATCTTTTGGTGTTTAAAATTGCACCTTTTTATTTCTACAATTAATTGTCGCACCCCATTGACTTAGCTAATCTATCCCTAGTATGACATCAAATTTTGTCATGGGTAATAGGATGAGATCAACTTCCAATATTTTTGTTCCTATCTTGACAGGACATGTCTTGTAAATTTGATTTATACTTGTCAATCTATATACTGGGATTCTACATGTATAGTACTATTGGTTTCTTCTACTCGAAGTGCGTGTGTGATTACGAATTGGTATGATATAAATGAATGCGTAGCTCTAGAATCAAATAAAGCTATTGCAGAATTTCCTAAAATGTAAATCGTACCTGTAATCACTTTTTCCTCCATCTCTTGTGACTCCGTTCAGGTGAGGGCTTAGACACGCACTGGGTTGGCAACAGTACCTGGTTGATTGGCGATAGCGGAGACCTTTTGCTAGGTCGGCCTCCCTCGAGCTAGTGCTCCTTGTGACTTATTCAGACAATTGGGCGAAATGTGTCCTACTTAACCACAATTGAAGCACTTTATTATTTGACTTCGTCAGTCCCGTAGTCCCAAGCCACATGACTAGCTTAGCCACACTTGTAGCATTTCCCTATTCCTTGTAAACATTCACCTGAATGGCGTTTGTGGAAAGTTTTGCAAGTTGGGGTGCTCTTTGTATTGTCGCCGATCTTCTTTTTCCCGGCGATTTCCCTTTTCCTTTATTAGCCTCACTTTCCTTGGAGGCTGAAAAAATTTATTTTTGAGCTTACCTAAGCTCTTGAGTCCTCATTGACTCCATTTCCAATGCCCTAGCCCTTTCAGTACTAGAGGCATAGCCTTTTATTAATAATGGGGTTAACCCCTCTCTTAGCTGGGGCCTTAATCCCCTCTGGATCTTCGTACCTTAGTCTTTGGCTCATTAGCAATCCATGGCACATATCTTACCAAGGCGTTGAACTTTGTGCATATTTTGTGACTGTCATCCTGCCTTGGTAGAGTTTTTCGAACTCTATCACCCTCTCGCTCTGTAGCCCTATAAGGAGATATTCTTTATTAAATTCCTCTAAAAATTCATGCCACGTAACTTGCTCCTGATGTGGCATAGTAATCATTAGCGTCTCCCACCATTCATAAGCATCTTTTACCAGTAGGTGGGTAGTGCACAACACTTTTTGCTGATCATTGCAGGGTGATATCCTGAACAATTTCTTAATTTTTGTGATCCGCTGCTCTGCAATGAGGGGGTCTGGTTCCCCTGCAAACTTAGGCAGGCGCTGGGTAAGAAAGGCATTGATAGCCTTTCTTTCGGCTTCAAGGAGACTATCCTCCATTCCCCTTGACGTGCCGGGTTTGGTCGAAGGACCTGGTCTTTCCCCGTCTCCTCTTGATGGCGGGGCCTGCTAGTTTCGCATTCCTGTAATAGACCAGCAGCCTGGGTTGTCCGTTGCTGCATATCTTTCTCGATTGCTGCAGCTATTCTTTTTTCTATGTTGACCTCTGCTTGAGGTCTAGGGCTTTCCTCTCGCCGTGGGCGGGTCCTAGAGGTTTGCTCTTCGGATTTTGCCCTACTAGTCCTTTTACTGGCTTCGCCCCTTGCCTGATCGACTGATTCTTCCATTGGGGCCTTTCCTTTGTTAGCTCTTGCTTTAACTCTGGTGAGCAGCATTTTTAACTTCACAAAAATTCATTAGTATAACATCAATATTTATCATATCATAGTCACATGATCATATAATTCATATATATTATACATTGTCATCAATAATAAATCAATGGATCATAATCATAATTTCATGTATCCTAACTTGATCATTTCTTTCCTTTTCTGCCTATTTACCAATCCATGCTCTGATACCAACTTCTGTGGCGCCCCGAACCGAGGTGCCTAGAAGCCTTACTCTGGGATCGTTTTGATTGGTAAACGTGACTCAGGATTGTTGCCCTGATCACACGACATGATTTTTTTTATATATCATCAATACATGGAAAATTTCCATCATTCATCCAACATGAAATATATTTCACATATCACAGTTATAACCCAAAACTGTTCCATAAACAAAAATATTCATTTCCATCTCAAAATTATCATCATTGTCTTTACATAAAATTTACATATACAACATTTCATCAAAACTACATGTCATTTTACATGCTGCCTTCATCATCTTTTCCTGTCTGTTGTTGACAAAGCATGGGTGAGTAATAATACTCAGTAAGCAAGTCATACATAATTTTTCTATTATTTTAATGCATTCATAAAATACAAATGCAATGCATACATAGCATTCATGACATTCTTTTGGATGCGATGCTAACTAGGCACCCATCCCATACATGCTCCCATCTCAGGGAGGTCGCCGCCGGCCTGGGCCTATATAAGCGACTTGGCGATAGTGAGGGGGACATCCGGTCCGCTTACTATCTCAACTAAGGCCTATTCCTCGTGCACATGCTCATTCACATACACATGCCGACATAATATTTGTAAATCATAAACAATTTCATAAAAAGCATTTAATAAATAATTTAACAAAATGAACTTCAATTGATGTAAAGCAGTTATAGGTATGACCAACCTTAAATAAATTTCATAATGCAATTTACAACAATTTGCAAGCATTTTGGAAATAATTTGCAAAAGATATAACTTGCTTACCTTCTTAGTGGGTATCCTCGACTTTCTCTTTTCCTTTTCCTATTCAAGAAAAAAGGATACTTGATTTATTCTATTCAAGCTGCTTCCCATACATGTTCTATAATATTTAGGCATTATTTCTTTATATGGATATTTTTATCCATAGGTTCCTCAAAAATTTCATCCTTATATTTAAATATTAATCTCAAATTTTCTCCAAAATCACGCTGTTTACTATAGAAAATTATTGTAGCAAATTACTACAGTAGTTACTATTCATCAGAGGTTACTGTTCACAGAGACGTGGTTACTGTTCATCAGTTTCAAAAATTGATATTTTTTCCAAAAATAAAAATACCATGAAATAGCTTATGGTTAGTATATCATAGAAAATTTCATACATTTTGAATTTATCATCATTTACTTGGAGAAAAAAATCATTTTCTCCATATACTAAAAATCAACATAAATTCACTTAAGCATAATCCTTAATTCCAAAAATTATGAAATTAATATATCATCATTCCAACATCATATTTATCATAATCATACACCTCAAATCATCATTTATCAATTTTGGAGCATTATTTTCACATATCATTTGGTATCTTCCCGAATACCCTATCTTCACTCCAAATTTTGATATTTTTGCATAATTCCATTTAAGAATTATACCTATACTTATTTTCTCATCCGAAGTGGAGATACGTCTCTTTTTCTCACACTTTTTCTCTCTAACTTACTCCTTTTTTTCCTTGGACGTGTGGGATGGTTTGGGAACTTGGAATGGCTCAAGTGGAGCTGAGATTTGATGAACTTGGACGTTCTCCCTGCTGCCCTATTTATAGGTTTGGATTTTTCAAGAATTTGGAATTTACCCCCTAGCTTTGACGTATTTAATTATAAATTGGTATTTCTTTATAATTTTAAGAATTTCTTTTAGACAAGAGCTGCCACCCTAGGCCTGCTCCAGCCCACCCTATGCAGCCCTATTTTTCCTTGATTTTTTGATTTTTAAAATTAATTAGTTTAGGCTAAATAAATCCTAGCCGTTGGTTGATGATGATGATGATCATGGACCGTTGATTTTGGTCAAGAACTCACCCAACCCTGCCATGCCCCTGCTGCAGCTTCTGTTTTAATTTATTTTTTTATTTTTTTATTTATTTATTTTAATACAAAGTCAAATGCACATTAATGGAAAAGTTAATTCACTTTTTCGATCTTTATTTGACGCTTCATCTTGACATTTGATTTGTGATTTTCATCACATCTTAACTTATTCATCATGTTCATCATGAATTTTTAACCATCCATAAAAAATTTCATCAAATTCCGACGCCCGGATTGTAATTTATGAATTTTTTTCTATTTTTCCACTAAAATCCAAATTTGGATTAAAATATCTAAAAGAATTGCTATTTCGTCATGCAGTGATTAAATCTCTATTTTGTCTTTTTGTGATTAAGTTAATCCAAGTGATTAACTCTTAATCACGTGTCTTAATCCCCAGTTACTATTGACGTGCACTATTTGTTGGAAACCATGTTTAAAACAAAACTAATTTGACCAAAGCATGAGTTTTGATGATTAACAAAGTTAAATTTGAGTATAATGTGAATACTAATGTTTATGTTGAATGGTTTAAGGAAAGGAAATAGCCAAGTCGATCTCCAAGTCGACTTGGGCTTCGACTTAGGGTGAAGTCCATCCCAAAGTCGACTCCATCCTCGACTCCAAAGTGAACCTCACAGCCAAATTCAAAATGGAAGAAAAAGCAGGTGAAGTCGCAGGCCAAGTCGACTCCACTTGCGACTTGGGAAGCCAAGTCGCAAACGAAGTCGACTCCAGCATTGACTTGAGACGGCAAAAACACTCCAGAGTTGATTTTGGGGCACAAAAATACCGAAGTCACAGACGAAGTCGACTCCAGTTGCGACTTGGGTGAAGTCGCAGACGAAGTCGACCCGAAGATCGACTTGAGGTTTTCAAAGTTCAAAATGCAGATTCAAGACTCACTTCAAAGATCAACTTAAGCTTCTCAAGTCCAAGGCAAAGCTCCAAGTGTATTTCAAGATATGAAGAAACCAAGGATACAAGCTCACTGACAACTTAAGTTTCTCAAGTCCAAAGCACAGCCTCCAACATATTTAAAGATGAAGAAACTCAAGTCATGAAGACTAGTGAATCAAAGACAATTTCTTCAAGATTCACAAAGACTACAAATATGTGAAGCCATTCCAGAATGAAAATGATCAAAGAAAGAAGCCAAGCAAGCTAAAGGAAAAGGGTCAAACTGTTTTCGGCACAAGAACGAGTCAAGTCGCAACCCAAGTCGACTCCAATATCGACTTGAGGTCAAGTCTGAAACCAAGTCGACCCAGACTCAGACTTGAGAAATGCGGAACTGAAGTCGCACACGAAGTCGACTCCAGTTACGACTAGGGAAGCCAAGTCGCAGACGAAGTCGACTCCACCTGCGACTTGGGGAAGCAACGTTCGAATTTTTGAACGTTGGAACATTTATTGCGCGCCAACCACTTCTATAACGTTCAAATCTTCCCCATTCTATAAATAGACACTCAAGCAAACGAGAACATACACACTACATTGTCAAAAGAGAGAAAAGAAGTGCAAACAAGAGCTCCCATTTTCTTTTCTCTAAATTTGAGTGATCTATACACTTTCAAAGGAAGAACGAGCTTCAAGTTGCAAGTAGCTTCAACGACATACAACCGGTTGCATCTACAAATTCTTCCTCAAGCTCAATCTTGCCTACACAACTCTGTAAAGTGTAGATCTTCCTTATTTTCATTACTCTTTGTTATTGGTCTTGGTTTGAGTTTGTTGTAACAAACCAATACGTTGCAAGTAGAGTTGTGATTGGAGTTGAACTCATCACCTACTTGTATCAAGTGTATAAGCTCCCTAGAGCTAAAATCTAGAAGAGAGCATAGGCTCTGATTGTGTATGCCCCCTAGAGCTAGAATCTAGAAGAGAGCGGAGACTCTAAGTGTATTCGTGGAATACATAGTGGAACCCAAGTCACAACGGTGTGTGAGCTTGGAAGAGTGGAGTAGGGAGAGGTTGCCCGAACCACTATAAATCTTGCCTACTATTTACCTTATTGCTTTCACTATTTCATTGCTCTCTATTTGTTTCAATCAAGGGGATTAAGCTTTCAAGGGGTTAAGTTTTAATTTACCGAAGAATTTTATAAGAACCCAATTCACCCATCCCCTCTTGGGTTTTGCCATTAACTCGGGACCAACACTATTCACGGGGGTTAAATTCCTAATTGCATTATTTCAATCTCAAATACACATATCCACCAATATAATTCATGAATTTTTATTTATCATAAAAATAATTACAAAAGAATCTAGGGTTACAATATCAAAATGACGCGTATACGGTCGGGGTTTCACACTGTAAACCCTAGGAGTCCATGCTTTGGCGCCTAGGCTCCAACTCCCTGGACTTTCATAGCTTGGAGTTTCTCCTTGACACATTGTGTTTGATGATGCCTGGCGCCTGGGCACCCTTGGCTGGCGCCTAAGTGCCAACTTGTGGCGCCCCGAACCGAGGTGCCTAGAAGCCGTACTCCGGGATCGTTTTGATTGGTAAACGTGACTCAGGATTGTTGCCCTGATCACACGGCAGGATTTTTTTTTTCATCAATACATGGAAAATTCTCATCATTCATCCAATTTGAAATATATTTCACATAACACAGTTATGATAAAAAACTATTCCATAAACATTTTCATTGGAATAAAAATATTCCCTTTTCATCTCAAAATTATCATCGTTGTCTTTACATAAAGTTTACATAAACATCATTTATATCAAAAACTACATAACACTTGGCATGCTGCCTTCATCATCATTTCCTGTCTGTTGTTGAAAAAGCATGGGTGAGTAATAATACTCAGTAAGCAAGCTATACATAATTTTTCAATCATTTTCATGCATTCCATAAAATGTAAATGCAATGCATACATAGCATTCATGACATTCCTTTGGATGCGACGCTAGCTAGGCGCCCATCCCATACATGCTCCCATTTCAGGGAGGTCGCCGCCGGCCTGGGCCTATTAAGCGACTTGGCAATAGCGAGGGGGACATCCGGTCCGCTTACTACCTCGACTAAGGCCTATTCCTCGTGCACATGCTCATTCTCATACACATGCCGGCATGATATTTGCAAATCATAAACAATTTCACAAAAGCATTTAATAAATAATTTCACAAAATGAACTTCAGTTCGTGTAAAGCAGTTATAGGTATGGCCAACCTTAAATAAATTTCATAAAGCAACTTGCAAACAATTTCAAGCATTTTGGAAATAATTTGCAAAACATATAACTTGCTTACCTTTTTAGGAGGTGTCTTCGACCTTCTCTTTTCCTTTTCCTATTCAATGAGAAATGATATTTTCATTTCTTCTATTCAAGCTGCTTCCCATGCATGTTCTACATTATTTGGGCATTATTTCTTTATGTGGATATTTTTGTCCATAAATTCTTCAAAAATTCCATACTTATATTCAAATATTAATTTCCAATTTTTCTCCAAAATCACGCTGTTCACTGTAGCAAATCACTGTAGCAAATTAGTGTTCATCCGTGGTTACTGTTCACAGCAACGTGGTTACTGTTCATGGGTTTCAAAAATTGATATTTTTTCCAAAAATGAAAAATACCATGACATACCTTATGCCTAGTATATCATTGGACATTTCTTATATTTTGAATTTATCATTATTTACTTGGACAAAAAAATCATTTTCTCCATATACTAAAAATCATCATAAATTCACTTAAGCATAATCCTTAATTCCGAAAATCATGAAATTAATATATCATTATTCCAACATCATATTTATCATAATCATACATCCCGAATCATCACTTATCAATTTTGGAACATTATTTTCACATATCCTATGCTATTTTCCCAAATACCCTATCTTTGCTTCAAATTTTTGATGTTTTGGCATAATTCCATTTAAACATTATATCTATACTTATTTTCTCATGTTTGGGGATTATCTAAGCATGGTTTTACCTCATCTAACATTCAAAACAAGTTTGAGGGGAATCCACTTACCTCAAGCGAAGTTATGCCTCTTCAACTCGCCTTTTCTCACTCCAACCTTCGATTCTCCTCTTTCCTTAAGGCTAAAATGTGTGGGGATGGGAAATGAAGTTTCTCAAGTGATTTTTGAGCTGGGATGGTTGTGAATTTCGTTCTTGGGCTGCTCCTCTATTTATAGGGGTCCATTTTTTCATTATTTGCAATTTACCCCCTCTAGCTTAGGGTGTAAAATAGCAAATGTGTTTTTTTCTAATTTCCAAAGGTTCCTTGAGCCAAGAGCAGCCACCCTAGGCCTGCTCCAGCCCCCCTATAGCAGCCCTAATTTTCTACCTATTTTTTGATTTTTTAAAATTAATTAAATTAAGCTAAATTAATCCTAGCCCTTGATTTATGATTTGGATGAATTTTGACCATTGATTTGGTCATGGTACCCCCCCTGCACGACCTGACATGTTGCTGCATTGCATTTAATTTTTTTAATTTTTATTTATTAATTTTAATTAAAGTCAAATACATAATTAATGAAAAAGTGAAGTTACTTTTTCACTTTGCATTTGACGTTTCATCTTGACCTTTGATTTGTGATTTTCATCACATCTTAGCCCATTCATCATGTCCATCATGAATTTTTAACAATCCATAAAAAATTTCATCGAATTCCGACGCCCAGATTGCTATTTATGAATTTTTTTCTATTTTTCCACAAAAATCCAAACTTGGATTAATATATCCAAAAGAATTGCTATTTTGTCTTGTACTGATTAAATCTCTATTTTGTATTTTTGTGATTAAGTTAATCCAAGTGATTAACTCTTAATTACGGGTCTTAGTCCTTGGTTACTATTCACGTGCACTATTCACATGCACTATTCACGGGGTTAAATTCCTAATCGCATTATTTCAATCTCCAATACACATATCCATCATTATAATTCATGAATTTTCATTTATTCATAAAATAATTACAAAATTACAAATGTCGAACTGACGCGTATACAGTCGAAACAACGCGTATACGGTCAGGGTTCCACAATTCTCCCCCCTTACAATAGGTTTCGTCCCGAAACCTATCTTTCTTCGAATAATTGAGGGTACTTTCTTTCAACTTCTTCCCGTAACTCCCATGTGGCTTCGGATTCTGAATATCGATTCCATTGTACCTTTACATATTCGATCTCTTTGTTCCGAAGTTTCTTGATCTTGAAATCCAATATTTTGATTGGCCTTTCCTCATAGTTTAAATGTTCTTGGATTGGCAAATTCTCTGCTATCAACACATGGGTAGGATCGGAAACATATTTCCTTAGCATGGAGATGTGGAACACATTGTGGATGGCACTGAGGGCTGGTGGCAGAGCTATTCTATAGGCTAGATTGCCTATCTTTTCCAAAACTTCAAAGGGCCCAACATATCTCGGGTTTAATTTTCCCCTCTTTCCAAACCGGGTGACTCCTTTGAATGGTGTTACCTTAACAAATACGTGATCCCCAACTTGGATATTTAAATCCCTTCTTTTGCAATCGGTGTAACTCTTTTGCCTGCTCTGGGCTGTGAGTATACACTGGCGAATCACTTGAACTTTTTCCGCCATTCTCTTTGAGAGGACTGGAGCCAATTTTCTTTCTCCCACTTCATCCCAGTTTAGAGGAGTTCTGCATTTTCGTCCATATAAAGCTTCAAATGGGGCCATTTGAATACTCGCTTGATAACTGTTGTTATAAGCAAATTCTGCCATAGCCAAATATTCATCCCACGATCCTCTAAATTCTACTGTGCACATCCTCAGCATATCCTCTACTATTTGATTTACCCTTTCTGTCTGCCCATCAGTTTGAGGATGAAATGCTGTGCTGAATTTCAGCTGCGTACCTAAGGTTTGATGTAAACTTTTCCAAAATCGAGATGTAAAACTGGAATCTCGATCGGAAACTATTGACTTAGGTACTCCATGCAGTCTTACTATCTCCTTATAATAAATTTTAACCAGTCGCTCAGCAGTAAAATTTTTCTTGATGGCTAGGAAATGAGCTACTTTTGATAATCTATCTACCATGACCCATATAGCATCATTCCCATTATGGGTTCTTGGCAACCCTTCAATAAAATCCATAGTAATATCATCCCATTTCCATTCTGGGACTTCTAGCGACTGTAATTTTCCAGGGGTTCTGTGATGATCAGCTTTAACCCTTTGACATGTTAGGCACTTAGCCACATATTCAGCAATCTCTCTCTTCATATTATTCCACCAATACATCTTTTTTATGTCTTGATACATCTTGGTGCTACCTGGATGCATCGAAAATGGAGAGAAATGTGCTTCTTTCAATATCTGTTTCTTTACTTCCTCTTGATTGGGTATACACAGGCGACCCTTATATCTGTACATCCCATGTTCATCTTGTATGTATTCACTGGGATTTTTCTTAATCATTTTCTCCACATAATTCTTGAAATTCCCATTTTCTTGTTGAGCCATTTTAATTTGCTCAAATAAATTTGACTGGATTTGTAATTGAGACAATCTAACTTGTACCCCAGGTGGGCTTACAATTAATTCTAATTGTCTCAACTCTTGTAATAGCCCTTCTTCCTTTGTGATGAGATGTGCTACGCTAACATTTCTACTTAGCGCATCGGCTACTACATTGGCTTTGCTTGGATGATATAAAATGTCAAGGTCATAATCCTTGAGTAATTCGAGCCATCTCCTTTGCCTCATATTTAACTCCTTTTGAGTAAAAATATACTTGAGGCTCTTGTGATCAGTATAGACCTCACATTTAACTCCATATAAATAATGTCTCCATATTTTCAAGGCAAAGACTACTGCTGCCAATTCTAAATCATGGGTTGGATAGTTTACCTCATTTGGCTTGAGTTGCCGAGATGCGTATGATATAACTTTTCCATTTTGCATTAGTACACATCCTAATCCTTTCTTTGAGGCATCACTATAGATCACAAACCCTTCCTTTTCCGTAGGTAGTGTTAGAATTGGAGCTTTTACCAGTCTTTTCTTTAATTCCTGGAAGCTATTCTCACATTCCTGTGTCCATTCATACCTAACTCCTTTCCTTGTCAGCTTTGTGAGCGGAGCTGACGATTGTGAGAATCCTTCCACAAATCTTCTGTAGTAGCCAGCTAGCCCTAGGAAACTTCTTATTTCCGTGATATTTGTTGGCTGTGGCCACTTTGTTATTGCCTCAATCTTTTGAGGATCTACTTGCATTCCCTTCTCGGATATAATGTGGCCGAGAAAGGCTACCTGTTTCAACCAAAACTCACATTTTTTGAATTTAGCGTATAATTTCTCCCTTCGAAGAATTTCCAACACTATCCTTAAATGCTTCTCATGTTCTTCTTCTATCTTTGAATAAATCAATATATCATCAATGAATACCACCACAAATTGATCCAAAAATTCTCGAAAAATTCTATTCATCATATCCATAAACACAGCTGGGGCATTCGTTAGTCCAAATGGCATGACTAAGAATTCATAATGCCCATATCTTGTTCTGAATGCTGTTTTATGGATGTCCTTTGGACATATCCTCAACTGGTGGTAACCGGACTGTAAATCAATTTTTGAAAATGTAGAAGCTCCTTTTAACTGATCAAAAAGATCATCTCTTATTGGGAGTGGGTACTTATTTTTTACTGTTACTTTGTTCAATTCTCTGTAATCAATACAGAGTCTCAAACTCCCATCCTTTTTCCTTACAAATAATACTGGAGCTCCCCATGGTGATGCACTGGGTCTAATAAATCCCTTATCTAATAAATCTTGAATTTGTACTTTCAACTCAGCCGATTCGGCTGGTGCCATCCTATATGGGGCCTTAGATATTGGGGCTGTCCCTGGGATAATTTCTATTTCCATACCCATCTCCCTTTCCGGTGGTAAATTACATAGCTCCTTTGGAAAAATATCTGGAAATTCGTTTACCACTGGAATTTGATCCATAGGTACCCCATCTCCTTTTATTGCGTTTATAGAGACCAGATAAGCTGTACATTGTTAGCGCATCAGCTTAGCTGCTTCCATAGCTGATACCATCCTTATTGTGTTTTCTGGCTGTCTTATTTTACTGATCTCTATTTCATCTTTTGGTGCTTCAAATTGCACCTTTTTATTTCTACAATCAATTGTTGCACCCCATTGACTTAGCCAATCCATCCCTAATATGACATCAAACTCTGTCATGGGTAATAGGATGAGATCAGCTTCCAATATTTTTGTTCCTATCCTGATAGGACATGCTTTGCAAATTTGATTTATACTTGCCAATCTATATACTGGGGATTCTACATGTATAGTACTACTGGTTTCCTCTACCCGAAGTGCATGTGTGATTACGAATTGGTATGATATAAATGAATGCGTAGCTCCAGAATCAAATAAAGCTACTGCAGAATTCCCCAAAATGTAAATCATACCTGTAATCATTTTTTCCTCCATCTCTTGTGATTCTTTCGGGTGAGGGCTTGGACACGCACTGGGTTGGCAGCAGTACCGGGTCGATTAGCGATGGCGGGGACTTTTTGCCGGGCCGGCCTCCCTCGAGCTTGTGCTCCTTGTGGTTTATTCGGACAATTGGGTGAAATGTGTCCGACCTGACCACAGTTGAAGCACTTTATTATCTTGGCTTCGTCGGTCCCGCAGTCCCGGGCCACATGACCCGTTTGGCCACATTTGTAGCATTTCCCCGTTCCCTGTAAACATTCGCCTGAGTGGCGCTTGTGGCAAATTCTGCAAGTCGGGGCGCTCTTTGTCTGGTCACCGATTTTCTTTCTTTCGGCGAATCTCCTTTTTCCTTTATTAGCCTCACCTTCCTTGGAGGCTGTAAAGAATTGTTTTTGAGCTTGCCTAAGCTCCTGAGTCCTCATAGACTCCATTTCTAATGCCCTAGCTCTCTCAATGCTAGAGGCATAATCTTTTATCAATAATGGGGCTAACCCCTCTCTCAACTGGGGTCTCAATCCCCTTTGGAATCTTTGTGCCTTGTTTTCCGGCACATTGGCTATCCACGGCACATATCTTTCCAAGGCATTAAACTTTGTGGCATACTCCGTAACTGTCATCCTACCTTGGTAAAGTTTCTCAAATTCTATCACCCTCTGGCTCTGTAGCCCTACAGGGAGATATTCTTTATTGAATTCCTCCAAAAACTCATGCCACGAAACTTGCTCTGGATGTGGCATAGTGACCATCAGCGTTTCCCACCATTCATAAGCATCTTTTATCAGCAGGTGGGTAGCGCACAACACTTTCTGCTGATCATTGCAGGGCGATATCCTGAATAATTTTCTAATCTCCGTAATCCATTGCTCTGCAATGAGGGGGTCTGGTTCCCCTACAAACTTAGGCGGTCTCTGGGCAAGAAAGGCATTGATAGCCTTTCTGTCGGCCTCAAGGAGACTATCCTCCATTCCCCTTGACGTGCCGGGATTGGCCGAGGGCCCTGGTCTTTCCCCATCTCCTCTTGATGGTGGGGCTTGCTGGTTCCTCATTTCTTGCAAGAACCCAGCAGTCTGGGCTGTCCATTGCTGCATAGCTTTTTCGATAGCCGCAGCAATTCTTTCTTCTACGTTGACCTCTGCTTGAGGTCTTGGGCTTCCCTCTCGCCGTGGGCGGGTCCTAGAGGATTGCTCCTCGGATTCAGTCCTATACGTTCTTTTGTTGGCTTCGCCCCTTGCTTGATCAACAGATTCCTCCATTAGGGCCTTTCCTTTGTTGGCTCTTGCTTTAGCTCTAGTGAGCGGCATTTTCAACTTCATGAAACATTTATTAGTATAACATCAATATTCATCAATAATAAATAAATCAATCATAATTTCATGTATTCTAGTTTAGTCATTTCTTTCCTTTTTTGCCTATTTACCAATCCATGCTCTGATACCAATTTCTGTGGTATCAAACTTATCCTTTCAACATCATTTATTTTCTCCTTCTCCCGCCTATTTACCAATCCTTGCTCTGATACCAACTTCTGTGGCGCCCCGAACCGAGGTGCCTAGAAGCCTTACTCCGGGATCGTTTTGATTGGTAAACGTGACTTAGGATTGTTGCCCTGATCACACGGCAGGATTTTTTTTTTCATCAATACATGGAAAATTCCCATCATTCATCCAATTTGAAATATATTTCACATAACACAGTTATGATAAAAAACTATTCCATAAACATTTTCATTGGAATAAAAATATTCCCTTTTCATCTCAAAATTATCATCGTTGTCTTTACATAAAGTTTACATAAACATCATTTATATCAAAAACTACATAACACTTGGCATGCTGCCTTCATCATCATTTCCTGTCTGTTGTTGAAAAAGCATGGGTGAGTAATAATACTCAGTAAGCAAGCTATACATAATTTTTCAATCATTTTCATGCATTCCATAAAATGTAAATGCAATGCATACATAGCATTCATGACATTCCTTTGGATGCGACGCTAGCTAGGCGCCCATCCCATACATGCTCCCATTTCAGGGAGGTCGCCGCCGGCCTGGGCCTATTAAGCGACTTGGCAATAGCGAGGGGGACATCCGGTCCGCTTACTACCTCAACTAAGGCCTATTCCTCGTGCACATGTTCATTCTCATACACATGCCGGCATGATATTTGCAAATCATAAACAATTTCACAAAAGCATTTAATAAATAATTTCACAAAATGAACTTCAGTTCATGTAAAGCAATTATAGGTATGACCAACCTTAAATAAATTTCATAAAGCAACTTGCAAACAATTTCAAGCATTTTGGAAATAATTTGCAAAACATATAACTTGCTTACCTTTTTAGGAGGTGTCTTCGACCTTCTCTTTTCCTTTTCCTATTCAAGGAGAAATGATATTTTCATTTCTTCTATTCAAGCTGCTTCCCATGCATGTTCTATATTATTTGAGCATTATTTCTTTATGTGGATATTTTTGTCCATAAATTCTTCAAAAATTCCATACTTATATTCAAATATTAATTTCCAAATTTTCTCCAAAATCACGCTGTTCACTGTAGCAAATCACTGTAGCAAATTAGTGTTCATCCGTGGTTACTGTTCACAGCAACGTGGTTACTGTTCATGGGTTTCAAAAATTGATATTTTTTCCAAAAATGAAAAATACCATGACATACCTTATGCCTAGTATATCATTGGACATTTCTTATATTTTGAATTTATCATTATTTACTTGGCCAAAAAAATCATTTCCTCCATATACTAAAAATCATCATAAATTCACTTAAGCATAATCCTTAATTCCGAAAATCATGAAATTAATATATCATTATTCCAACATCATATTTATCATAATCATACATCCCGAATCATCACTTATCAATTTTGGAGCATTATTTTCACATATCGTATGCTATTTTCCCAAATACCCTATCTTTGCTCCAAATTTTTGATGTTTTGGCATAATTCCATTTAAACATTATATCTATACTTATTTTCTCATGTTTGGGGATTATCTAAGCATGGTTTTACCTCATCTAACATTCAAAACAAGTTTGAGGGGAATCCACTTACCTCAAGCGAAGTTATGCCTCTTCAACTCGCCTTTTCTCACTCCAACCTTCGATTCTCCTCTTTCCTTAAGGCTAAAACGTGTGGGGATGGGAAATGAAGTTTCTCAAGTGATTTTTGAGCTGGGATGGTTGTGAATTTCGTTCTTGGGCTGCTCCTCTATTTATAGGGGTCCATTTTTTCATTATTTGCAATTTACCCCCTCTAGCTTAGGGTGTAAAATAGCAAATGTGTTTTTTTCTAATTTCCAAAGGTGCCTTGAGCCAAGAGCAGCCACCCTAGGCCTGCTCCAGCCCCCCTATAGCAGCCCTAATTTTCTACCTATTTTTTGATTTTTTAAAATTAATTAAATTAAGCTAAATTAATCCTAGCCCTTGATTTATGATTTGGATGAATTTTGACCATTGATTTGGTCATGGTACCCCCCCTGCACGACCTGACATGTTGCTTCATTGCATTTAATTTTTTTAATTTTTATTTATTAATTTTAATTAAAGTCAAATACATAATTAATGAAAAAGTGAAGTTACTTTTTCACTTTGCATTTGACGTTTCATCTTGACCTTTGATTTGTGATTTTCATCACATCTTAGCCCATTCATCATGTCCATCGTGAATTTTTAACCATCCATAAAAAATTTCATCGAATTCCGACGCCCAGATTGCTATTTATGAATTTTTTTCTATTTTTCCACAAAAATCCAAACTTGGATTAAAATATCCAAAAGAATTGCTATTTTGTCTTGTAGTGATTAAATCTCTATTTTGTCTTTTTGTGATTAAGTTAATCCAAGTGATTAACTCTTAATCACGGGTCTTAGTCCTGTGTTACTATTCATGTGCACTATTCACATGCACTATTCACGGGGTTAAATTCCTAATTGCATTATTTCAATCTCCAATACACATATCCATCATTATAATTCATGAATTTTCATTTATTCATAAAATAATTACAAAATTACAAATGTCGAAATGACGCGTATATAGTCGAAACAACGCGTATACGGTCAGGGTTCCACACAACTCCTTGGAAGCAGTGTCTTCAAAACTTCTGAACTTTGCCTGCATGTAAATGAAGTGGCGCCTAGGTGCCAACTCATTGCCTCGTGACTTGTTTCGATCTGCATTCCACTCGCCTGCGTGCCTTCATATATCTCGTCCTTCCTGCAAAAAATGAAAAAACTAAATAAATGAACTAAAAATGCCTAAATAATGCTAAAAAGCCTAAAAACTAAATAATGCTCCTAAAATGCAAAGCGAATGAAAATTAAGCTAAATGAATGCAAACTAAGCCTAATCTCTCGAACTAATGCACAAATCAAGTCTGAAATGAGCCATGATAACTCGTAATTTTTACGAGTTATCACACTCCCAAACTTAAATGTTGCTAGTCCTCGAGCAACACATGCAACCCTAATGAATGAATGAATGAATGAATGCCGACTTTGTCAACTCCGTTTGCTTCTTGTTATGCTTCGATCAATCCACTTATCTATTTCACAAGGTCAAGATTAATCCAACTTGAAAAATCATTCATTATACAAACAAGGCATGCATTTTCATTCTCAAACCAAGTTACATGTGGATGCTAGGATTCCATAATGCACATTCATAATTCAACACGTTAATCTTCCATTCGATCAGAAAACTGGTTAGAAAATTAATGAACACAAGCAAACTAAGGACTAAGTTGAATACACTGGTCACAGAAAATGGTGTCAAGTCACAGGATTCAATTTCTACAAACTGCTCCTTCCTTTTTTCTCCCAAACTTATTGCAAAAATTCTCCTCACCAAATTTCAGGATATCTGGAGATCTCTTTTTTTTTGGCTCCCCTCACCATATTTCAGGGTATTTAGGGAGAATTTTGATTTTAAAGCGTTATTACTATGATTTTCCATTGCTTTTTACGCAAACCTTTCCATTTGTAGACGTCAAGTCCCGGTTACTCAGCTTAGGTCAACCACCCCCTTTTATTTTTCTGATGCCTTGTTAGGGGTACTGAACATGTTTGATAATTCCTGTGAAATAATACCAGTTCTGAACCCATTAAAGTACTTGGTCAGCATTTATTCAATTCAATTCTCGTCATCTTGGTCTGAAAGATATGTCTGTGATTGAATTAGAACAATGTATTATAAAATTCCTTTTAATTCTTTCACGTGTTAATTGCAACCTGCTTTTATACTTGGCTTTTAATCTAAATAGCCCATTCTTTCATGAATTCAATTCCAAGCCAACATTAATCACAACCTTGCACATTTTCACAATAAGATGGATTGAAACAAAGACAACTTTCATTAGCGAGAATTGACATACATGCAACATAAAATAAAACATGAAAAACTAACATAAAATAAAATATGCAAAACTAACCTGTGGTTGAGAATTATACACCCCCCAAACTTGAGAGATGCATTGTCCTCAATGCATGATAACCTAAAATGAACTAATAATGAAAGTACAAAGAAAAGCAAAAATAAAAGAAAAACAAAATGAAAGGACCGGGACTCCCTCAAGAATCGAACTCGGTGGCGTCCTCGTCCTCGCTGTCGTCGGGCTGGTTCTGGGATGGCTGCCCGAAGCAGGCTCTGACCATGATCTCTTTGAAACTAAGCTCCAACTCTTTTTCCTACAAAAGCAAAAACAAAAACAAAAATCAAAATGAAAATGAGTGATGAGTTGCCTCCCATCCAGCGCTGAGTGTATCGTCCTCTGCTCGACGTTCTCACTGTTCAATCTTCTTTCAGTTCCACCACCTCCTTGCAACGCTGAAAATCATCTCCCATATAATGCTTAAGACGTTGCCCATTCACGACAAAACTATTGTCGGATGCCTCGTTGAATATTTCTACTGCTCCATGCTTAGTTGCCTTCATCACCACGAACGGACCCGACCATCTAGATTTGAATTTCCCTGAAAATAGTTTCAATCTTGAATTGAAAAGAAAAACTCTCTAACCTGGCTCGAATTTTTGTGTTAGAATCTTTTTATCATGCCATTTCTTCACCTTTTCTTTATAGATCTTGGCATTTTCATAGGCTTGCATCCGAAATTCGTCCAACTCATTGAGTTGCAGTAATCGGCGTTTCCCCGCTTGTTGCATGTCCAGGTTTAGTTTTTTAATTGCCGAATACGCACTATGCTCTAGCTCCAGCGGCAGATGACAGACTTTTCCATAAACCAGTTAGTATGGAGACATTCCAAACTGAGTTTTATAGGAAGTTCGATACGCCCATAGTGCGTCGTCTAGTTTGACGGACCAGTCTTTGCAAGATGACCCAATCATTTTTTCTAAAATTTGCTTCAATTCCCTATTGGCCAACTCGACTTGTCCATTAGCTTGCGGATGATAAGCTATCGTCACCCTGTGGTGCACGCCATATTTGTGTAGAATTGTTATGAACTGCCGGTTATAGAAATGGGATCCTCCATCAATAATGATCACCCGCGGCGTGCCAAAACGAGTAAAGATGTTCTTCTTGATGAATTTGAGAATTATTTTAGCATCGCCTGCTTGAGTCAGAATCGCTTCTACCCATTTGGAAACATAATCAATAGCAACCAGAATGTATTGGTTTCCAAAGGAGGGAATAAATGGGCCCATGAAGTCGATACCCCAGACATCGAATATTTCTCCTTCAATGATACTAGTGAGAGGCATCTCGTGTCTTTTGAAAATGTTACCTGTCTATTGGCATTGATCGCACCTTTTGTCATAAAAATGGGCATCTTTAAATAAAGATGGCCGGTAGAATCCCAATTGAAGTATTTTTGCCGCAGTTTTGTCTCCTTGGAAGTGGCCCCCATATGGAAATGAATGGCAGCTCTGCAGTATTGATTCCTGTTCACACTTTGGAATACATCTCCGATAGAAATGATTTGGGCATTGCTTGAACAGATATGGATCATCTCAAAAATAGAATTTAACGTCGTGAAGAAACTTCTTCTTTTGGTGTGAATTCAACCTCGGAGGTAACATTCCGCTGACAATCTAATCGATGAAGTCTGCATACCATGGTAGGCTGCCTGGGGAGATAGAGAATAGCTGCTTATCCAGAAACACTTCTCAAATTTGCTCCGTATCGTGGGTTAACTGGGGTCCTTCAAGGCAGGATAGATGGTCAGCGACCTGATTCTCAGCTCCCTTCTGGTCTTTGATTTCAAGGTCAAACTCTTGTAGCAGTAAGACCCATCGAATCAAGTGTGGTTTTGCATCTTTTTCTCGATCAAATATTTGATGGATGAATGGTCAGTGTAAACGATCAGTTTGGTGCCCACCAGATAAGCTCTGAATTTGTCGAATGCAAATACCACTTTAAGCATTTCCTTTTTTTGTAGTGCAATTCATTTGTGCCACGTTCAAGGTTTTGCTAGCGTAGTAGATGGAGTGGAAAACCTTGTTCTTTCGCTGTCCCAGTACTGCTCCTACTGCATAGTCACTTGCATCGCACATTAATTCGAATGGAAGGTTCCATTCTGGAGAAATAATAATTGGCACGGATACCAGTTTCTTTTTCAGCTCCTGAAATGCTTCCATACATTCGCTAGTGAATTCGAATGGCTTATCTTTCTCGAGCAGTGAACATAGCAGCCTGACTATCTTTGAGAAGTCTTTTATGAACTGCCTATAGAATCCTGCATGTCCCAGAAAACTGCGAATGCCTTTGACTAAGGTGGGTGGAGGCAATTTCTCGATCATCTCAATTTTAGCTTTGTCCACTTCGATTCTTTGTTTAGAGACCCTATGACCAAGTACGATGCCCTCTTGCACCATAAAATGACACTTTTCCCAGTAAAGAACCAAGTTCGTATCCTCGCAACGTTGGAGCATCTTCGATAAGTTGGTTAGGCACTCGTTGTAGGAATTCCTGAATACCGAGAAATCATCCATGAATACCTCCAGGAAATCCTCCACCATGTCTGTGAAAATGGCCATCATATAGCGCTGAAAAGTGCCTGGAGCGTTGTATAGGCCAAATGGCACTCGCCTGAATGCGAACGTGCCATAAGGACATGTGAACGTTGTCTTTTATTGGTCCTCCGGTGCTATCATAATTAGATGATAACCTGAATAGTCGTCCAGGAAGCAATAGAATTCACATCCCGCTAACTTGTCTAGCATCTGATCAATGAATGAGAGCGGGAAATGATCCTTTCGGGTAGCTTTATTCAGCTTGAGATAGTCCATGCAAACTCGCCAACCAATAACTGTCCTGGTCGGGATTAGCTCATTATTTTCATTGGAGACGACTGTCATACCGCCTTTCTTCGGGACGCACTGCACCAGACTGACCCAAGAACTGTCGGAGATAGGGTATATTACGCCTGCATCTGGCCATTTGATAATCTCCTTTTTTACCACCTCTTTCATGATTGGGTTTAGCCTTCTCTGTGCTTTGATAGATGGCCGGGAATTCTCTTCCACTTGAATCTTGTGCATGCAAAAGGATGGGCTAATGCTTCAGATGTCTGCTATGGTCCATCCTATGACCCTTTTGTGATCTCTGAGCACTCTGAGTAGTTTTTCTTCTTGCACAGGATCAAGTACAGAATAAATAATCACCAGGAGTGAAGATTCTGCTCCTAAGAATGCATATCTAAGGTGCTTTGGCAAGGGTTTCAACTCCAGAATAGGCGACTCTTCGATTGACAACTTCAATTGTTTAAAAGACTCCGGCTTGAGCTCCAGCAATTCAAATTTCTACGGGTATCATGGGAATGTCGGAGGTTGCTGCAGATAGTGTATCATTTCTGCCAAATCTTCATCAGATTCATTGACTTCCCCAACCAACGATGCTTCTAGGATGTCCTTGAAAGCTGAGATTTGGAATTCAGCTTGAACTGCTGAGTCCACTATGTCGATCATTAGACATTCCTCTAGGTCATTTGGTAACTGCATCGCCTTGAACATGCTAAAAGTAACGTGTTTGCTATGAACCCGCATGGTTAGCTCTCCAGCCTGTACATCGATGATAGCTTTACCCGTTGCAAGGAAGGGTCGACCTAGAATGATTGGCACATCTCGATCTTCTTCATAATCCAGGATAATAAAATCAGTAAGAAAGATGAACTTATCTACCTTGACAAGGACATCCTCGATGATACCGTCCGGATATGTCGTGGACCGGTCCACCAATTGCAACATGACAGTAGTAGGTCGCGCTTACTCGATGCTCAAATTTTTGAAAATGGACTTGGGCATGAGATTAATGCTGGCTCCCAAATCGCATAAAGCTCTCCCAAAGTATTGGTCTCCAATTGTGCACTGAATGGTGAAACTTCCTGGGTCCTTGAGCTTAGGAGGCAGCTTCCTCTGCACCCTAGCGCTGGTTTCCTCTGTTAACACCACCATCTCGAATTCTGTCAACCACCTTTTCTTTGATAGCACGTCTTTCATGAATTTGGCATAGCTAGACATCATCTCCAAGGCTTCGACGAGAGGTTTATTAATGTGCAACTGCTTTAATACCTCTAAGAACTTCTTGAATTGGCCCTCCTTTTTAGGCTTTGCGAATCACTAAGGAAATGGAGGAGGCGACCTTTGATTTGTGGCGATTTCAGCGTCCGGTTGCTTTTGAGTGGTATCTGATTCTTCCGACTCCTGCGACTGCTGAATCAGAGGATTAGTGGGTTCAGTTACTGATTCTGGTGAAGTTGCATCGGGAACTGCTTTCCACTACGCAATGTAACTGCCTGGACCTGTTTCTTGCCTTTTCCTTTCGAATTTTGCTTGGTGTCGCTCGACAACAAACCTTGAAGTCGGTTGTTCAAGGCTGAGGCCAGTTGGCCTATCTGAGCTTCTAAGTTCCTGTTCGTCGTGATCTAGGATTACATGAATTGCATAAAGAGGTTTTCCAGATCAGATTTCTTCTCTTCTCGCGGTGGTGGATTGAACTGCATTGGCCTTGCAGGCTGTTGCTACGAGAATTCAGGCGGCTGATTCGACCTCGTCTGGTTGTTCCATGAGAAGTTAGGATGATTTCTCCAGCTTGGGTTGTAGTTGTTTCCATACTGATTGGTTAGATTTCTCTGGAAATTTCCCACGTAATTAATGGACTTCGGGTTGGAGGCACATTCATCACTGGGATGGCTGAATTCGCCACACCACATACAAATGTCTGCTGTTGTCGACTACTGTGGTGTAGACGCCCCTAATGCACTAACGTTGGCTGGCCTGGATAAATTCTGAATTTATCGAAATAAAGCATCAATGTGGGCCTTTATCGATGAAACTGTGTCCAGTTGGAGTAGACCCCCACCTCGGCTCCTATCAGATGGCAGTTAATAGGTATTGGCCGCCATATTTTCAAGTACGGCGTATGATTCCCGATAGCTTTTCCGTAGCAGAGAACCATTTGATGAAGAATCCACCATGTGACGGGTGGAATCCTGGAGATCGTTATAGAAAATTTGAATTTGGACCCACGGCTGAATACCATGATGTGGGCATTTTCGGAGCAGGTCTTTGAAGTGGTCCCACACCTCTGATAGGGTCTCCTCTCCGTGTTGCTTGAATGATACTATATCCATCCTCGGCTTGGCTAACTTGGCAGGCGGGAAGTATTTCTCCAGGAATTTCTGCTCCAAGTCATTCCATGTGTTGACCGAGTTCGGTGGCAAAGAGTCTAGCCACTCCGAAGCTCGATCACGCAGAGAAAATGGAAATGTCCGAAGCCACATTGCTTCGTCGGAGACTCCATTCTGCTTGAAGGTGTTCATGATTTGCAGGAAATTCCACACATGGCAGTGTGGGTCTTCAGAAGCTAGACCTCCGAACTGCCCAATAGACTGGAGCATCTGAAAAATCACCGATTTGATTTTAAAGTTATTGGTGTCGATGGGAGGAGGTGCAATGCTCGTCTGGACTGCATTCTGGCCAATCGCAATTAGATCCCAAATGGGTTGGTCTAACTCATCTTGAGGCGGATGATTCGGAATCTCAATCCTTTGGTTCCCCTGCTGATTTGCGTGAACGTTCTCGTCCTGGTTCTTGATGCGCTCCATGGTATGCTATTGGTTCCTAGCCTCCCTGCTCTTGCGATGCCTTCTCAAATACGTTTGTTTGTGTTCTGGATCAAAAGGAATAATAATCTCTTTTCCAACTCTGCCTCGGCGCATGCAATATGAGATGACTCTGCAAAAACTAATGAAATTGAACTAGCAGAAAAAGAAATTCTAAGCTAAGAGAAATTATGAAAATAAACTATTCTACAAAATTATACAAGAAAGCAATAAAACTAACAATAATTGGCCAAACAATTCCCCGACAACGACGCTAAAAACTTGACGAGCTGCGTATATGTTAATTAAAATGCTCGCTATTTATGCAAGTATACGTGCCGTGTCAAGTAACAAAGAGTGAGTAAAGTATCGTTCTCACGAGAAATTGTTAACCAGAATTATTAATTAGTTCAACTGCTTTCGATGGGTGAAAATTCTGAGTTTATGATTTAACTAAAACTAATAACTATAATGAGAAATTAGAGTAGAGTTGCGAAACTACTGGATACTAGAAACGAGTTTACTGATTAGGGATGGCAGATGGATAGCTTGGAATCCTTGAATCTAAACTATATTGCTTTGGTTCTTTTTAATTAGATTGCATATGGATTTACTAGCCCAAGTTCATGTATCTCTATATATGTCTTCCAACATTATATAAAGCTAATTACACCCTATTTAATTGTTATGTTCCCATGTCATTAAATAAAGTAAAATTGATAAGTTCATAACTTGTATAATAACTACACAAGGTTTAACGGTATATTCCTATCCGTTAAACAAATCCCCTTACACAAAGGTAGAAACCTATGCCTTATACATGGATCTGGCAGAGATTTTCCTCTTTCAAGGATAAATCAAGCAATTAAATCATCTTACAAGGTAGCTAATCTTGTAAAAAGCATTAAATCCACACATGCAAAGGTAAATCATACACAATCATATATAAAATCAAATATTCATTCCCGAATATTCAAAGAACCACAAACAATATAGTTTAGAATTCAAATCATCCTAACTATTCATCTAATGGAGGTTTAGTTCAAAGACATGATCTTAACGTCCATTACATCTATATAAAAAGTATCCATGAAAGTAGAGAAAGAAAAGTGGAAAGAAATAGAGAAAACTGTTTTCCGGCGGTTTCCACCAACGGAGTTGAATCCTCTCTTTAATCCGGACTTTGATCTTGATTCCCTCTTTCTCTTGCTTGGCAATTCGTTTCTGGGCTCTCTCCTCCCCTCCTTCTCATGCGAACCCCTAGGAACTATTTATAGAGTCCCTTTGCACAGCTTACGCACTGAAATTTGCGCTTACGGATGCGTATTGGCGCCTAGGCGCCAACTCTCTGTGTGCTGGGCGACTTGGACACATTCTGTAAACCCTAGGAGTCCATGCTTTGGCGCCTAGGCGCCAACTCCTTGGACTTTCATGGCTTGGAGCTTCTCCTTGACACATTGTGTTTGATCATTCCTGGCGCCTAGGAGCCAACTCCCTGGAAGCAGTGGCTTCAAAAACTTCTGAACTTTGCCTGTATATAGATGAAGTGGCGCCTAGGCGCCAACTTACTTCCTCGTGACTTGTTTCGATCTGCATTCCACTCGCCTGCGTGCCTTCATATGTCTCGTCCTTCCTGCAAAAGACAGAAAAACTAAATAAATGAACTAAAAATGTCTAAATAATGCTAAAAATGACTAAAAACTAAATAATGCTCCTAAAATGCAAAGCGAATGAAAATTAAGCTAAATGAATGCAAACTAAGCCTAATCTCTGGAACTAACACACAAATCAAGTCTGAAATGGGCTATGATAACTCATATTTTTACGAGTTATCACATGTTCGGTACCCCTACCAAGACATCAGAACAATAAAAAGGGGGTGATTGACCTAAGCTAAGTAACTGAGACTTGGCAACAACAAATGTCAAGGTTCACGTAAAAAAGTAAAGAAAAATTACAGTAATAACGCTTTAAAATCAAAATTCTTCCCAAATACCCTGAAATATGGTGAGGGGAGCAAAAAAAAAAGATCTCCAGATATCCTGAAATATGGTGAGGAGAGTTTTGCAATAAGTTTGGGGAGGGGGGAGAATGTGCAGTTCGGCAAAAAATTTAATCCAGTGATTGATTACCATTTTCTTTGACTAATTAGTTGAGCTTAAACCTTGATTCGCCTGTTTTCATTGATTTTCTAACCAGTTTCTTCTGATCAAGTGGAAGATTAGCATGTTGAATTATGATCATGTACTAGAAAATTCTATCACCCACATATAACTTGGTTTGAGAATGAAAATGCATGCCCTGTTTTGTGTAATGGATGATTTTTCAAGTTTAGATTATTCTTGACCTTGTTGAACAGATAAATGGATTGATTGAAGCATAATGGGAAGCAGGTTGAGTTGACAGGGTCTGAATTCATTCATTCATTGTGTTTGCATGCGTTGCTCGCGGACTAGCAACATTTAAGTTTGGGGATGTGATAACTCATAAAAATGCGAGTTATTATGACTCATTTCAGACTTTTTGTGTGTTAGTCCAAGAGATTAGGCTTAGTTTGCATCAATTTAGCTTAATTTTCACTCGCTTTGCATTTTAGGAGCATTATACAGTTTTTATGCATTTTTAGTAAAAATTAGGAATTTTTAGTTCATTTAGTTTTTGCAGGAAGGACGGGCAAATTACAGGCTTGCGGGCGAATCAGATGCAGATCAGAACCAAGTCAAGGGGCATTTGGGCTGGCCCCAGGCGCCACCCTACATGCCTTAGCCCGAATCTCCAGCACATCCAGCAACAAATTGCTTCAAGGGAGTTGACGCCTAGGCGCCACTTCATTAACATGACAGGCACCTAGAAGAGCATTTAGGTCAATTGCTTCCAGGGAGTTGGCGCCTAGGTGCTATGGCATGATCATGCAGGTGTTCTAGAAGAGTTTCCAAGTCATGAAGCATCCAGAAGGTTGGCGCCTGGGCGCTAAATAGGGGCGCCTAAGGGCCAAGGCATGAATTCTTAGGGTATCCAGAAAGGTTTTTAAGTTACCCAGCACATAGAGAGTTGGCGCCTAGGCGCCACTACGCATCCGTACGTGCAGATTTCTATACGTTTACTGCATAAATCAAAGATTATAAATAGAACCTAAGGATTTGTGCGCAAGAGAGAGAGCCCAGATGGAATAGACACCGGAGAGAAGGAAAAGAACTCGATCGAAGCATGGATTGAAGAGAAGATTCATCCCCATTGGTGGAAACTGACGAAAAACCAGTGTTTTCTTCATCTTTCAGTTTTTCTTTCTCTGATTTTCTGGATACTTTTATAATAGATGCAAAGGATTTTTATATCATGTCTTTGAGCTAAACTTTCTTTAGATGGATAGTTAGGATGAATTGATATCTAACTATATTATATTGGTTCTTCAAATTTCAGGAATGAATATTTGACTTTCATATGATTGTGTGTTGTGATTTACCCTTGCATATGTGGTTGAATGCTTTTTACAAGATTAGCTACCTTGTAAGATGATTTGATTGCATGATTAATCCTTGGAAAAGGAAAATCTCTGCTAGATCCATGTGTAGGGCATAGGTTTCCACTTTGATAAAAGGAGTTGTTTAATGGATAGGAATATACCGTTAAACCCTATGTAGTCAATGAACAAGTTATGAACTTATCAATTCCACTTTATTTAATGGCATGGGAATATAGCAATTGAATAGGTTGTAATTAGCTTTATATGCGTTGGAAGACTTATATAAAGATTAATGAACTTGAACTAGTAAATCCCTGCACAATCTAAAGAAAAAGGAACCAATGCAATATAGTTTAGATTCAAGGATTCCGAACTATCCATCTGCCATCCCCAATTGATAAACTCATTTTTAGTATTCCAGTTGTTCCGTGGACTCTATTCTATTTTCTTCTTGCGTTTGATAGTTTTAGTTTTAAGTTCGAAACCTAGAATTTTCTACCCACTAAAAGCAATTAAACTAATTAATAATCCCAGTTAAACAAATTTCTCGTGGGAACGATACTCTACTCACTCTTTATTACTTGATTCGGCACGTATACTTGTGTTAAAAGCGAGCAATTTAATAGACATATATGCAGCTCATCAGAGTCGACTTCACTTCAGCATTTTCATTTGAACCACTCGAAGAAACCAAGTTGCAAAATTGGGTTGACTTGGCTTTCGATTTCGCCCAAGTCACAAATTAGAGTCAACTTCATGTGTGACTTTGCTTGCACCAAAATGAGCTGGCGAAAATATGCAACCTTAGCTCCTTGTCGAAGTCGATTTCGGTTGTGACTTCACCCAAGTCGCAATCTGAGTCGGCTTGGGACTATAACTTCATCTGTCTAGACTTTAAATTTTTAAATGTATTAATCCAAGTTTCCCTCTAAGGTTGAATTAGAATAGACTTGAACCAAGTTGATGTTGGGGTCAACTTGGCTATGCGACTTAACCTACTTTTGCTTTATTCTGAACAATCTGTCTTCAAGTTTCAAATAAAACACATTAGATCCCTTAATGCTCTCAAATTCGGTTGTTAATCATCAAAATATGGGTAGACCTTAGTTTGATAATTATTCAATTGAGTTCATAACAATCTCTCCTTTTTAATGATTGACAAAACCAATTTCGAGTTTTACCTTATTATTTTAACCTTCGTCGTAGGATTGGATCTTAACATCTTGCCATATCCTTGAGTAATATTGGTTTCGATATTTTGTAACCATATTTTAATTATTAATTCAAGTGCAAAAATTCTTATTACAACTAACTTGCATGTTGCATATCATATAGTCATTCCAATTCATTTGACAAGTTCAACAATTCATACATTTAGCGTAAATATCAAATGAGCTTAGTCTATATCAAAAGCTTATATAAGAATGGCAGAACAAAAGATAAAGTATTTCATCTCATTCATTCATATCATTGAAACTTTACACAATTTCAAATATAATTCCAAGGAATATTGAAATAAACAAAATGCATCAAGGATCTCCAAAATTCTCCCCCTTTTTGACAATCATCAAATAGGACCATAGAAATGCAATGGTGGCCTCGCTAAATGAAAATTAGGGGATTAGATAGGACTCTTAATCATAGATATCATGTATAGGAAGAGTCCTATGGTGTAAAAAAGAAAGATTTATTTTGTACGATGGCTTATGAGACTCACTCTTCCTACTATGGGTCAAAATTTGGAAGACTAGGGATAGGTTGTCTATGTCTAGTCCCCAAAGCAAGTTTATATTTGATATTTATGATTTCTTTCTCAATTTTTTTCCAGTCTCTCATGCATTGTGGTGAGAGATAACTAAAGACTTCCTAATTCTTGGGACATTCTACTCTCCATGTCTTGAAGATAATCATTGATGGCTGAGTACATGGATGTAGTTAGAGGTAGAATATGTGCAGATCTAGCTGAGGCTCTAGAAGCCTGTGGTGAGTGAGAAGCATGAGTTTGATGCATTGTTGATACACGAGGAGATGCATGGGGTGAATAATGTGGGGGGAGGCTTGAGGCTCCCCCTAAATATGAGCTTCTCCTTCTTGCTCCACTTGTCCTCCTCTAATTCGAGCTTAGAGTTTGGCTGCTTAAAATGCCTCTATATCAATAATCATTTAGGTCAAGAGGGCTTTATTTATAACGTTGGTTGGCTTCAAAACCTCAAATGGCTCTCCTTCAAGATCAACTCTAAAATGTTCAAGGATCTTTGTAATCCAAGTGCTATATGGAAGAACTCCTCTTGGACTATCCTTTCTTACGACAAATGCATCAAGTAGCAACTATGGAAGTGAGATGTGACTTCTGCTTCCTAATTTCTAGATGACTGCTACCTCATTCGAGTTGACTGTGTTTCATCACCCACCCTTATAAAAGATGCAATGGGCTATCAACAATCGGATGACCCTAATATGTGGAGGCATATTCATGTAGTGTAAGAATCTTGTGCATGATTTATATTTGTTGCTCGGAGTCAACTTATTGTACATGATTGATGTGGTTAAATCCTCTAGGAGATAATCCTTTCATGAGGAATATGTAGAATTTGGCGAATAGACTTTGTTTCTTCCTCTCTACAGTCTCCAAATTTGATTTCGACTCCCTTAACAAATGTAGCGAAGTTATCTATGCTCCACACAAAATAAAATTGGCAGGTGAGATCCGGGGAAATTCTATCCTCTTCCTTTAGGAGTGTCGTCTATCCTTGAACATCTAACAATTTCTCTATCCCAAACTCATATTCTTTTAAAAATTCAAACTCCATAATCTTTAGGGGAAAGGTTTTTCTCTCATAAAAATATTTGTAAAACCTTCTATGTTGTTGAGGGTCCAAAATAATCTACAAGCATTTCTCTTACATGTGCTCTCTGAGTGGGGACCCCCTTTTCTTCTATCCACTTCTTCCTCACAGTATGACCTTATTCCTCTCTTGGATCTGAGGTCGGTAGATTACCTTCATAAAAATGCACTTGATGTTCCTCTCTTGGATGTGAGGTAGATAGATTACCTTCATCAAAATGCACTTGATGTTCCTCTCTAGGATGTGAGGTAGATTTATAACCTTCATGAAAATGTACTTGATGCCCTATGGTAGTGGCTTCATCTCTTACTTGCTTGGACATATCCTTTGCCTTCTTGAAACCTCTTTTCCTGGGTTTGATTGAGAAGGATGTGAAATAGGTAGCTTGGAGACTTTGCTAACCACTCTCTTAGGTGTCATTATGAATAGGAGAGTGAGGATTTAGGAATGCAAGGGGATTTGTGGGGATTTTGGGATTCTTGCAAAGAGTTTTTGAGTATTTGGAGGGAAAGAACATGAGAGATGAAAGTATATAGGAGGCTATGCAGCCCATTCATCGCGCGCAATGTCAACTCCGAACCCTAAGTTGGGTTCGAAGTCATTCGATGAAGTTGACTTGACTTTCTTTTCCCAAGTCTTATATGCAAGTTCTAATTCAACTTGCTACCCTCAATTGTTCTAATAACTCAAAAATCATTATAAAACATACATCTAATATAAATAACACATTTCAACATATTCATATTAATCAATAAAATCATTAATGTTTCAAGCTTCAATATCCATCATTCTCATTTCTTTCCTTATTTTATAAAATGAGTTAATGTTCAAAGGTTTGGTAAATATATTACCTATTTGGTCCTCAGTTTTGATATATTCCAAACAATATCATGATTTTCAGCATATTCTCTATGAAATGATGTTAACATCTATGTTTGGTCCTAGAGTACAATACAGGGTTCTTTGTTAGACAAATAACACTAGATTATCACATAAAATTGGTATATCTTTGTATTATAAGTTGTAATCCCTCAATTTTTGTCTTATCCATAAGAGTTAGGCACAATAATTACCGGGTGCTATGTATTCAGCTTCTATGTAGATATAGCAACATTAGTTTGTTTTCTTGAAAACCATAATACTATCATGCTCCGAAAAAATTAGCAAGTACCACTAATGCTTTTCTATCCAATTTGTAATCAAAAAAATCGCCATACAAATATCCAATAAAATCAAATGTTGAGCTCTTAGGACATCATAGTACTAAATTGTTGTCTGTTATGTATTTGAAAATTCTTTTAGTAGCTATCATACGAGATTCTTTAGGATTTTATTGGTCCCATATAATAGCTAATCAAAGAACTTTGATAAAATAGCATAAATTAAGAAAAAATACAAACCCTACTAATGAGATCAAACCACAAGACAAGAACGCATATAGTGATTCTGATCTCCCTATCTTACTCTACTCTCCGAGCATGACAACTAGGTTTCCACTATTCGACTTTAACACACATGCTAAAGTAGCACATTTTGTCCAACTATCTTCTGGATTTGTACTAAGCTCTAAGTAGGCTTGTGAAGTAATCAACACTTTGATTCACCATCAACATTAAGATAATACAAAGAACAAAACTTTAAATAAAAAGCAAACCAGTTTAGCGCATCTGTAAGAACAACATATTCTACATTTGAATAACAACTTGAAGCTTTGAATCACCACAATGACTTCACTTGAGAGATGATAACCTTTCTTCAAGAGTATTCTTCACAAATGAGCAAATTTAAATTCTTCACTCTTGGGTGCTTGGTGAGATTTTCTTCTCTTAGTTTCTAGCTCCCCCATATTCTCCTTTTAAACCCTTTTGAACTCTTGAAATGTGGCCTAAAAGATAGCTTAAAAGATCTCCTTGTATAGCTTGAATTGCCGCCCAAAAAAAGGTTAACCTTTTCTCACCAAAGGTAGACCTTTTGCTGCACTTGTTGCGACAGTATGAAAACAACACTAAAAGGTCAAACTTTTTCCCTATTTTTGCAAAGAAAAAAATTTGGGAAAAGGTCCCATTTTATTCATGTTAATCCACTCAAGATAATAAAAAAAATCCAATCTTAATTCAAGATTAATCACACCTCAAAGATCTCATTCCAAGCATATTCCATTTTCAAGATATTTTTTCCTGTTATGCCAAATGCAATCCTATCACAATTGCAATCATATTTAATGTTCAAGATATTCTTTCATTTTATACTGAATGCATTCCTATCATAATTTGTGTTATAAACACAAGCATGATAATTCTACAAATACACCACATTTTTCAAAGAGCACCAAACACAATTTCATAAAATCATCCCAAAACATAATTCCACAATATCAAAATCAATGGCACAAAAACATATCTTTTGTTGTCATCAAAACCAACCAAAAAGGGATTTTCAGAAAATTTCACAAATTTGATTAAAATCTAGATCATATGTATACGCTAAACATGATATCTTGTTTAGAAGTAGTTAAATATAACAAAAATTCAAAAAATAACATGTATAGACTCCTCTACTACTTGACTTTTTTTGTTAAATACTTTATAAGTTTTGCTATTAAAGGAGTAATTAGGAAAAAATATAGCTTCATTGCTTTTGTCATCTAATCTTCTAAGATTGTTCTTATCATTATTCAATACATAGCATCCACAACCAAAAGCATGAAGATATGATATATTTGGTTTTCTACCTTTTCATTGTTCATATGGGGTATTCGTCAAAATTGCTCTAATAATGACTTGATTTAATATATGACAAGTTGTACTTACAGCTTCGCCCCAAAATTTCATAGACAATTTGCTTTTATTGACCCTTATTCTAGCCATCTCTTGTATAATTCTATTCTTTCTCGCAATTGCTCTATTTTATCGAGAAGCTCTAAGTACAGAAAATGTGTGGTGAGTTTCTTTTTCATTATAAAATTCTATAAATCATTTATTCTCAAATTCAACACTATGGTCACTTCTAATGGATACAATTGAGTTTTTTTTCATTTTGCAGCAACTTGAAAAAGCTATCAAATACAAAAAAGACTTCATCCTTGCTAGCTAATAACATTATCCAATTGAACTTTGAAAAATCATTAATAGTAACATATACATATTTCTTTTCTTCAAGGCTCAAAATGTCGAAAGACCAATAAAGATTCATGTGTAGTAACTCAAGTGGTCTAAAGGTTGAAACCTCATTCCTAGGTGAGAAAGATGTTTTAAATTGCTTGGACATTTGACAATCTTTACAAATTTTATCTTTGTTATAATTGAGCTATGGTAAGCCTTTTACCAAACTATTTTTCTATGTGTCTTGATATTTGATGTGTTTATGTGTCCAAGTCTCTTATCTCATACCCATGGATCGTTTTCAACTACCACCAAGCATTTTTCATCTATCTCATCAAGGCATACCAAATATATTTCCTATCTTTAGCCAAAATAGACTATGTTCTCCATCTAATACATTACATATAGTGATCCGAACACAACCTTATATCCTTTATCGCACTCATCAAGTTGTATTTGAGTCATTCAACAAAAAGAACTTTCTAAATATATGCATTTGAAATACCATAAATATTGTTCTTCCCTCTAATTTTACCTTTATTGTTGTTGCCAAAGGGAACAATTCCACATTATAGGGCTTGAGATCATGGATGTTAGGATCCGAACTAAGGAAATAAACAATTCAAGGAATTTTATTAACTGATTTGTGGAAATCTCACTAAGTTCTACAAGAGAAGAGAAGAAAGAAATGCAGTAAGAAGAACATAAAACTTGCTCAAGACGAATTAGGAGGGAAAACAGATAAAATTTAGATCTAGTTTGAACTCCCTTCACATTGGCCTAATTCTCTCTTCCATTTGTAATCACATGTCATCAACAGAACTCCTCAGTTGTCCCATATCTGGCAGGTGGCTGGATATAAGCCCTAGGCCTTAGAGTTTAACCAGACGACATGGGTTGGCCAACAGCCTCAACTGAGTCTGCTAACTCACTAGCACTGGATGTCTCAGTAGGCCCTCAAATAGTAGTAGATGTATCCTCCTCCAAACCCAATGTTGGGGTAATCGCCAAAAATAAGGTCCTATCATTCCCCTCGGCTTGAGATAGTATTACCTCTTATAATACAAAAGCAGGAAAATGATGATGGAATGCAGAAGCCTCCTCCCACATATCATCACAAGCAGGCAAGCCTTGCCATCGCACATGGAATTCATGCTTAAACCTCCCATCTCTGTAACTTTGCCGCACATCCAAAACTTTAGCTAGAATTAGCTGTAATTTCCCATGTTCATCCATAAAAGCAATTCATTAGCCACCTTCTGAATGGAGGGAGCTCTCTTTAATAGAGCTACATGAAAAACTGGGCAAATCTTGACATCCTCTAGCAATTACAATTTATAAGCGATAGAGCCAATTTTCTCCTCAATCTTAAAGGGATCATAATAGCGAACAACCAACTCATGGAATTAGCTTGATCGAGCAATTTGCTGTTGAAAGGGTTGTAGATTCAGATAAACAAGCTGACCTACTTCAAATTCAACAAATCTATAATCATGATCAACTCGACTCTGCATTATATCTCAAGCAATACGCAATGAATCCCTTAGATGTTATAAAACCCGGTCCCTTTTACGAAGATAAACATCAAATTCAACCAATTGACTGGAACCGCCTTCATAAGGGACAATCGAGGGAGTAGGTCGGCCACACATCACCCGAAATAGGCTCATCTTAATGCTAGATCGATAAGTGGAGTTATACCACACATGGTAAAAAATCAACCCAAGTATGGAGTCGATCTGTATAGAAACTCCTCAAATATGACTCTAGAGTTCGATTCAATACTTTAGTCTGGTTGTCATATTGAGGATGATTATCTGAACTATATGCCAAATCCACCTGCTGCGCTGCAAATAGAGTTGACTAAAAGCCACTAAAAATATAGAATCTCTGTCACAAATAATAGAATAAGGCTACCCATGAAGTTTAATGCCTTCATTCAAGAAAACCTTTGCAACCAAAGTAACAATAAATGAGTAAGCTAACGCACTGAAATGGCCCCCTTTCAACAGCTTATCAACCACCACCGAAATTGCTATTTTTCCCTGAGATTTTTTAGCAATCTAATTATAAGAGATCTTCTCATGTCCCTATAGGTATAGGCAGGGGTTACAATAATCTAGTTGGCTTCATAGCTTTAGATTTTGCTCTATTACGAATATCACAATTAGCTATGTATTCTTGTGTTGGACCTTTCATCCCTTGCCAATAAAAATGCTCACTGATCGTCTTATAAGTACAAAGAATCCCAAGATAAACCCTAATAGAAGTAATGTAAGGACTGTTATGAGGAATGAGAAACCTATCCCTCTTGTACATACGGCCCTTTCAATGCAGGACTATTTGAAATTAGCTGGATGTGAGACAATACTCTCCTTTAACGTTTGTAAATCCCATCATTCAAATAGGCACTATGAACCGCATTCAGTATATAAGATTCATGATGAGAAACAAAAAATATGTTAACTTCCATCTATTTGGATCGAGCATCAGATCCTTTATTGGTAACCCCTTTGTTATATTTAACCTAAAATCATACCCTATAAGCTTGGTCATCTGATTCTGCTGCATTGAAGTTAAAATAGTTTGCTACATTAGATATTTTAAACTATTCTGATCAGTACACAAAACAAATGATCTCCTAATCAAATAAGATCTCCATTTCTTAATAGCTAATACCACAGTTATTAATTTTAGCTCATAAGTAGAAGTTCTATGGACCCCTATTGCCAAAGCCTTCTTGAAATAGGCCACAAGTTTATCATCCTCAAGCAAAATAGCACTAACTCTTACTCTAGATGCATTACACTCCAAAATAAATGACTTAGAAAAGTTAGGTAATTACAGTTTAGGTGGAGAGCTTAAGGGCGTGTTTGGCAATTAATAAAACATGTCAAGTTAAAACTTTTCAATCTAAAACTTTTCATTCTCCACAACTATCATATTTTTTAATCATTTTTTCACATTTTCCTATACAATTACCCTACTTTTCAATCATTTCTACATAATTATCCACACAACTAACCTATCTATTTTAACTTTATCTTCTTTATCACTCATCATTACCCCTATCATATCATATCATTTGATAACTTTTACTCTCCAAAACTTTTCACCAAAAGTTTTATTCATTACCAAACACACCCTAAAGCTAATTTCAACTTATTAAAATCTTCATTTGCTTTCATACTCTAAGAGAAACCATCCCTCTTCATCAGCCGAGTTAAGGTTTGGCCATTTCCCATACCCCTTGATGAACTTACGATAATAACTAGTCAATCCTAAGAAAGAACACAACGGTTTGATGGAATTTAGTGTAGCCCAAGCTCGAATAGCTTCCGACTTGGATTCATCTACTTGAACCCCCTAAAAAGAAACTGTATGACCCAAATATTGGATTTTAAATTGGGAAAACTCATACTTTGATCTATTCACAAACATTTGCATCTCAATTAACACCTTCGGCGTTAATTGTAAATGATGCAAGTGATCCTCCCAACTACCACTGTATGCAAGTATATCATCAAAGAATACTAGCACAAACTTCTTTAAGTAAGGCGAAAAAATTTGATTCAATAGTGCTTGGAAAGTGGTTGGGGAATTGGTAAGGCGAAGGGGCAAATAAGAAACTCATACTACCCATGATGAGTTTTGAATGCAATTTTAAGGATATTAGTCTCCACCATTCAAATCTAGTGATACCCCGATTTGAGATCCAACTTTAAATGGATCTTAGCCCTACATAATTCATCAGGTAATTCGTCAATGATTGGTATAGAAAATTTATCTTTCATAGTAATGCCACTGAGACCTTTGTAATTAACACACATTCTCTAATTCCCATCCTTCTTTCCAACCAACAACATAGGGGTTGAAAAAGGATTTATGCGTTCTCTAAGGAATGCCTATAAGGTCTTACTGCAACAGGAAGTGAACCAGGAATGAGCTCAATATGGTGCACTAATCCTCGCATGGGCAGCAACCCCATTAGGTTAGAAAATACCATTTCAAAATTGGAAACTAACCCAACTGATCCTCATTTACTAGAAAAGGAGGATTTCCCTTAACCAGTTGCAGATTATTATCAATCATCCGCAATCGATAGCTTACAGCCCCATGAGTCTTACTTTATCAGCGTCTTGAGCTCTTGCACCTTCACTCTCCACTTCCTGTATACCCTAAAAGTCAACCAATTTTCCCCCAAAACTCAAACTTCGTAGAAGACCTCTTCTAATTACATAACACATCACCAAGACCATACAACCACTGCAAGCCAATCACTGCATCCATCCTACTCAACAACAGAACAAAGAAATCCATACATTTTGTATAGCCTAGAATTTCCATCTTCACCCCTTGGCATATGCCCTTGCCATTCATCTAAGTATAATTTGAATGCATACTGGAATGTGCAGAATTACCACCATATGCAGTCCCATCTCCTTAACTGATTCATCACTCACAAAATTAGGAGTACTAGCACTGTCCACCAAAATAACAACACACTTTCCATTTGGGTGACATTAAACCCTCATGGACTATAAGCATCAATGCCAAACATAGCACACAATGAAATCATCAGTATCTCAGGAGGAGATCTAGTGATTAC
The DNA here is from genome assembly GCA_030490835.1 of Annona cherimola. Taxonomy (NCBI): domain Eukaryota; kingdom Viridiplantae; phylum Streptophyta; class Magnoliopsida; order Magnoliales; family Annonaceae; genus Annona; species Annona cherimola. Next base: position 85,485,679 of record CM059972.1, read on the forward strand.
GGGATTCACCACTTCTACCACCTCTTCTTCATTACCCTCCTCTTTCAACATCATGACAATTGTTTGTTATGACAAACATGGCCCTTAACATCTACCCATCATAACTGAAACAAAGGTATTTCTCTTTCTTAGATTGCATTTCCTCCCATGACAACCTCCTAACGGACTGATCTTTTAATCCTTTAAAAATAACTAGCTGAGTAACAAAATGATCTCTTGGTACTATAGAAATGATTGGCTGAGTAACTTCTGAACTAGCAATTTGGCTCGTAACACTCTGCTGCCATACTTCCTTTTATAGCCTTCTATTTTTTACTTTCTAAGCCCCCTCAATGGCCTCCTGCAATGTCAAAGGATTGTTGTACTCCAAATCTTCTTGAAGATCCCCTCTTAATCCGGCCATAAAACAACATCTCAGTTGTTCTTCTCAACACCCTATGGTTCGATTTAACACCCTCTCAAATTCAACAATATAATCATCTAACTTTTTGGTCTAAGTCAACCGCATCAACATCATATTGACATTCCTCATTTCAGCCCTTCCAGATCTATCACAGAAAAACTTGTAGAATTGTTCCCTTGTGATGTCCTATCTAGAGTGTCTGTCATACTTACTCCAATACACCGCATCACCCTGCCTATTTGGACTTGCAATTCTAACCTTCATTTCTTCTTCTACCCCATAAATTTCAAAATAATTATTTTCCTGTATGATCCTTACTCTTGGATCATCACCAACCATAAATAAAGGAAAATTGACTTTAACATATTTGCCAATATCCCCATTCTGAACTCTAGTACCATTAGATCAATGAGTAGAAGTCTCGTCATGTTCAAAATGAGAGAATCGACTAGCATGCGATTGAGATTACTACGTTCATCATGACTAAGCGGAGTTTGCCACCGAGTTTGAACTGCAAGACCAAATGCTTTCGTCGGAATGTGGTTCGAAGGTCTTAAAATCCCAGTCTAGGTAACCGGTTCAAAACATCATCTCGATGCTTTTCATTCTGTCTAATCAGGCGTTTAAGAGAATTAAGTCTCTGAGATGATTCCCTCAAATGTTGTTTTTGTGCCTCAATTCTTTGTTTAGACTCCTCGTTTAGACTCTATAGTACCTTTAAAGTTTCCTTTACTTAGAGTTGAGAGAGGCTGTAGTCAATTCAATCGTCGAGACCTTTGCTCCGACTATATCTACCTTCTTCTACATAACGACAACCTTTGTCTCAATGGCTTCCACCTTCAATGTCACAAACAACATCTTCTCCTTAAGCTCGCCTGATCTTTCAATCATTTCATCTTGCCGCTACTCCATGTGCAACACTCTCTCTTCCAGTTATTTGACCAAAACCATCAAAGAACCTTCAACTCGATTAGAACAGCTCTCTAATACCTTTATTAGGATTTGAACTAATGAAATGAACAATTCAAGAAATTTTATTAACTGGTGGGAGGATTTCTCACTGAGTTTTATAAGAAAAGAGAAGAAAGGAATAAAGTAAGAAGAATAGAGAAATTGCTCCATACGAGTTAGGAGGGAAAACAAATACAATTCAAATCTAGTTTGAACTCCCTTCACATTGGCCGAAGTGGCCCTTATATAGGCATGATCACCTTCCATAAGATGCCACCCAAATAGGCAGCTGACATGGCCTAATTCTCCCTCCCATTTGTAATCACATGCCATCAACAAATCACTTCAGTTGTCTTAGTATTTGGCAAGTGGCTGGAAACAAGCCCTGGGCCTTAGAGTGTAACCAGATGATGTGGGCTGGACAACAGCCTCAACTAAGTCTACTTACTCACTAGCACTCACTGTCTCAGTAGGCCCTTGAATAGTAGTAGCAGCATCCTCCTCCACACCCAATGTTGGGGTAATCGCCGAAAATAAGGTCCTATCAATGGAATAGGGCCTTGTCCCCTTTATGTATCTTGAGCACCCAGTGTTCATAAACCAAATGTTGCTTATCTTTGCTCTAAGACACACTTGCAAGATACATCAAATAAATCTTATTTCTTTGGTATCCACCTTCTATGTCTATTTAAGTCAGTAATCATTTGAAGTAAACGCTGCTCATGTCTAGGAAGGACAAATCCTAGACTCCTTAGTTCCCAAATCAATCTAACTCAACTATTATGTAATTTCTTGACTCTACATTATTAAGTGTTGTGTTTAAATTTGTTATAGAAATTACAAGCCGATGTACCCTTTGAGGAGCACTACAAGTGCTAGTCAATTACCAAGTTGGTCATCTTACTTAAGTGATTCTTGCCATTCGAACTTGGCTAGTTGATGCAGCAAGTTTATCTTGAGACTTTACCCACTTAAGAGCTTTTTTTGCTATATTTTCCTTACTCAAATGTGGAGTATCTAAGTCTTCTTTTGCTAGTTTGATTTATCATATTGAGATGTATTTTGAAACTTTCACTTAGGTTAGAGAATTTTGCTAATGATACATTTAAAGCTGCATTTTCTTTCTTTAACTTTTCAATTTCAGCGGATAATGTCATTGCTACCTCAATAGAGAATTGACTCTTGTAGATAATTTTTCATTTATAATAAGTCACATTATCTCTTCTTCAAGGTACATTTGTTGCCAAGTTTCCTTGTCTATTTGAATAATAAATCGTAGGTTTGTTGTAATTTTTCAAACTCAGCATATTGAGACATTCATGTGTAAAAGAGTAAATAGATTTGGAAGGAGAATCATTTAGTTTAGATGTTACTTTGTCATTGCTTTTATAGTTTGTCAAGTGGATTTACTTTTCGTCATTTCCATGGCTATGAGGCAATTTAACGAGCTTTCCTTTTCAATTCTTACCACACAATAGATCCTTGCATAATTTACAGCCTCTTGGTCATCAATAGATGAATTACATGAAGAAGATGGATCCTCATTCATGTACATTCCTTTGCCTTTCTACTTTGAAAATTTTCATATGATGCTCCTCTCTTTCTTTTCTTGTCTCTAATTTGATTTGTTCTCATCAGGTGTGAGACACTGTGCTTGCATATATCTTACTCCACATTTGTAGCACTAGAGGGTATCTTTCTTCTTTTGTCTCTTGCTTCTTTCACTATAGGTCTTGGAGGAACTTATATCCTTCCCTTGCATCACAATTTTTTTGAATTTTCTTATGAGGAAGTCAATCTCTTCATCTTGATTTTGAGATAACGATGAAGACTCATTTGAACTTCGATGTGTTGCCTTCAATACGAGAGTCTTCTTTCCTCTACTATGTTCTTCATTTTTTTCTTCTTTATTAGCTCGTGAGACATCAATGAGCTAATAAAGTCATTGAGCTTTAAAGTGTTTAAATCCTTTACTTCTTCAATTGCAGTAATTTTTGGCATCTATGACACCGGTAATGCATGTATATCTTCATTACCTACTCAAACTGAAAAATATTCTGTTATAGGCCTTTGAGAGCATTAGCAATTTTTGAAAATCTAGCAAATATTTCAGTTTCAAAAATCTTTAAACTTTTCAATTCTCCATTGCGAATATTCTTTCTTATCCCTTGGATTTGAGAAATTTCCTCATAAATAGAAGTTAGAGTGTCTCAAATTTCTTTGCAATAGTTACAACACAAAATAAAAGAGTTCATGGCCTTTGCATTACTCTTTACTTTTCTTACCTCCTCCTTGATCCAATCAGAGGTTCTTTCGCTTGCAGGTATGGTAACTCCATCTTAGATAGCTATCAAAGAGTCCATATCAGTGGTTATTATCAATTGTTTCATTCTGAACTTTCAATAATTGAAGTTATTTCCATTAAACAGAGGTGTTCACGTGAACAACTAACCTTCTATCAAAGCAGAGATGGAAATTGATTGGTTTACCATTTCTAATAGATCTTCTAGGTGTAAAACTTAAAGACTTACTCTGATACTACTTGTTGGTCCTGAGTTTATAGCAAAACTCAAGAGGAGAGGGGTGAATTGTGTTCTTAATATTTTTTGATAATTTAAAACTTAACCCCTTATGAGTTTAATCCCCTTAAATGAAATGTGAGGGCTAGAGAGAGCAATCAATAAGCGAAAATAATAATCACAAGAGACACGACAAATTATAGTGGTTCGGGCAATCCTTTTCTAATCCACTCTTCAAAGCACACACTCCCTTGTGTCTTTCGCTCCACTATCTCAACAGAAATTACAACTAGAGTCTTTGCTTTCTTCTAGATTATAACTCTCTGTGGCCTTTATAATGGTTACACAAGTAGACGCTGAGTTCCAGTTCAACCATATACTACTTGTCTCAACTTGGACTTAGTCTCCAACACCTAGCCAAACAATATAATACAACAAGAATATAGAAATAAAGAAATCTACACTTTACAGATTATATAGGACAATTTCAGCACTTGAGAGGACTTAAGAGAGATGTGAACTTGTAGCTCTTTGCAATAGAAATGAGAGTCTCTCCTTGCAGAGAACTTAATGCACAATTAGTCGCTTGAAAATAAGAAGATAAAAGCTTAATGAATGCTCTATCAAATCCTCATAACCCCTCTTGTCATGTCTTAAATAGTTATTGGAGTTATTTGAACATTGGAGGGTGGATGGCACGCATTAAATGCTCCAACATTCGAATTTATCCTACCGTTGCAACTCAAGTTGCACCTGGAGTTGACTTCAAGTGCAACTTCACCCAAGTCATAGAATGAAGTTGACCTTGGTGCGAATTCGGTCATCCTCTTCCTTCTATTGATCTTTCCTACTTGTCTTTTCCTCTTCTAGTTTTTTCTTACGTCAACTTAGTCTTTGGACTTGACCTAAGTGGTAAGTGAAGTCAACTTGGATGTGCGAATTTACTGAATATTGAAAGCTTGGAACTTTGAAACTTTATCTCTTGGGTTTTAATCCTTCGAGTCTTGAACTTGAGTTTACTTGATCTTGGACTTGACCCAAGTTGCAAGGTGGAGTCAACTTCACATTCAACTTCACTTCTACAAATTTCACTCCATCTTCTTAAAGAATCTCAAGTCGTAGATTTTTGTCTCTCCACTTCACTCAAGTCACAAATTCAAGTTGACTGCATGCGCGACTTTGCTTATATTAAAATGAGTCAGCGAAAATATGTAACCTTAACTCCTTCGTTGCGACTTCACCCAATTTGTAGGCTAAGTTGACTTGGGGCAGCAACTTCATCTGTCTGGATTTTAAATCCACAAATGTATTAATCTAAGTTGCTCTTTTGGGTCAACTTAGATATAGACTTGACCTAAGTTGGTGCTAAGCTAACTTGGCTATGCGACGTAGCCTACTTTTGCTTTGTTCTGAATAATCTGTCTTCAAATTTCAAACCAAACACATTGGTTCCTTTAATACTCTCAAATTTAGTTGTTAATCATCAAAACATATGTAGACCTTGATTTGCAAATTATTCTATTAAGTTCACAACAACCTCCCTCTTTTTCATGATTGACAAAACAAATTTTGAGTTTTACCTTTCTTATTGCTTTAACTATCGTTATAGGTTTAGATCTTAACATCTTGCCATATTCTTGAGGAATATTTGTTTTGATATTTTGTAACCATGTTTTAATTATTAATTCAAATGCAAATATTCTTATTCGAGGTGGGTGAAAATAGGTTCAAGTCAACCCGTGACCTAGGCTTTATTGGACTCATCTTTTACTAAATAAAGTTGATATTTTCATGATTTGGTGTAAGAGTAGGTCAAATTTTTTAACCAAAACTTAAAAATTAGGTTGAAGCAAGTCAACCATGTCCCAACCTAAATAGACCCATGTTGACCTATATATTTATATATTAGAAATATAAATATATTTTAAAGTTTTATTCTCATTTTCTTTCAAATTCTTTTATCGAACAAACTTTTATGTTAGTTATAGTTAGGTATACTCTAATTTAATTTTTAAAATTTTATTTTGCAATAAATGAACATGTAAGTTTAATATAAATAAGATTTCATACTAAATAAGTATTGAAAATATCAAAATTAACCCGAAGTTGCAACCTATTTTTGATAAAATTCTACCTATATTATTAGTACAAATTGCAAATGGAATTTTTATGAGATATCCTTCATTTTTTGTTTAATAAAATATATTACACTATATTTAATAATGTCGTTGATTCAATGCATTTGCACAGAAGCCATCGATTCTTCAGTTGCACTTGCGTGGCAGCTTGTGCGCGGTCAGATCTTATGAGGCAAATAAGAAGCATCTAATTAGGGAGCTAGGAGCTTTTACAGAATACACCCTCTGACATCGCGGCAGAAAATGCATTAAAAAATGCATTTAGTAAAACAGAAAATGTAGCTGACTAGAAAAAAAAGAAGTCGCACCTCCATCTCGCTCTACCATCTTGAGCAGCAACCTCTGCCACTAATCGCCTCCATCACTAGTACGTCACTTTCTCATATTTCATCTATCTCTCCCCCCCCCCTTTCTCCCATTTTCTTCTCTCCTATTCACCCTAGCTGTAGAGACGCCCCTGCCATAGCCTCTTGTGTTTTCTCCTCTATTCCGATTTTCTCTCCCCACTTGTCCACTCGCATATGCCACGACCCCCTATATTATACCTAGATTTTTCCCTTTTTTCAAATCTTTCATTCTTCAATTTAAAAAAAATTGATACTATGATATTCTCATCCCAACATGCCCGACCATTGTAATATAATATATTAATCTAAGTCTACACCATACAAAAATATAGAATTAGCTGTGGTAATACATCCGAATTTCATTTCTATGAAAAATGTTGGATTCCAAACTATTGGTTGCTGGGAATGAGTTGGATCAAACATCGCCTTGGATTTCTATCACTGCACTTGAAGAACATTTAAATACATAAATCAAAGGCTCAAATGATCAAATGTGTTTGGAAGGTAGGATATATTTCTAAGCAAGGATTACATTCAATGTTTTAAACTAGTGGAAATTCACTTTGAATGCCTTGCTTGCCCATGCATTCAGCTTTGATACTAAAGCCCACTTGTGCAATAACAGGGGACCATGGATGTTGAGACATTATGAATAATGAAAATAAACCATTCAATTAAAATGTCTTTTTTTTTCTTGGAGCCAAAATTAATGTTTCAAAAGTAAACGGCAAAATTGTTTTAAAAATAGTCCCATTTTCATTTCTAAATTAAGGATTTAGACCATTCATGTACTGAAATATAGGTTAGAAGACATATGAGGTCCCCTCCATATGATATACCCTAGCTTATATGCTATGAAAATAAAGTATTTTAGGAAAACACTTGAGAACCTGAATTTTCCTTTAGCAACCTAAATATGCATCTCCAGCTTTTGTGAAAAAATTCTATACTGGTGATAACTCGTATTTTTACAAGTTATCATGGCCTATTTCAGACTTGTTCTGTGCGTTAATTCGAGAGATTAGGTTCAATTTGCATCCATTTAGCTTAATTTTCACTCGCTTTGCATTTTAGGAACATTATTTAGTTTTTAGGCATTTTTAGGAACATATGAAGGCAAAGCGAGCGAGTCGAATGCAGATTGAGACAAGTTAGAGGCAGGTGGTTGGCTCACTTTGTGTCTTTTACAATTAAGCTATTAAGTTAGAAGTTGTCGAATGTTTTTCTCACTTTGTAATTGAGAAAATATCCATAATATTGTGTTTATATTTAAGGAATTCAATAATTTAGTTGAAAAGGTCAAATGTCTCATTTTTTTCTTGAAAAGGTTGGTTCAAAATCGAAACTACATATAAGAAAATTGATTCTCCATATACCATCAATGACAAAAGCCAAACTCAAGCCAAATACTAGATAGAAATTGCTAAGTTACAAGATAGCAAGTTTTAAAAGACTACATCCATATATGGGATAATGTAATTTAAGGACATTTAGTTTATGCTAGTGTAGTTTAGAGACATATAACAACTCATACTGATAAATAGTCTAAAGACATAAAAACATTCATACTGATAAATAGAATACAACAGTAAGAACAAGGCCACAAAGAGTGATCAGTAGGACTTCGATTCTCTTCATCATATTCATCAGCTCCACTTCTCTCTTTCCCATTTTATATTTCAACTCCATTTCTCTCTTTCCTATTTCATTTTTCAGCTCCTCTTCTCTCTTTCGCATTTCATTTTTTTTTAGCTCCAAGTCCCTTCTCTCAATTATCTCTCTTAAACCATTGAATAACAAGCCTCCCATATCAGCCACTATTTACTCAGGATCAAAGGTTGATACTTGGGCTGTGGAGTGCAAAACAACTTCACTATCATTCTTTGAGTCAACCTCACTCTTTGAGGTTGATCCCTCACCCACTCATCTTAAAAAACTTACAGTCATGCTTCTTATCCTGTATGATAATGAACTACAAGGTTAGTCTAAGCTTACAAATGGCAAGGTTAGTCTAAACATTCAATAATCAACACAACTGTGGAAATATAGACATAATGAATAGGAATAGATATACATTAAATTGTGGACATCAAATAAAACACCGACTAGGTTTTTGTGGGGTGTTTGAGGTAAACATACAGACTGAATAGCCCATATATATTTTGAAACATCAACTGAGTTGACTTCTCCATTAGACGTTCTCTCTTTATCTGACAAAGGCAACTACTCCTTCATTCTAGGGGTGTAAATAGGGTCGGTCCCAACCCAAGACCACATCAACCTGAACTGATTTTAGAAATCGGATTGAGTCAGGTGGAGGGATCAGTTAACTCGACCCGACTTGACCCCCTTCAAATATTATATTTGTGGAACCCCACCTATTTTAAAGCACAACAAATGTAGCTTAGAGCAACTAGCTAAACAAGGTGATTAAGTTAATGTCCCATGATTATCATGGTAATTAAGTACTAAAGGACAAAAATGGGTTAGAGAGTGAGAGGTGGCTTGTGCAAATAATGCTATTTTTCATTTTATTTTTGAGGAATTATTAAGAAATTGATATCTTGTGATATGCAAGATGGATTGACATGAAATTTTAAGGGAAAGCCTAAGTTGGCATGCCCTACGTGATGAATGGTTTGGATCATGAAAAGTATAAATGGAAAGAGGTTAAATTATTAAAGTAACATGATATTTTATGAATTAAATTTATTTTGCTAATATCTTAGCATATATTCATTATTTTGAGGTTAAAATTTTTATGACAAAGTAAGTTGAGGTGCTCTAAGTTATGAATGGATGGGATTTCGTCAAACCTTGTTAGAAAACCCTAAATGACATGTGTTAATTGTAATTAAATATTAATGGTAAAGATTAATTAAGGCCATTGACTCTTGAACACCAAAAGTCAATTGTCGTAAATGAAAGGGTGGACTTTGATGGCCCACTTTTGAGGTGTCAAATGGGGGTAATTTTGAGAAGATTTTATAATAAACAAAATGTAAAAAATTACATGCAAATACAACTGCGTATGGACGTGTATGGCATGGGATTTTTGGCTTTTGTAATAAAAATAAAGGTGCAAAATGCATGATAATATGTGGCATCAATAGAGACAAGTGGATGATCCAAAATTCAGCAAAAATGTGAGGTGATTAATTGTTGAGATTGATGCAAATGGATGGTCTAGATTAATTCAGAAAAATATGATAATTATGATAATAAATGCGGTTGAAAAAGGGACACATCTGTGGTCCTAAATTGGCAGCAATAAAGTACGATGAGTGGTCCAAACTTGGACAGCAAGAGGGACATATGGACAGTCCACAATTCAGTAGCAAATAATTGCAATAAAAATAATTTTAACCATTCTTAATAGGTCAAAATTCAAGGGGTTAATTTCAACAAGTATAAATAGGGGATAGGGCGGCACATGGGACGTTTCCAGCAACAAGGAAGAAAGAGAAAGAAAAGAGAGAGAAAGTGAAAAAGAGAGAGAAAGAAGAAGAGATGGGGCCTTGATCAAGTGATCTCAGTCATTAATCTTAATCATTCAGGTTAGTTATTACTTATTTTATGTTACTTTCTAAATTAAGCAAAGATCAAGTGTGGACACCTTGATGGATGATTAGATTAACAATTACAATGGTTTATAAGTTACCTTATATAAACCTATGTAGTGAATCTAGAACAGAAAACTAAAATATAAAAGCAATAGTAAAAAATAGTTTTTAGTATAAAAAGTTTTGGGAGAACTCATGATATTACCATTAAGGGACTGCCAAAGTTTTAGCTTGAAACGTTAATCAGGTTGTGAATTAAAAATCTAAAAAAACCAGCCTGAACAAGGTAGAACGGCTGTTAGGATCATCTGTAGTAATTGATTTTAATCATTTTTATATAAGTAATTTTGATTTGAAAATTTTATATGATATAACATATATCCTTAGTATCACTTGAATAAAATAAAAATGAATTTTTGGATGATATAAATAGGGTTGATAATTAACGTGATTTGAACTGTTCCTAAACTCATACCCCTGCCTAGCAGAATAACAATACATTAAAAAATATAAATACTTAATATTTTGTGCTGAAATTATTTATTTTGGTTAACTCATGCAGTTATTGATGTTTGATTGAAATTTCAGACTTAAATATCTTGATTTGATTATAAACTAAAAATTAGAGAAATCAGTGTGCCTGATTTCAGCGAATATGGACAGATTGAGGAATAATCAAAATAAAATTTGAAACGTAAATAATAATGATCCAAATTGATATGATGAGTTAAGATATATAATTTAATTCATTTTATGTGATTAGGAAAAGAAAAAGAAGAATAAATGAATGCTAGAGCTCTTGAAATCAAGAGTTGTTGTTGGTAGCCACACATATATACATAAAAGTGCAATGTGGAAATGATAATTTATGAATGAATGATATGTGGGGCTGTTATGGAAAATGGATAGGAATTCCAAAAATTTTAATTTCATATGGCTTGAAATAGATTGAGGATGAAGGTTTTAAGGAATTGCAAAAGATTAATACCCTAGGTTTGGGTATTAAATAAAATGTATACTAACCATAGAAGTTAAATAAAGATGGACGCTTGTGTAATTCAATAAATGTGGATATTTTTTTTTAAAGAAAGGATTTATGTAAAATTTCTTGCTATAAGTTATAAAGAAGCACTTTAAATGAACGTAAAAGTTTAATACCCTAAGTTTTAAGTATTGAATGAAATGAATAATTGTGAAAGAGCAAATACCCTATACTTGGGTATTAAATGAAATGAAATACAATCACTAAGTTCAAATGGATATATGTGATTTTTAGAAAGATAAATGTAAATTTAAAAAATTGAATATGAATTGGTTGCTATAAATCATAAGTAAGACTCTTGAAAATTTCGAGTGATTGAAAACCCTAAACTTAGGGTAGAATGGAAGGATTGATCAACCATGAAGGTTATATAGATATGAATATACATATATGGATGTTAAAAGATGTGATGTATTAATAGAGAAAAGTATTTAAAGTTAACTTGTGATGAACCAAATGGGAACTGAAAACCATATGACATGTATATATGAATTGATAAAAGACAAGGCATGCAAGCACAAGACATCATGTAAATGTATAAGGAAATCATTTTCACTTGTTGTAGGAAAAGGCAAGGAAAAGATGGAAGGAGCAAGAGGATTGCCACAGGTAAGCAAGCAACGCTTTTACAAATGTGTTTTCTTCTCAAAGAATGGAATGAATTGTGAACTGCTTTACTTGAATGTTTCTAAAATTGTTTAAGGATGGTCATTCCTTCATCCCAATTGAAATATTATTTTAACATCTTATGTTTCCACTAGATAATTTGATTACCACTTATGTGTTCAAAAGGATTATGCAAATATTTCTTTGAATTAAATGTTGCTATATTGAAATGATATTAAAAAATTATTATACAATACTTCTCTACAAGAGAATGATAGGTTGCCATGTGAATGAGGTATATAATAGGACCGAGTGTCTGCCCTTGACATTGCTAAGTCGGAAGGTCCGACATCATGGATGAAAAGGATCATATCCTGAAAGGATATTCGCATGGATAGCTTACCCTCACATGAAGGATTATATTATGGGTGGATGATTACTTTATAAGGGTCGTTTATCGAATGGAAAGAATGCATTTGCATTCCATGGTTTATGAAATGCCCCAAAATTGAGATTGAAAAGGTTTACATGAATGATTTACTTGAAAATGAAAAAAGCTTGCTTATTGATTTTTGTACTCATGTTTTATTTTTCCCAACCATAGACAGGTGCAGGGAAATTCAAGTTATGGAAAACATGTTCTTGCTGAGAATTTTTTTTTTCAAAGGTTTATAGTCCTTTGTATATTGCAAAATGAATAAATGTCCTATTGGGATATGATCTGAGTAGTACATATGTTTAGAATACCTTGTGTAAGTATTATATGATTGAGACAAGAAATGGTAAGTGCATGTATGCTAAGAATAGATGGATACTTGGTATTGATATGAAATTATCACATTATGAATAAATTGATGATTTGAGAATGATATGTATAGTTAATTATAAGTATATGTTGCTTGAAAAATGATGAAGGAAATGGAATGAAAAGAAAAGTAAAAAAAAATTTCCGCTAAACGACATGTATACAAAAAATCCCACTGCGTGAAAAGGGTAACAATCCTGTGTCACATTTACCAATCGAAAACGATCCTGAAGTAAAGCTCCAGTGCCTCGAGTTGGGGAGCTACAATATTACAATATACATATATATAGTCTATTTGAGTAAACCCTAGGATTTCTCCTAAGTCTCGTCCCGACTCCTAATCCCTGCCGCTGCTACGACTCTGCCTCCCTTGCTATCGCCCCTCACAACCTCCAATCCATCCCCTTATCGTTCTCCGCTACCACTGGCATACTGTCATGGCACCACTCCTCTCTATCCTCTCTAGATCCCCCTGCTAAGGCCATCTCGCCACACCTCCCTCTGCTACCAACGCATCTCCCCTTTCTTCCCCATTCGAGCTCTCTTCGTCTCCCTCTTCTTTCCTTTGATTATTCTCCTCCTTTTCTTCCTTCCCTCCTTGCTTGTAATCGCACAATCCTCCCCTCTCTCCCTCCCTCCCATTTTTCCAATGTAGCTAGTTTCCTCTTCCTCCTCCCTCTACACTGCTTATATCTTTACTGTCATGCTCATTGCCAACTCTAGCATTGTCGTTATTGCTTCTTAGTCGTGGACATTCGCATGCCGACTGCCCTTTGCTTGTTTGCTTATTGTTGTGACTTATAGGTATATTTTTAAATCAGAGATATAGTATATTTATATGTTGGGATAATTGAATTTATTGGATGAATACAGTGTTCTTGTTTGTTGATTATTTCATTAATTATGTTGATTTATGTGTCTAATTGATGGGTTAAAATAGTTTATTTTTCATGCATTAATCAGTATGGATGATGATGCTGTTATTGAATTGAATGCTAAAACACCATCTATAGCATCTGAAGCTACATCCACCACACCACAAAAATGAAGATATAAAGCAACATCTAGTGTGTGAGAATTTTTTGAAAATGTTTACACACCTGGATCTTCAAAAGCACATATCTGCGTGCAAGGCATAATATAAATGTGAGAGCAAGATAGGCACAAGCACACTTAGAAGACATGCAAAGAAATGTTATAAGGGTGATAATGGGACCTCACAACAAATCTTGCAATTCACTACTCAAGAAAGTGAAGAGGCTACGTTAGGCAATTAGAAGTTTGATCAACTAGCTATTAGAAAAGCTATTGCTAGGATGAGCACTATTGAGCGTGTTGGCTTTAGAGGATTAATTCAAATAGGCATGCCACAGTTTACCTTTCTAACTCACTAAGCAATCACTCAAGACTGCCAAGAAATTTATCAAACATACAGAAAAAAGTTAAAAAAAGGTGTAGAGGGAAATCTGCAAATATTTGCTTGACTACTGATATGTGGACCTCAATTCAAAACGTTGGTTATCTTTGTCTCATAGCACATTTCATTGATGCAAGTTGGTCTTTGCATAAGAAAATTATTAGCTTTTCTCTCCTCCTTAGTGCACATAATAGTGAAGCAATTGCATTTGCAATATATCAATGTTTAAGGGAATGAGAAATTTCAAGTGTCCATAAAATGACAGTTGATAATACTAGCTAAAATGATGTTGCAATACACCATTTGAAACATTGTATTGGAAATAGAAATTGTCTGTTTCTTGATGGAGAATTTTTTCATGTAAGATGTGCTGCTCATATTTTATCTGACTGTGAAAGATGGACTTAAAGAAATTGGTGATGCAATTTCTCGAATTAGAGAGGTTATTCATTATGTAAGGTGTCTCCTTCAAGGTTGAGGTTGTTATGGAATGTATCAAAAAATGCTTCATTAGAGATAAGGGTGAATTGGTTTTGGATGTGCCTACTAGATGGAATTTCACAAACCTCATGTTAGAAAGCGTTTTGAGATTTAGAAGGGCATTTGAGCATATGGAGTTGGAAGATGTATCCTTTATTAGGGAAGATCCTCCAACACATGAAAATTGGAACAAGGTTACTCAATTGATTACTGTTTTGAAACAATTTCATGAGGTAACTCAAAATTTGTCAGGGTTATAAGGACCAGGTATTTTATTATTATTATTACAATTCATTTCTGACCATGAGATAATTAACAAATATGTTGTTAGGAATAAATAATGTTTTGACATGTTAGGTTGTATGAGACATCGTCCATGAGCATGTTAAACACAAGTACGAGTTGTGGCATTGGCATGTTTATGTAATTGTGCCACCTGTTTATGATATGATTAATAGGTATTTGATTTAGAGGTGTATAATTGACGTACCATTTGGGACATTATGATTATCTTCTACTTTGCAGAGAGGTACAAGGTTCGACTTGCTCGGTTAGGTCATGGGGGTGAAGGGGCAATGCCCCAGGAGAAAATTTTAATTTACTAAGTTGTATAGGTGGGAAAGCAAGTTGCAAATTGTGTTTGGACTCGGCCCATTCTCAAGCCCAGTTCATCTCAACAAAGGCCTAGTTAAAATAAGAACTAGCTCGCTAAGGTTTCATTCGTGCACCCATCTTTCTCTCTTCTCCTCCTCTCGCCTGCTATTTCTTCCTTTTTCCTTTTCCACTTCTTCCCGGTGTTGATTTAGCCCTAAACCGCATCAAAAGCTCTTGCAAACTTCTTTATAGATCATAAATTTATCTCAAGGAAGCTCGAAATCCTGGAGATTCGAATTTGGGGCACTGTTCTTGGGAAAAAATCACGATCGAGGTAAATAAATGTCATCTCTTCTCAAATTAGTAATGAATTCTTATCTTAACATGAAATAGGGCTAGTGGGAAGAGGTAGTCTTCAACGATCTTGTATTTGGGGAATTAGGGTTCGTGGGAGCTTACAATTAGTAGGGTTTAAGGGGAAAACAAAAGTTGCTATGTGGCTTTTGTAAAATAGATGGCCAGTTAGCAATTTTATATCATTAGAATATGATCTTGCTTCAATGGGGTGAACCAAGAGGAGGAACTATACGTTTTGCCTTTGGTATCTATCCCGTGTTCAGTGAAAAGCTTATTGATAGTGAGTATGTTAAATTTAGAGTAAACCTTGTTAACTTTGCTAATGTTGTATGTGTGGTGTGTAATGTTTATTTCTTTATGTTATGGATGATGTATTATTATTATGGATGATATATTATTCAAGATGGATGGTTGTAAAGGGCTGTTCTTGGCCCTTAGTTGACATGAGGAGAGGGTTGTTTATGGCACTTGGTTGACATGAGGAGATGATTGTTTGTTATCTTTCTATTGATATATGGATTTATACATACATTCTTAGGTGTGGGTGTTGGACCCCTGTGTCTTATATGATTATTTAAGAATCATCTTTCTACAACAGTATCAAGGCATGTGCATCCAAAGTCTTGCTCATTTCACATTGTGTTAATTGTTATCTACTTACTGAGTCTATTTAGACTTGCCAGATTTGTTATTTTATTTTTAGATCACAGGCCAGGTGAAGAGCCTTAAAATGGCATAGGGGGGACGATAGAATGTTGACGACCATTAGATTAGTATTTGTGTTCCTAGTCATTTTGGACTTTCTTTTTTGATACTAATGCCTATGGACACTTACTTAGTCAAATCCAACTATGAAAAAAATATCATATTAGGTATTTTGGACATGATTACAATCTATATTTACACATATATAAATGATCTTTTAGACTGCTTTTTGCATATGGTGAACTGCTATGATTTACTTATTATATGAATGTCTCTATGGTATAAGAATACAAATATATAAATGTGGAATGGAATATGATATTATAGGATGAGATTGAAATGTTTATAAATAATAGGTCTTGTATTCTATACCATCCCTTTATATATTATGGGGAGACGCTGCCGAATTTTTCTTAAGTTATATGATACCTGTTTACTAGCCATTAAGGATTTTAGGCAACTGGGAGTCACAAGGGTCTTCATATGTTATTAGAAATTTATATTTTGTTGAAGTTTGCAAAACATAAAAGTCATTAAGGATTTTTTAACCAACTATGATCCCCTCATTGTTGATAAGTGCAAAAGAATGAAAGAGAAGTTTGACAAGTATTGGGGAGATATAGATAAAATCAATATGATTTTAGTCATTGCACTTGTTTTGGATCCAAGGAATAAGTTAAAATATCTTCAATTCTAATATTCTTTGTTATATAATGTGGAAAAAGTTTGCGAAATTTTGATAAAAGTAAAGTTGAAGATGCAAGAAGTGTACAATAGCTACCAAGACAAGTACACACCACTGGCAATACGTCAAGAGGTCAAAGGCAACTAGTGATAAGAATGAAAAACATGGTGAATCTTCTCGTTCGAGTGGAGAAGCTTCATATAAGGGTTTTTTAATGAAGGAGGTAGATCATGATGTGAGAAATGAATTGGATCGATATTTGAAAGACCTTATAGAAATAGATGATGATGATAATTCCTTTGATATATGAGCATGGTGGGTCTCTTCAAAATATTGAATTCTATCAAACATGGCTTGAGATATTCTTGACATTCCTATTTCTACAGTTGCTTCAGAGTCTGCCTTTAGTGCAAGTAGGTTGTGCGCTTGATTCTTTTAGAAGCTCTTTGTCATCTCATGTTGTGAAGGCTTTGATATGTGCTCAAGATGGGCTACCTTCGTCAGCAAATCTTCAAATGGAAGGAGATATGGTGGAAATTGGTCAACCTACTCAAGGTAATTTGAATATATGATTATGTATTTATAACTTGATTATTATAACTACTTGATTTTATTTTATATTCACTCAAGATGGTGTAGAATCTGGAACTTGTAGACATGCATGAACTTCCACTCAACTGCTCTAGGTACTCATCATTTTTAATTTATTTTTATAAGAAATATAACTATATTTACATATTTACTTTGATGATTATTTATTTCAGGAGGAAACAACACATGCAAGCAGCAAAAGGTGCATAAGATTTGATTTTTATAGAAGAGTTGTATTAGATTTTTATATGAACTATGTTATGAGCATGCTATGTAAAACAAATTGTTTAGATGTTATTTGTTTAATGAGATATGTATTTGGATATGTTTATGGACATGTATTTTAAATAGGTTGTTTGGATATTTAAAATAGATTGTATGGAGTTTGGAAATATTTTTTATTAATTGGCTGTCAAATTGTGTTTGTATTTATTTGGTTTGGAAATGTGTTTGGTTAATTGGTTATAAAATTGTGTTGGATTTATTTGATTATATTATATTATAAACAGGTTGTTTAGATGTTTGTTTACATTGATGATTCGAAACAGGATAATTGAGATGTTTGTAACTTTCATTGGATGCCAACATGGAAGGTAAGACTATGCTATTTGTTTTTTCATTTCGCGTAATTTAGTGCAATGCTTTGATGTTGTTTTCATTTTTTTTACTTATAGAGGATATCAATTGCTCAAAGGATACAAAAGCAAAGGAATGAATTGATTGTTAAACTTATTCTTCACTCTTGAGGCTCCAGTTATTACTTATTTTCCAATAATTTATTATTGTTTTTGTTGTTTTAGAAAATTATGTAAATAGAAGCTTAACTAGCATTAATAATGTGCATAAACTATTAACCTGAACTAAACCGATTTGAGGTGGGTTAAAATAGGGTTGGGTTAATTTGTGAAAAATAGGGTTGAAAGTAGGGTTGAGTTGAGATTTTATAAGAAAAGTTAGGGTTGTGTTTTCCCCAACCTGAGTCAAACCGCCCTATTTACGCCTCTATTTCATTCACTTCATTTGGTTGAGTTCTATTGAAATTGTTTAGCATCATAGGATTCGATCCCACATGTTCTTACATACTCATGAAATGATAATTTTCTTGCACGACTACATTACAGTGTAAAAAGATAGACTTCAATAGAATGACATATGCAAATTTCACAAGTAATAACATCAAATATAAACTGATCTCTAGCTGCATTTTTAGGCCACCAATAGACAAGTTTTGGTTTACGACAATTGACTTATTGTCCTTTTTTCCCTTTTCTAGCAGAGCAATGCATCTATAATTTCCCAAGGAAAACTAATCCTAAAGAGGAGGGAATTCAACACAGAAAGTAATATAAACACATTCAAAAGATACTTCTGATTACAAGATTAGCAATTCATATTTGTGCCTTAATCTACATTGTCTATAAGTGGGCCTATCCTAAAAATAATATAATAATAAAATAAGCATTGTCGTTGAGTTTCAGACAAGTACCCATGTGATTCCAACTATATTTAACAGCCATCCATAGGATGAATGGTTAAAAGTACTTATCATGACTGTTCGCTAGCTAGAAATGCTTTTATTATATTAAACAACATTACCATTTTAGTAGATTTTGTAATTTTTTGTGGTGAAGACTTGGATTAATATATTACGTTACAATGGCAGGGCATCTTAGGACGATAGAATGAAAGATTTGAAAAAAGGGAAAAATCCAGGCACAATGCAGGAGTCGAGGCATATGCGAGTGAGCAAGTGGGAGAGAGGAGAAAACGCAAGAGGTTATAGGGGCGTCTCTACAGCTAGAGCAAACAAGAGAGAAGAAAATGGGAGAAAAGGGTGGGGGCGGCAACGAGGGAGGGAGGGAGGGAGGGAGGGAGAGAGAGAGAGAGAGGAAAGCTGAGTAAGGGACATACTGGGATGAAGGCGACTAGCAAGCTACATTCGTGACAGAGGGTGTGGCACGAGATGGTAGAGCTAGACGGAGGTGCCGCTTCTATTTTTCCAAGTAGTTGCATTTTTTGTTTTTGCTAACTGTGTTTTTTAATGTGTTTTCTGCAGCGATATCAGAGGATGTTTTCTGTAAAAGTTCCCAACTCGTTGATTGGACACTCCTTATTTTCCGCGCAAGATCTAACCCCATGTAGGCTACCACGTAAGCGTGGAGCGCGGCTAAAGAATCGACGACTTCAGTGTGGATGCACCAAATCAACGATGATTTAATAATGGTTTGTTGGATCCACTTTCTCCCTATCTCTTTCTCCTATGCGCGGAGGGTCTCTCTGTGCTTATTTCAAGTGCAGTCGCCAGTGGAGCACTACATGGAATCAGACTTAACCTGCAAGGGCCTCAACTTACTCACCTACTGTTTGCGGATAACGCTCTCATCTTTATCCAGGCTGATAACCAAGATATCAGGACGTTTATGGATATCCTCAACCAATACTCTTGCTTCCTGGGGGCCAGATGGTCAATGTGGACAAAACCTCGATTTTCTTCAGCTCAAATATGAATAGCTATGCTCGGGGGGTGATGTGTCAGGAATTCCATCACTACCTCGGCCTCCCGGTGTGGCTTGGGAGATCCAAAAAAGGGATGTTTAAGGGCATCAAAGAGCGCATATGGCATAGAATTCAAGGGTGGAAGGGCCGACTACTGTCTTGGGGAGGGAAAGAGGTGTTAATCAAAGCTGTTGCTCAAGCAATCCCTTCGTATACCATGAGTATTTCCTGCTACCCAGGTCTTTCTGTCAAGTTATCAATGGAATGCTGAGCAAATTTTGGTGGGGTGAAAAGGGGGACAAACGGAAGATGAGCTGGGTTGCTTAGAAGGAAATGTGTAAGTCTAAGCAGGCGAGAGGGCTGGGGTTCTGTGGCGCCCCGAACCGAGGTGCCTAGAAGCCTTACTCCGGGATCGTTTTGATTGGTAAACGTGACTCAGGATTGTTGCCCTGATCACACGGCAGGATTTTTTTTTTTTTTATCCATACATGGAAAATTCCCATCATTCATCCAATTTGAAATATATTTCACATAACACAGTTATGATAAAAAACTATTCCATAAACATTTTCATTGGAATAAAAATATTCCCTTTTCATCTCAAAATTATCATCGTTGTCTGTACATAAAGTTTACATAAACATCATAAACTACATAACACTTGGCATGCTGCCTTCATCATCATTTCCTGTCTGTTGTTGAAAAAGCATGGGTGAGTAATAATACTCAGTAAGCAAGCTATACATAATTTTTTAATCATTTTCATGCATTTCATAAAATGCAAATGCAATGCATACATAGCATTCATGACATTCCTTTGGATGCAACGCTAGCTAGGCGCCCATCCCATACATGCTCCCATTTCAGGGAGGTCGCCGCCGGCCTGGACCTATTAAGCGACTTGGCAATAGCGAGGGGGACATCCGGTCCGCTTACTACCTCGACTAAGGCCTATTCCTCGTGCACATGCTCATTCTCATACACATGCCGGCATGATATTTGCAAATCATAAACAATTTCATAAAAAGCATTTAATAAACAATTTCACAAACTTCAGTTCATGTAAAGCAGTTATAAGTATGGCCAACCTTAAATAAATTTCATAAAGCAATTCACAAACAATTTCAAGCATTTTGAAATTAATTTGCAAAACATATAACTTGCTTACCTTTTTAAGAGGTGTCTTCGACCTTCTCTTTTCCTTTTCCTATTCAAGGACAAAGGATATTTTATTTCCTCTATTTAAGCTGCTTCTCATGTATGCTTTATAATATTTGGGCATTATTTCTTTACATAGATATTTTTGTCCATAAATTCTTCAAAAATTCCATACTTATATTCAAATATTAATTTCCAAATTTTCTCCAAAATCACGCTGTTCACTGTAGCAGATCACTGTAGCAAATTATTGTAGCGGATCACTGTAGCAAAAATACTGTAGCGGATCACTGTAGCAAAAATGAGATCTTGCTCAAGCTTGGGACTGCCTTGGTCGTTCACCCCTTGATCCCTATTTATAGTGCTTGATTTTTCATGAATTTGGAATTTACCCCCTTGCTTTTGAGGTATTTAATTATAAATTGGTACTTCTTTTTAATTTTAGAAATTGCATTGAGCCAAGAGCTGCCCACCCTAATTAAATCTAAGCCCTTGATTTGGGATTTGGATGAATTTAATCCATTGATTAAAGTCAAGTGGCCATTTAATGCCCCTGCTCACGCCCCTGCCCTTGCTGCATTGCATTTAATTTTTTAATTTTTAATTTTTTACTTTTTGTAAAAAGTCAAAAGTAGTATTTAATTAAAGTAATGCTACTTTTTGATTTTTCATTTGACGTTTCATCTTGACCTTTGATTTGTGATTTTCATCACATCTTGATCCATTCATCATGTCCATCATGAATTTTTAACCATCCATAAAAAATTTCATCGAATTCCGACGCCCGGATTGCAATTTATGAATTTTTTTCTATTTTTCCACAAAAATCCAAACTTGGATTAAAATATCCAAAAGAATTGCTATTTTGTCTTATAGTGATTAAATCTCTATTTTGTCTTTTTGTGATTAAGTTAATCCAAGTGATTAACTCTTAATCACGGGTCTTAGTCCTTGGTTACTATTCACGTGCACTATTCACGGGGTTAAATTCCTAATCGCATTATTTCAATCTCCAATACACATATCCATTAATTCATGAATTTTCATTTATTCATAAAATAATTAAAATATTACAAATGTCGAAATGACGCGTATACAGTCGAAACAACTCGTATACGGTCAGGGTTCCACAATTCTCCCCCCCTTACAATAGGTTTCGTCCCGAAACCTATCTTTCTTCGAATAATTGAGGGTACTTTCTTTCAACTTCTTCCCGTAACTCCCATGTGGCTTCGGATTCTGCATATCGATTCCATTGAACTTTTACATACTCAATTTCTCTGTTCCGAAGCTTCTTGATCTTGAAATCCAGTATCTTGATTGGCCTCTCCTCATAGTTCAAGTGTTCTTGTATTGGCAAATTTTCCGCTATCAACACATGGGTTGGATCTGAAACATATTTCCTTAGCATGGAGATATGAAACACATTGTGGATGGCACTGAGGGCTGGTGGCAGAGCTATTCTATAGGCTAGATTGCCTATTCTTTCCAAAACTTCAAAGGGCCCAACATATCTTGGGTTTAATTTTCCCCTCTTTCCAAACCGGGTGACTCCTTTGAATGGCGTTACCTTAACAAATACGTGATCCCCAACTTGGATCTTTAAATCCCTTCTTTTGCAATCGGTGTAACTCTTTTGCCTGCTCTGGGCTGTGAGTATACACTGGCGAATCACTTGAACTTTTTCTGTCATTCTCTTTGAGAGGTCTGGAGCCAATTTTCTTTCTCCTACTTCATCCCAGTTTAGAGGAGTTCTGCATTTTCGTCCATATAAAGCTTCAAATGGGGCCATTTGAATACTTGCTTGATAACTGTTATTATAAGCAAATTCTGCCATAGCCAAATATTCATCCCATGATCCTCCAAATTCTACTGTGCACATTCTCAGCATATCCTCTACTATTTGATTTACCCTTTCTGTCTGCCCATCAGTTTGAGGATGAAATGCTGTGCTGAATTTCAGCTGCGTACCTAAGGTTTGATGTAAACTTTTCCAAAATCGAGATGTAAAACTGGAATCTCGATCGGAAACTATTGACTTCGGTACTCCATGCAGTCTCACTATCTCCTTATAATAAATTTTAGCCAGTCGCTCAGCAGTAAAAATTTTCTTGATAGCTAGGAAATGAGCTACTTTTGATAATCTATCTACTATGACCCATATAGCATCATTTCCATTATGGGTTCTTGGCAACCCTTCAATAAAATCCATAGTAATATCATCCCATTTCCATTCTGGAATTTCTAGCGACTGTAATTTTCCAGGGGTTCTCTGATGATCAGCCTTAACCCTTTGACATGTTAGGCACTTAGCCACATATTCAGCAATTTCTCTCTTCATATTATTCCACCAATACATCTTTTTGATGTCTTGATACATCTTGGTGCTACCTGGATGCATCGAAAATGGAGAGAAATGTGCTTCTTTCAATATCTGTTCCTTTACTTCCTCTTGATTGGGTATACATAGGCGACCCCTATATCTGTACATCCCATGTTCATCTTGTATGTATTCACTGGAATTTTTCTTAATCATTTTCTCCACATAATTCTTGAAATCCCCATTTTCTTGTTGAGCCATTTTAATTTGCTCAAATAAATTTGACTGGATTTGTAATTGAGACAATCTAACTTGTACCCCAGGTGGGCTTACAATTAATTCTAATTGTCTCAATTCTTGTAGTAGCCCTTCTTCCTTTGTGATAAGATGTGCTAAGCTAATATTTCTACTTAGCGCATCGGCTACTACATTGGCTTTGCCTGGATGATATAAAATGTCAAGGTCATAATCCTTGAGTAATTCGAGCCATCTCCTTTGCCTCATATTTAACTCCTTTTGAGTAAAAATATACTTGAGGCTCTTGTGATCAGTATAGACCTCACATTTAACTCCATATAAATAATGTCTCCATATTTTCAAGGCAAAGACTACTGCTGCCAATTCTAAATCATGGGTTAGATAGTTTACCTCATTTGGCTTGAGTTGCCGAGATGCGTATGATATAACTTTTCCATTTTGCATCAATACACATCCTAATCCTTTCTTTGAGGCATCACTATAGATCACAAACCCTTCCTTCTCCGTAGATAGTGTTAGAATTGGAGCTTTTACCAGTCTTTTCTTTAATTTCTGGAAGCTATTCTCACATTCCTGTGTCCATTCATACCTAACTCCTTTCCTTGTCAGCTTTGTGAGTGGAGTTGACAATTGTGAGAATCCTTCCACAAATCTTCTGTAGTAGCCAGCTAACCCTAGGAAACTTCTTATTTCCGTGATATTTGTTGGCTGTGGCCACTTTGTTATTGCCTTAATCTTTTGAGGATCTACTTGTATTCCTTTCTCGGATATAATGTGGCCGAGAAAGGCTACCTGTTTCAACCAAAACTCACATTTTTTGAATTTAGCATATAATTTTTTCCTTTGAAGAATTTCCAACACTATCCTTAAATGCTTCTCATGTTCTTCTTCTGTCTTTGAATAAATCAATATATCATCAATGAATACCACCACAAATTGATCCAAAAATTCTCGAAAAATCCTATTCATCGTATCCATAAACACAGCTGGGGCATTCGTTAGTCCAAATGGCATGACTAAGAATTCATAATGCCCATATCTTGTTCTGAATGCTGTTTTATGGATGTCCTTTGGACATATTCTCAACTGGTGGTAACCTGACTGTAAATCAATTTTTGAAAATGTGGAAGCTCCTTTTAACTGATCAAAAAGGTCATCTATTCTTGGGAGTGGGTACTTATTTTTTACTGTTACTTTATTCAGTTATCTGTAATCAATACAGAATCTCAAACTCCCATCCTTTTTTCTTACAAACAACACTGGAGCTCCCCAAGGTGATGCACTGGGTCTAATAAACCCCTTATCTAATAAATCCTGAATTTGTACTTTCAACTCAGCCAATTCGGCTGGTGCCATCCTATATGGGGCCTTAGATATTGGGGCTGTCCCTGGAAAAATTTCTATCTCCATATCCATTTCTCTTTCTGGTGGTAAATTACATAGCTCTTTTGGAAAAATATCTGGAAATTCCTTTACCACTGGAATTTGTTCCATAGGTACCCCATCTCTTATTGTGTTTATAGAGACCAGATAAGCTGTACATTGTTGGCGCATTAGCTTAGCTGCTTTCATAGCTGATACCATCTTTATTGTGTTTTCTGGTTGTCTTATCTTACTGATCTCTATTTCATCTTTTGGTGCTTCAAATTGCACCTTTTTATTTCTACAATCAATTGTTGCACCCCATTGACTTAGCCAATCCATCCCTAATATGACATCAAACTCTGTCATGGGTAATAGGATGAGATCAGCTTCCAATATTTTTGTTCCTATCCTGATAGGACATGCTTTGCAGATTTGATTTATACTTGCCAATCTATATACTGGGGATTCTACATGTATAGTACTACTGGTTTCCTCTACCCGTAGTGCGTGTGTGATTACGTATTGGTATGATATAAATGAATGCGTAGCTCCAGAATCAAATAAAGCTACTGCAAAATTTCCTAAAATGTAAATCATACCTGTAATCACTTTTTCCTCCATCTCTTGTGATTCTGTTCGGGTGAGGGCTTGGACACGCACTGGGTTGGCAGCAGTACCGGGTCGATTAGTGATGGCGGGGACTTTTTGTTGGGCCGGCCTCCCTCGAGCTTGTGCTCCTTGTGGCTTATTCGGACAATTGGGCGAAATGTGTCCGACCTGACCACAGTTGAAGCACTTTATTATCTTGGCTTCATCGGTCCCGCAGTCCCGGGCCACATGACCCGTTTGGCCACATTTGTAGCATTTCCCCGTTCCTTGTAAACATTCGCCTGAATGGCGTTTGTGGCAAATTCTGCAAGTCAGGGTGCTCTGTGTCTTGTCGCCGATCTTCTTTCTCTCGGCGATTCCCCTTTTTCCTTTATTAGCCTCACCTTCCTTGGAGGCGGTAAAGAATTGTTTTTGAGCTTGCCTAAGCTCCTGAGTCCTCATAGACTCCATCTCCAATGCCCTAGCCCTCTCAATGCTAGAGGCATAGTCCTTTATTAATAATGGGGCTAACCCCTCTCTCAACTGGGGTCTCAATCCCCTTTGGAATCTTTGTGCCTTATTTTCCGGCACATTGGCTATCCACGGCACATATCTTACTAAGGCATTGAACTTTGTGGCATACTCCGTAACTGTCATCCTACCTTGGTAAAGTTTCTCAAATTCTATCACCCTCTGGCTCTGCAGCCCTACAGGAAGATATTCTTTATTGAACTCCTCCAAAAATTCTTGCCACGTAACTTGCTCTGGGTGTGGCATTGTGACCATCAGCGTTTCCCACCATTCATAAGCGTCTTTTACCAGTAGGTGGGTAGCGCACAACACTTTCTGCTGATCATTGCAGGGCGATATCCTGAATAATTTCTTAATCTCTGTGATCCACTGTTCAGCAATGAGGGGGTCTGGTTCCCCTGCAAACTTAGGTGGACGCTGGGCAAGAAAGGCATTGATAGCCTTTCTGTCGGCCTCAAGGAGACTATCTTCAACTCCCCTTGATGTGCCGGGATTGGCCGAGGGCCCTGGTCTTTCCCCATCTCTTCTTGATGGTGGGGCTTGCTGGTTCCTCATTTCTTGCAACAACCCAGCAGTCTGGGCTGTCCATTGCTGCATAGCTTTTTCGATAGCCGCAGCAATTCTTTCTTCTATATTGACCTCTGCTTGAGGTCTAGGGCTTTCCTCTCGCCGTGGGCGGGTCCTAGAGGATTGCTCCTCTGATTCAGCCCTATAAGTTCTTTTACTGGCTTCGCCCCTTGTTTGATCAACTGATTCTTCCATCGGGGCCTTTCCTTTGTTGGCTCTCGCTCTAGCTCTGGTGAGCGGCATTTTTAACTTCATGAAACATTTATTAGTATAACATCAATATTCATCAATAATAAATAAATCAATCATGATTTCATGTAATCTAGCTTAGTCATTTCTTTCCTTTTCTACCTATTTACCAATCCATGCTCTGATACCAACTTTTGTGGTATCAAACTTATCCTTTCAACATCATTTATTTTCTCCTTCTCCCGCCTATTTACCAATCCTTGCTCTGATACCAACTTCTGTGGCGCCCCGAACCGAGGTGCCTAGAAGCCTTACTCCGGGATCGTTTTGATTGGTAAACGTGACTCAGGATTGTTGCCCTGATCACACGGCAGGATTTTTTTTTTTTTTTTATCCATACATGGAAAATTCCCATCATTCATCCAATTTGAAATATATTTCACATAACACAGTTATGATAAAAAACTATTCCATAAACATTTTCATTGGAATAAAAATATTCCCTTTTCATCTCAAAATTATCATCGTTGTCTGTACATAAAGTTTACATAAACTACATAACACTTGGCATGCTGCCTTCATCATCATTTCCTGTCTGTTGTTGAAAAAGCATGGGTGAGTAATAATACTCAGTAAGCAAGCTATACATAATTTTTTAATCATTTTCATGCATTTCATAAAATGCAAATGCAATGCATACATAGCATTCATGACATTCCTTTGGATGCAACGCTAGCTAGGCGCCCATCCCATACATGATCCCATTTCAGGGAGGTCGCCGCCGGCCTGGACCTATTAAGCGACTTGGCAATAGCGAGGGGGACATCCGGTCCGCTTACTACCTCGACTAAGGCCTATTCCTCGTGCACATGCTCATTCTCATACACATGCCGGCATGATATTTGCAAATCATAAACAATTTCATAAAAAGCATTTAATAAACAATTTCACAAACTTCAGTTCATGTAAAGCAGTTATAGGTATGGCCAACCTTAAATAAATTTCATAAAGCAATTCACAAACAATTTCAAGCATTTTGAAATTAATTTGCAAAACATATAACTTGCTTACCTTTTTAAGAGGTGTCTTCGACCTTCTCTTTTCCTTTTCCTATTCAAGGACAAAGGATATTTTATTTCCTCTATTTAAGCTGCTTCTCATGTATGCTTTATAATATTTGGGCATTATTTCTTTACATAGATATTTTTGTCCATAAATTCTTCAAAAATTCCATACTTATATTCAAATATTAATTTCCAAATTTTCTCCAAAATCACGCTGTTCACTGTAGCAGATCACTGTAGCAAATTATTGTAGCGGATCACTGTAGCAAAAATACTGTAGCGGATCACTGTAGCAATCACTGTTCATCCGTGGTTACTGTTCACAGCGACGTGGTTACTGTTCATGGGTTTTATAAATTGATATTTTTTTTCAAAAATAAAAAATACCATGACATACCTTATGCCTAGTATATCATTGGAAATTTCTTATATTTTGAATTTATCATCATTTACTTGGCAAAAAAAAAAAAAATTATTTTCTCCATATACTAAAAATCATCATAAATTCACTTAAGCATAATCCTTAATTCCAAAAATCATGAAATTAATATATCATTATTCCAACATCATATTCATCATAATCATACATCCTAAATCATCATTTATCATTTTTGGAGCATTATTTCCTCATATCAAATGCTACTTTCCCGATTGCTCTATTTTCGCTCCAAATTTTTGATGTTTTGGCATAATTCCAATCAAGCATTATAACTTTACTTATTTTATCATGCTTGGGAATTATCTAAGCATGATTTTACCCTATTTAACTTCCAAAAGAAATTTGGGTAGAAATCACTTACCCGAAGCGGAGATACGCCTCTTTTTCCCACGCTTTCTCTCTCTAACTTTCTCCTTCTTTCTCTAAAGGGAAAAAACGTGTTTGGGGGTGGAAAATGAGATCTTGCTCAAGCTTGGGACTGCCTTGGTCGTTCACCCCTTGATCCCTATTTATAGTGCTTGATTTTTCATGAATTTGGAATTTACCCCCTTGCTTTTGAGGTATTTAATTATAAATTGGTACTTCTTTTTAATTTTAGAAATTGCATTGAGCCAAGAGCTGCCCACCCTAATTAAATCTAAGCCCTTGATTTGGGATTTGGATGAATTTAATCCATTGATTAAAGTCAAGTGGCCATTTAATGCCCCTGCTCACGCCCCTGCCCTTGCTGCATTGCATTTAATTTTTTAATTTTTAATTTTTTACTTTTTGTAAAAAGTCAAAAGTAGTATTTAATTAAAGTAATGCTACTTTTTGATTTTTCATTTGACGTTTCATCTTGACCTTTGATTTGTGATTTTCATCACATCTTGATCCATTCATCATGTCCATCATGAATTTTTAACCATCCATAAAAAATTTCATCGAATTCCGACGCCCGGATTGCAATTTATGAATTTTTTTCTATTTTTCCACAAAAATCCAAACTTGGATTAAAATATCCAAAAGAATTGCTATTTTGTCTTATAGTGATTAAATCTCTATTTTGTCTTTTTGTGATTAAGTTAATCCAAGTGATTAACTCTTAATCACGGGTCTTAGTCCTTGGTTACTATTCACGTGCACTATTCACGGGGTTAAATTCCTAATCGCATTATTTCAATCTCCAATACACATATCCATTAATTCATGAATTTTCATTTATTCATAAAATAATTAAAATATTACAAATGTCGAAATGACGCGTATACAGTCGAAACAACTCGTATACGGTCAGGGTTCCACAGGTTCAGAGATATTCATGCATTCAACTACACCCTTCTTGCAAAACAGGTATGGAGGTTAACATCCTGCACCACATCCTTCTGCTACAAGGTCCTTAAAGCCAGATACTTCCCAAACTCTGATATTTGGAGCTGTAAGGCGAAGCCGTCTGACTCCTACACGCGGAAGAGCATACTCAAGGCACGAGATGTGATTCAAACTGGGTGTAAATGGAGAATTGGCGATGGGAAAAGGGTCCAGTTTTTTAAGGATGTTTGGCTTCAATCTAGGGTGGGTAAGGCGGGACCCCTTCCATGATCCATCCCAGAGGACATAATGGTCAGCCACTTCATTAATGAAGAGACAAAAGCATGGAACAAAGACTGGGTCGTGGTTGCATGGTCAATTCTTGGTTAAGTCGGCACATATACTACTGAATCTGGATATTGATAACCCTCGTCTCTCAAGCTGTTATAGGGCCATTTGGAGGACAAAGCTCCTTAGTAAGGTGGTAATTTTTGGATGGCGACTGCTCAAGAATGCTCTCCCAACCATGCAGAACCTGTGTCATAGGGGCGTTGCGGTGGACCCCTTCTGCGTCTTTTGCAGGAGGGAGGTCGAGGATGCTGATCACTTATTTTTGGGTTGTGTTTGTACAGAAAGGATATGTCGAAAAGCTGCAAGATTGGGTTCTTCGGCGTCTTCGTTGCAGGAAATTTTGAGAACCTTATCCTGCAGAAACAGGACTAATGATCTGGCTTTCTTCATCTTGTATTGTTGGCGTGTCTGGTTTTTGCAGAACAAGTTCAAGGAGGAGGGTGCCCAACCAGCTTTCGATGATTCTCTGGCGTGGTGTCGGGAGTATCTTGAGCAACTCTGGAGGGCCAAACTCCTCGGCCAGGCAAGTGTTTTGGACAATCCCCTGGTGCCTAGATGGACCAAACCTCCTGATGGAGTCTTCAAGATGAACGTGGATGTTCGATGTCTTGAGGATAGGGAAGTCACGGGGCTTGCTGCGGTCGTCAGGGACTCCCGTGGATACTTCATTACTACTAAAGGCTGGAGACGGAATGGTGTGGGGAAGCCACTAATCATGGAAGCAAACGCTTTCCTTCTAGGAATCAAGTGGTCCCTCCAACTCAAATTCAGTCAAGTTCAGATAGAATCTGATTCCCTTCTTCTTTGCACCTATCTGTCTAACAACTGCCCGATCTCTTCACCGGTGGGTTATGTTATTACTGAGATTAGATCTATCCTCAATGATAATGCTCACCTCTCGATTCACCATGTTCTAAGGCAAGGAAATGCGGTTACACATTCGTTAGCCGACCTGGTTTTTGTCTCTGTTTTAGATCATCAAACTTGGTGGGAAACCCCCCCCCAAAAGCCATTCTTTGGAAAATTTGTACAGACAATTTTTTGGCAATGAATTACTTGGATTACTCTTTCCCGAACACTTTTCACAAGGAAAGGGGGTCGGGATAGAGTAATTCCTTTTATAAAAAAAAATAATGGTTTGCTATGATTATTGGTGTTTTACTTTCACTAAATAGTAAAATGTTGAAAGATTTAAATTCTAATTTAACGCAAATGTAGCTTTATATTTGATGGCTGCACAAGCTCTTAAAACTATAGCCCTTGTCCCACACATTTTCAAAAAGGCATATTTCATTAACTTGATTCAATAAATTTGTGGCTTGAATAATGTTTTGTTGTGATAATTATGTTTTATTTTCACTAAAATATAAAATGTCTAAGCATTAAATTTGTAATTTTTTCACAGATATGACTTTTTATTGACAAGTTGTAGATTTTTAAAATTATCACACGTCACTCACATTTCAACTTAATTTGTTGTCCTAAAAAATAATCTGAATTGTTCTAAAACCTATTGGAGAAGGTAAGGGTCAAAATCGACCTTACTCGTATAAAAAGTAGGATAGGGGCGTAACTTGGGTCGGGTTGAGCCCGAACCAGGCCTGCCGACCCGATTTTGAACGGTGTTGAAACTTGCTTTTTCATAACCCAAACCCGAAGAACCTGAGCCCGATTTCCCATTTTATATTTATTATAAAATATATTTTATACATACTATTTAAACAATATTTCTTTATATTCTTCATATTTTATGTTAGTATATCTATATTTGAATACATATTTGGCATATTGTAACTTTATTGCAAATAAAGTATATTATTTTCATTTATATTTATCTTTTATTTCTATTATTTACTTTTACACTTATTAACTTTTTTCTTTTATCTTAGTTTTGATGTTAAATTTTTTCTAGAAATATTCTTTATATTACTATTTTTTAAAAAATATGTAGTTTGATTATATATTATTATGTTTACTTACATGATTTGTTATTTTATTTATTCATATAAAATTCTAAACTTATCACTTTTAAATAAAATGTAAATTTATCAACATAAATTTCAACCCGAAACTCAATCCGAACCCATTTTCAAAAATAGGGTTAGGGTTGATGTTTTATAAATAAGGTTAGGGTTAGGATCGAGGTGAACTCGAGTTTCATGAGCCCGAGTTGCACCCCTATCAATGAGGATGTTTTTGTCGGGAAAAAAAAAGTTATCGTTGAGTCGATATTGACCTCGTACAACCCATCCAAATTTTTGCCCCTAATTTTGGTATGAGTTTTTAAATTGGACTTGAAGCTTGAGACATATTGGTTATGGAAAAAGATTCCAACGACAATATTTGAACTCACATGATGACATTTAGCTGCCGAATCACTTTCTATAACTAAGAAAATTAACGGCACATTTTGCAAAGTCTCGTAAATAAATTTTCATAGTTTTACAAATTCAACCGTCAGTTCGAACGAAAAATACTTTTGTGCAACAACTACTGAAAAAACATATGAAATTTAAGTTATGTAGTATTTCCTTTTGTTTAGAAACCCTAAATTTTATCTAAATCAACTATTAACCTTGTTGGTCCCGAGTTGATGGCAAAACCCAAGAGGGGAGGGGTGAATTGGGTATTTAAAAATTATATCTTAAACAGAAGCTTATCCCCAGATTAATCCAGTCCCCTTAATGGAGAAATGAAATGGAAAGCAATATAAATAGCAGAAGTATAAATCAAGCACACAGGATTTTTATAGTGGTTCGGGCAACCTCCCTACTCCACTCTTCCAAGCTCACACTCTTTGTGACTTGGGTTCCACTATTGTATTCTCTTAATACAATTAGAGTCACTGCTCTCTTCTAGATTCCAGCTCTAGGTGACATCAACAAAACACAGCACAAGTAGGTCATGAGTCACACTCCAATCACACACTACTTTGCTTATACTTGATCTTAGTTCCTCAAACTAAATCAAGTTTAACATATACAACAGAAAGAATAGGAAAACTACACTTTACAGATGTGTAGAAGCAGTTTGGCGCAGAGAAGAACTTGTTGAAATGGCTTTGTATGATCAGTACTTGAGCTCTTGCAGTTTGAAGCAAAGTTCTTCCTCTTTAGTTGGCTTGATCTCTTTTAAAGCTCTTGTAGATGGTAGTTATGCACTCTTAATGATTTTCAGCTACTTCCCCCGTCCACCATGAATGCTATTTATAATTTTGGAGGGAATCCGAACGTTAGAGGGTAGGTGGCGCGCATTTAATGCGCCAACATTCGAATAAATTTCGACCGTTGCGACCCAAGTCGCATGTGGAGTCGACTTCGGATGCGACTTCGCCCAAGTCGCAGATGGAGTCGACTTCGGGTGCGACTTCGCTTCACCGTCGCAACTTCAAGTTTCAGTCAGGGTCGACTTGGTCATCAACTTGACCCAAGTCGCAGGTGAAGTCGACTTCGGGTGCGACTTCACCTTGTCAGGTTCCAAGTCCGAGTCTGGGTCAACTTGGCCTTCAGTCTTCAACTCAAGTCGATCCTGGAGTCGACTTGGGTTGCGACTTGGCGTGGTCTTTTGCAAAAATACGTTGATCTTCTTGAATTGGCTTGATCTTTGTAAAATTGGTCTACATGACTTGGGTATTGCTTCATTTGGAATAAGCTTGAAGATTAGCTTTGGACTTGATAGACTTGATTTGAACTTTGAAATATGAATCTTAGCTTTTGATCTTCAAGAAACTTCAGTTGCTTTTTGAGAATGAACTTTGCATCTTATTTGGATTTGATAAAGTCCAAATGGATCCTTGGAATAAGCTTGAAACTTCAATCTTCAAGTCTGAACTCCTCAAGTCGAAGTTGGAGTCGACCTCGTCTGCGACTTCGCCCAAGTCGCACCTGGAGTCGACTTCGCCTGCGACTTCGTCATGTTCGTTTCCACTTTTTCAACTCTGGATGCTTGAAGTCGATGCTGGAGTCGACTTCGTCTGCGACTTGGTTTCCTAAGTCGCACCTGGAGTCGACTTGGCCTGCGACTTCACTTGCTTGTTTTCTATTTTCAATGTTATCCACCTTTTTCCATTTGAAGTCGCTTGTGAAGTCGACTTAGGTATCGACTTCACCCCAAGTCGAAGTCCAAGTCGACTTGGTAATCGACTTGACTTCTTTGTTTTCCTTAAACACTTGGAAAACTCATTAGTACACTTTATATACTCAAATTAGTCTTTGTTTAATCATCAAAACTTATGCTTTGGTCAATTTGTTTTGTTTTGAACATTGTTTCTAACAATCTCCCCCTTTTTGATGATTGACAAAACTACATTTGAGTTGATACCTTTCAGAGCATTGTCCTAGGTACTTTCAAGCATACAGTTCAGAGCTTTTCAAACCATTATCGTAGAAGAAAAAAAATATATTCATGACAGAGCATTACTTTCATATCATTCATATCATTCAAACATATTAATCATTGCAAGCATAACACAACTTTCATATATGTATCAAGTTTCAAAATACAATGTAAAACAAAAATGAAACCTATACAAATTACCCAACCCAAACAAAAAGAAAACTCTCAAACCTATCTTTTCTCCCCCTTTTTGTCAATCACTCAAAAAATTTGTCAATTACCAAAGACTTGGTAAATTGAAATTTGGAAATGGGATAGATAGATTGAGTTGGTTTGATGGGACGGACATGGGCGGATGAGTAGTAAGATGAGCATGGTGCAAGAGTCAGCTCACGTCGAACTGATCTGGTATCAAATGGATCAAGTTCGGGTATGGGTTGGTTTTGGTGTCGACTCGATGCAAGGTAATAGCGGATTGTACGCATTTCCCGATCGATTCGATCTTATCGGGAATGCATATTATTGATTGCCGCCAACACTTCGGTCACAAGACTCACCATCCTGTCTTCTTGGTGACCCATTTCTTCACGGACGGCAACGATTTCATCTCTCAAATCTTTTAGAGTGACCTCCTCAGATGAGGTTGGAGGCATCCGTTCACGTGCAGCAGATCCTTGTGGAGAATAGGATCCGTGCGATATGGGAGATGTTGGCTCCTCTTGAGCGGGCTGTGCTTCGGGAGGTTGCTCCCCCTCAGCTTGTGCATTGTTTTCTCGCTCTTCTTCTGAAGCTTCATGCCTTAGTTCAAGCAGATTGATCTTCATTCTTTGGATTAGTGCTTTATTTATGGCATTTGTGGATTTGAGCACTTCGAAAGGCTCGCCTTCAATATCCACTTTGAAGAATTCAAGAATCTTTGTGATCCACGTGCCATAAGGGAGGACTCCTCGTGGGTTATCCTTTCTAGATGCCAAGGCTTCAAGAAATAATTTTGGTAAGCTCACCTTGACCCTGTTGGCCACTTTCCATAGTATCCCCGCTTCTTGTGGGTTTAATTGGTTTCTTCCACCGCCCTTTGGGTAGATGCAGTGGGCAATGAGAAGTCTGAGCACTCGTAGCCTGGGTGAGAGATCCATGTACCGAAGGAATTTGATTCCCGGATGATACTTGTTGCTCCGGGTGAGCTGATTATACATTTGATCCAATGTGAGGTCTTCTGGAATAGGCTCATCCTCATACGGGACTCCAAGTATGTGTCCTAAATGACTCATTACTTCAGTCTGTCCTGCAATTATCCCGATTCCAAGATCTATTTCTACTTCTTTGACGAAGGTTCCATAGTATTCTTCATCCCATAGATAATAAAAAATTCGAGTAAGATCTGGATGGACCCTTTCGTCTTCCTTTAGCAAATTAGTCCATCCTTGAAAATCTAATAGATCTTCTATGTCGGATCCATATTCTTTCAAGAAATTAAAATCTATAATCTTGGGTATGAATACCTTCCGTTCGTAGAATTTTTTATAAAAACGGCTATGTTGGAGCTCGGTTTTGAAGTAGGTAGTGGGCATCTTCAATACTTGGGCTTTCCCAGCCGCAGTGCCCCTTTTGCTTGTCCCGGATTGTGTGCTCTGTGAGGTTTGGGTTTGTTGTTGACTTTCCGACCTGGGTGCTTGATCAGATGATTGAGTAGTGGTTTGGAATCGAACCCGTCTACCCGTCGAAGTTGATGGTTCCTCTCTAGCCCTTTTTGATGGAGTCCTAGTTCTTCTAGGAACTTCTTTTGTGTGAGATGAAGGTTGTGTGGGAATCCGTTTGGGGTATGGTTTTGATACGGCTTTCTTT
Source organism: Annona cherimola (assembly GCA_030490835.1). NCBI lineage: Eukaryota > Viridiplantae > Streptophyta > Magnoliopsida > Magnoliales > Annonaceae > Annona > Annona cherimola. The sequence goes on from CM059972.1 coordinate 85,521,678, forward strand.
GGTGCCATTTGGAGCTTGGAGAGAGAGAGAGAGTGAGAAAGGGAGAGAGTGAGAGAGGGAGAGAGTTGCCGGAAATAGGAGGAGAGAAATGGCAGTTTGGCGGAGACAGGGAGAAACAGAGAGAGAGATGATGATGCCGGAGAGAGGGAGAGAATCGACGGAGGGGAAAGCTGTCGCCGAAGGAGAGAAAGAGAGTCGCCGGAGAGGAAAGAAAAAGAGAGGTTGGAGGGAAAATGAAGAAGAAAGAAGGGAGAGGAGAAGGAAAAAGGAAGGAGAGCGGGAATCCGGACGGTCGCGCGCGGAGTCGACTTTACCCTAGGTGAAGTCGACTTCGGTCCCTCGGAGTCGACTTCGCCTGGGGGCGGAGTCGACTTCGCTTCTGAAGTGGAGTCGACTTGACGCCCTTGGAGTCGACTTGACTCATCGACTTGACATTTTTCAATTTTAATTTTCTTATTTAATTTTCCCTAATTTAGCTCTATCATTCCCATATTGTTCCTAATTTTATAAAATGATTCCTTGGCTAGTGGTTTGGTAAAGATATCAGCAATTTGGTCCTCAGTTTTCACATATTCTAAACATACATCATGATTTTCAACATGTTCACGAATAAAATGATGTCTCACATCAATATGCTTGGTTCTTGAATGCAGTACAAGATTTTTAGTCAGACAAATTGCACTTGTATTATCACATCTAATAGGAATATCAACATAATCAATACCATAATCTTTCAATTGCTGTTTCATCCAAAGCAATTGGGCACAACAACTACCGGCGGCTATGTATTCAGCTTCTGCAGTAGATAGAGCAACACTTGTTTGTTTTCTTGAGTACCATGAAACCATCATATGTCCAAGAAACTGACAAGTTCCACTAGTGCTCTTTCTATCTACTTTATATCCGGCAAAATCTGCATCCGAATACCCGATTAGATCAAAGGTTGTCCCCTTCGGATACCATAGACCAAGATTGGCAGTTTTTATCAAATATTTAAAAATTCTTTTTACAGCAAGTAGATGTGATTCTTTTGGGCATGCTTGAAATCTAGAGCACATACAAACACTGAATAGAATATCGGGTCTAGAAGCAGTTAAATATAACAAAGATCCTATCATGCTTCTATAAAGCTTTTGATCGATACTTTTACCGTTTTCGTCCGTGTCGATCTTGATTGTAGAGCTCATTGGAGTGTTTGCCCCTTTGCTATTCTGCAGTCCAAATTTCTTGAGCATTTCCTTGACGTACTTGGACTGGTTCAAGAATATCCCTTCACTTTGTTGCTTAATTTGCAGTCCAAGGAAGAAATTTAATTCTCCCATCATGCTCATTTCGAATTCGCTCTGCATAATCTTAGAAAATTCTTGACAAAGATTTTCGTTAGTAGCACCGAAAATTATGTCATCTACATAAATCTGTACAATTAAAATATCTTTGTTTTTGTATTTGATGAACAAAGTAGTATCTACTTTCCCTCTTAGAAACTCATGAGCAATCAAAAATTTGTTCAACCTTTCATACCAAGCTCTTGGAGCTTGCTTTAATCCATATAGTGCTTTGGTCAATTTATAAACATACTTTGATTGATTCATTTCTTCAAAACCAGGGGGTTGTTCAACATATACTTCTTCATTCAAATAGCCATTCAAAAATGTGCTTTTTACATCCATTTGGAACAATTTGAAATTCATATAAGAAGCGAATGCTAGTAGAATACGTATGACTTCTAATCTAGCAACGGGTGCATATGATTCTTCAAAATCGATTCCTTCTTCTTGAGAATACCCTTTGGCTACTAATCTGGCCTTGTTTCTAATTACAAGTCCGCTTTCATCTAATTTGTTCCTAAATACCCATTTGGTACCAATGATAGTGTGATTATTTGGTCTAGGAACTAAGTGTCATACATTGTTCCTTTCGAATTGGTTTAGCTCTTCTTGCATTGCAATAACCCAATTTTCATCATTGAGAGCTTGTTCAATGGTATTTGGTTCAATTTTAGATACAAAGGCATATTGACCATAAATATTTTGTTTTGATCTTCTAGTTTTCACTCCTTCATATACGTTTCCAATAACTTGCTCAATTGGATGGGCATTTTTGAACTTTAAATCAGTTGGAGGTTTATAAGAATCATTACCTTCACTTACCTCTTCCTCCATGAGATTTTCTGGCTTGAGCTCGAGTTCCTTTGGTTGTTCTTTGCCTTTTGTCTCATCTGCATCACTTAGTTCATCCTTCTTTCTCGGAGTTTGGTTAATTTCATCAAATACGACGTGTATGGATTCTTCAACAACTTGGTTTCGTTTATTGAAAACTCTATATGCTTTGCTATTTGATGAATATCCAAGGAATATAGCCTCATCACTTTTAGCATCTAACTTTCCCAAGTTAGTTTTTCCATTGTTCAAAACATAACACGTACATCCAAAAGCATGAAAATAAGAAATATTTGGTTTTCTTCCTTTCCATAGTTCGTATGGGGTCTTTTTCAAGATTGCTCGAATGGTGACACGGTTCAATACATGACAAGTTGTACTTACAGCTTCACCCCAAAATTTCTTGGATAGATTGCTCTCATTTAGCATAGTTCTAGCCATCTCTTGTATAGTTCTATTTTTTCCTTTCTACTACTCCATTTTGTTGTGGAGTTCTTGGTGCAGAAAATGTGTGGTGAATTCCTTTTTCATTGCAAAATTCCATGAATCGTTTGTTTTCGAATTCGCCACCATGATCGCTTCTTATGGTCACAATAGTACTTTGTTTTTCATTTTGCACCAAATTTACAAAAGTTGCAAACATAGAGAAGGCTTCATCTTTACTAGCTAAGAGAATTATCCATGTGAATCTTAAAAAATCATCAACTATGACAAATACATATTTCTTTCCACCAATGGTTAGAATGTCGGATGGCCCGTATAGATCCATGTGTAGCAATTCAAGTGGCTTGGTGGTGGAAATTTCCTTTTTGGTAGAGAAAGGCATCTTGGGTTGTTTTGATAATTGACATGTCTTACAAATCTTGTCCTTGTCATATTTCAATCTTGGTAATCCTTCTACCAAACTCTTTTTCCATAGGGTCTTTATGTTTCCCATGTTTATATGTCCAAGCCTTTTATGCCAAACCCATGGATCATTATCAATGGCCATTAGACATTGACCATTCAATTCATCAAGTGAAACCAAATATACATTTCATGTCTTTTACCACTAAACATGATATGCTCTCCATCAAATACATTACATATAGATGATTCAAACACAACTTTGTATCCTTTATCACATAATTGGCTAATGCTCATTAAATTGTGTTTGAGTCCTTCAACAAACAAAACATCTTCCATGCATGCATTTGAAATACTACGTATATTTCCTTTACCTTTAATTTTACCTTTTTCATTATTACCAAAGGCAACCATTCCATCGTTGCAAGGCTTAAGTTTATGAAATAAGCTTCTTTCACCGGTCATATGCCTTGAGCAACCGCTATCCATGAACCATTCATTATTTGCCTTTGCCTTAAAACATGTCTGAAAAAATAAGCGAGTAAATCTTATCTCCTTGGTACCCATTTTATGGGTCCATTTGGGTTAGTAATATATATTAATCTTTGTTGTTCTAACTTGGAAAGCCCAAATCTTGTGTTCCTTGGAACCCAAACTAATTTTGCACCACGGTCATATAATTTCTTAAAATTATATTTGTAAGTTTTATGACCCAATTTATTGCAGAAATTACAAGCCATAGGTAATCTTGGAGTAGGCCTCCAAGTATGCAATGGTTCAATAGTTGGTCTTCTAATCCACTTAAAATTTTTCTTTTGTGGCTTGTATATAGATGCAGTTTTAGTTTGATATTTCTCAAGTATTTGCACATTTGATTTGCTACTTTCTCCTTGCTCAAATGTATGATATCCAAGACCTCTTTTATGTGTTTGGGAGGTCATATTCAGAAACATTTTAACATTTTCTCCTGGATTAGAGAACTTAGCTAATGATTCATTTAATGATTCGTTCTCCTTTTTCAGCATATCATTTTCTTCTTTTATTTTGTCTAATTTCTCTGCAAGTTTACCATTTGCAATTATTACTGCATCACATTGTTTCTTCTTAATTGTAAACTTGCTTCCTAATTTCTTCATTTCTTCATACAATGAATCATATGCAGTTTGAAGTTCTTCTAATTCAGTACATTTGAGGCAATCTTGAAAAGAAGAATAACTTGACTTAGAATGGGAAAGTTTGGAACTTACCTCTTAATTACTTGTGCATTTTGTTGAGGTAGTTTGTTCTTCTTGCTCGATTTGTGCCATGCAGCAGATTCTTGCACATTCTTCTACTTCGATTTCATCGGTTGAGGAGTTACTCGTTGTAGATTCCTCGTCATTCACGTACATGCCTCTTCCTTTGTATCTTTGGAATCTCTTATTGTCCCCTCGATCTTTTCTTTGTTCTTTTACTTTGCTTTCTTCGGAAGTTGGACATTGAGCTTGCATATGTCCCGAACTGCCGCATCGATAGCATTTGGTTGATTCTTTCTTCTTTTCTCTGGGAGTTCTATCCTTGAAGCTTCTGAAATTTTTGCCTTTCCTCACAAATTTTCTGAAACGTTTTGTGAGTAGGGCGATTTCGTCGTCGTTTTGAGAAGAAGAGGATCATCTGTGTCTTGTGCGGCTTTCAAAGCAATTGCTCTTTTGCCCCTGTGTAGATCTTCATTTCTTCTCTTGATTAGCTCATGTGACATGAGTGAGCTAATTAAGTCTTCAAGCTTTAGAGTGTTAAGGTCCTTGGCTTCTTCTATTGCAGTGATCTTTGGAGTCCATGATTCGTGTAGAGCTCTTAAGATCTTCATGACATGCTCAGATTCAGATATAGCCTTTCCGAGACCTTTTAGAGCATTAGTAATTTTAGAGAATCTAGCAAACATTTCAGAGATGTTTTCTCTTTCTAGCATTCTAAAGTTTTCCAGTTCTCCAATCAAAATATTTCTTCTCGTCCCTTGGACTTGAGAAGTTCCTTCATAGATAGAGGTTAGCGTATCCCATATTTCTTTGGCGGTTAAGCAAGAGGATACTCTATCATATTCAGAAGCAGTAAGAGCACAAAATAAAGAGTTCATAGCTTTGGCGTTGCTCTTAACAATTCTTACTTCCTCATCGGTCCATTTGGAAGCTCTTTCATCGGTAGGCAAGGTTACTCCATCTTGGATAGCAATCCAAGAATCCATGTCGGTAGCCATGATGAGTTGCTTCATACGAAGCTTCCAATATCCAAAATTGCTCCCATCAAACAACGGTGGCCTTGTAAAGGATTGGCCTTCAGCAAATGCGGGAACGGAAGTAGATTGGGATGCCATATTAATAAGATCTCTTTGGTAAACTCAAAGAACCGGTCTGATACCACTTGTTGGTCCCGAGTTGATGGCAAAACCCAAGAGGGGAGGGGTGAATTGGGTATTTAAAAATTATATCTTAAATAGAAGCTTATCCCCGGATTAATCCAGTCCCCTTAATGGAGAAATGAAATGGAAAGCAATATAAATAGCAGAAGTATAAATCAAGCACACAGGATTTTTATAGTGGTTCGGGCAACCTCCCTACTCCACTCTTCCAAGCTCACACTCTTTGTGACTTGGGTTCCACTATTGTATTCTCTTAATACAATTAGAGTCACTGCTCTCTTCTAGATTCCAGCTCTAGGTGACATCAACAAAACACAGCACAAGTAGGTCATGAGTCACACTCCAATCACACACTACTTTGCTTATACTTGATCTTAGTTCCTCAAACTAAATCAAGTTTAACATATACAACAGAAAGAATAGGAAAACTACACTTTACAGATGTGTAGAAGCAGTTTGGCGCAGAGAAGAACTTGTTGAAATGGCTTTGTATGATCAGTACTTGAGCTCTTGCAGTTTGAAGCAAAGTTCTTCCTCTTTAGTTGGCTTGATCTCTTTTAAAGCTCTTGTAGATGGTAGTTATGCACTCTTAATGATTTTCAGCTACTTCCCCCGTCCACCATGAATGCTATTTATAATTTTGGAGGGAATCCGAACGTTAGAGGGTAGGTGGCGCGCATTTAATGCGCCAACATTCGAATAAATTTCGACCGTTGCGACCCAAGTCGCATGTGGAGTCGACTTCGGATGCGACTTCGCCCAAGTCGCAGATGGAGTCGACTTCGGGTGCGACTTCGCTTCACCGTCGCAACTTCAAGTTTCGGTCAGGGTCGACTTGGTCATCAACTTGACCCAAGTCGCAGGTGAAGTCGACTTCGGGTGCGACTTCACCTTGTCAGGTTCCAAGTCCGAGTCTGGGTCAACTTGGCCTTCAGTCTTCAACTCAAGTCGATCCTGGAGTCGACTTGGGTTGCGACTTGGCGTGGTCTTTTGCAAAAATACCTTGATCTTCTTGAATTGGCTTGATCTTTGTAAAATTGGTCTACATGACTTGGGTATTGCTTCATTTGGAATAAGCTTGAAGATTAGCTTTGGACTTGATAGACTTGATTTGAACTTTGAAATATGAATCTTAGCTTTTGATCTTCAAGAAACTTCAGTTGCTTTTTGAGAATGAACTTTGCATCTTATTTGGATTTGATAAAGTCCAAATGGATCCTTGGAATAAGCTTGAAACTTCAATCTTCAAGTCTGAACTCCTCAAGTCGAAGTTGGAGTCGACCTCGTTTGCGACTTCGCCCAAGTCGCACCTGGAGTCGACTTCGCCTGCGACTTCGTCATGTCCGTTTCCACTTTTTCAACTCTGGATGCTTGAAGTCGATGTTGGAGTCGACTTCGTCTGCGACTTGGTTTCCTAAGTCGCACCTGGAGTCGACTTGGCCTGCGACTTCACTTGCTTGTTTTCTATTTTCAATGCTATCCACCTTTTGCCATTTGAAGTCGCTTGTGAAGTCGACTTAGGTATCGACTTCACCCCAAGTCGAAGTCCAAGTCGACTTGGTAATCGACTTGACTTCTTTGTTTTCCTTAAACACTTGGCAAACTCATTAGTACACTTTATATACTCAAATTAGTCTTTGTTTAATCATCAAAACTTATGCTTTGGTCAATTTGTTTTGTTTTGAACATTGTTTCCAACAAACCTGACTCGCAAAATTACGATCATTTAAAGGCGAGTGCTGCGAGCGTGCCGGTAATGCTTCAGCAAATATAGTGGCGATGAGTGTTTGAATATGCCTAGGATATTTGTCTCTCTTATGGGAGTGTCCTCAAGTACGGGAGTTTAGTCGTCCTTTGATATTCGGGAGTTGTGGCCTCCCCATTGATATTTAGGAGCCTGTTATTGTCTCTTTCTTAGAAATTGTACGAATTATCGCAGAGCTTAATTGTGAGATAAGTTGAGATACGATGTAAGTACAGCAAGCAATAAGAAAAAAGAAAAAAAGTGGGTACCATCCCATTGAAATTATTTCATTCCCACATAAAAGTTAAGAGTATTTTAAAACTATGTAGATAAATGACTGTAAGCAAGGTTATTGCATTCTAATGCATTAGTAAGTATTTAAGAATTTTTCAATGTATGCTATTAAATAAATTTGGCCCACTCCACAATAAAACTAATGATGTTTAATGAATGGTTGATTTTTTAATTTATTAGCCCCATCCCTAGGCTTACACAAAAAGACTTCGATGGAACTGGACCCTCATCTTATGCTCCCAGGTGCATACACCTATTTTTTAAAAAAAAATTTTGAAATTTTTTTCATAAATTTGTTAGCCCAAGTGTATTTAATCTGTGTATAAATTTTTACCATTTTTGGAGTATTTTAGATATTTATTTTTTATTTTTGAAAATCAGTGGCATTTTAGGTAATTTTAAATTACTAAAATGCCACCGATTTTCAAAAATTTAAAATAAATATCTAAAAATCTCCAAAAATGGTAAAAATTTATACATATGTTAAATACGTTTGGGCTAACAAGTTTATGAAAAAAATTTCAAAAAAGAAAAATAAAAAATAGGTGCATGCGCCCAGGAGCATGCAACACTGCATGCTCCCGGGTGCATGCAACTGAAGTCTGATGGAACCCACATTATCTCCCAACACAACCTTCGAGGATTTTATATATGAAAAATATTTAAATACAGTTAATTGTACTATAAGTTACAGTATAGTTAGATCAAAATGGGTCTCACGTAATCATAAAATAGTCATCTATTTTACGTATTGTATTTAAAATTTTTTAATTTATTAGCATACCAATTTCATCTAAATTGGATGTGTACCAGCTCATCTAAAAATAGTATAAATTCAACGTAATAAAATAGCTTGATATACATAACAATTTAAAGTTATTTTTAAGCATATAAATTGTCTAAGACAATTTCATAGATAGACAGATAAATTATTATATTTTATTATGTTGATTTTGTAACATTTTAAGATAAGGCTTATATATATTTGATTTTGATGAAAATTAGTATACTAACAAAGTGAATAATTCCAAAATACAATAGGTGAGGTACATTTCCTATTCATGATTAAATTAAGTAGGTCTCACCGTCCATGAACTGCACGGTACAATCGCATTTACAAAATCAATTTTCATATATCTATATATACGAAAAGTATTCAAAAGCAGTAAACTATATTACAAGTTACGGTACACTTGGCTCAAAATAAGCCGCACATGATCATAAAATGATAATTTACTTCATTCATTGTATTTAAACTTGTTTATTTTATTAGCAAACCAATTTTTATCCAAATCGAACATGTGTATAAGCTTATTTGAAAATGATATAAATTCAATACAATAAAATAATTTAATGTTAATAACAATTGTAAAATTATTTTTCAACATGTAAATTATCTAAAAATGCAATTTGCATATGGATAAATGATTGCATAAAATATTAATATATTTAAATGAATGCAAAGCTCATTTTTAAGTCAACTGTACCATAAGTTGGTACGGTTAATTGTGCCAGCGCACTCTCTCTCCCTCTATATGCCTCTCAAGTATTCACTTCACTCTTAGATCAACGATTACATAAAACTTACTTTTTAATATTTGAGTGGATGGATGTGGACGACTTACCAATTAAAACATGATTACACTTATGAGGAAATATGTGAATGAAAGCGGTTTAGAGCTTCCTAAAATACATAAGGCAGTGAGAGTTCGAATTGAAAAATAAATAAATAGCCAATGTGAATATTAATGTGGAAAACTGGGAAACACGAAAAAACAATTTGGAAAACTACAAAAGATATTAGAATGAAATAAAGAAATTCTCATGATCAAATAAACTGCATTAGGAAAATGGAAACCAAGACAATGGAAAAACGTTTCCTCACTTCTCAGATCGCATGTATAGATCAAATGAATCCTGAAACCTGAGCAATAGTACAACAATAGCAAATCAAAAAGAATTGCGTACAGGGCTAAAATAATATCGCCAGCATTGAACAGAAAACAACAGCTACTCATCCTTTTTTGTCTTGTTGCTGTTCAACACCATCCGCTTCATCCGACTGAAGGGCCCGACAGAGCGGTCCATGATGTACATGAAGATCACCTGGCTCCAAGACTTATAGAACATGAAATCTTTGTAAAACTCAGGTGCAATCTCTTTCACCTTGTGAAGCCTGCTTCCTGGGATCCTTGGAAAATCATGGTGCTCATTGTGATACCCAACGCTCCATGTCATGAGATTAAGCGGTCCATAGTACGAATATGTTTCCTGATCTGGATGGAAGATGTAGTGTTCTGAGATGAAGTGACCAGCCATTGGATGCATTCCACCCCCCACAAATGTTGAAAGAATTAGGTATCCTAAGGACTTCCAACCATAGAAGTACACCATTGCTGCATCAAGTGCCAGTTGGATAAGGAGGTTGGTGAATTCCCACATACCAGGGGGCTTGGGGTTGAGGAATAGAGGGCGGAGAGCATAAAAGAAGAGTTGGAAGATGACCCAAACAGATTTGGTGATGGTGTTCTTAATCAGATGGGCCTCAGTGTGACTTGGGATGTCCATATCAACACCATCAACACCTTGGAAACGATGATGCTCCAAGTGGTACTTTTGGAAGGTAATGGACATAGGGACACCAATGGGGAGGTTGGCGAAGATCCCAAGCCAGCGGTTATAGACAGGACTTGAGAAGGCAAGGTTGTGGCTGAGCTCATGGATGGCGAGGAAGAGGTTGTGATTGAGGAAAGAGCCAAAGAAGTATGCAACGGTCAATATCCACAACCAGCTTGCACTGTGGAGCCAAGTTGCAGTCCACAACTGAAGTAGGACAACCGCAGTAATCTGCAATAAGGCAAGTAAAATCAAAGCAAATCAGAAAAAGGCCACAGAATATGCATCAGAGTGCTGAAACTCTTTGCAGCATTTGCCAAACAGCATGAACCTGATCAGAAATGTGCATTTCACACAGCTAGCCATACGAGAAAAACAAGTGCACACACATAGAATGCAAATCATTCTTGTAAACTGCCACTTGACGCTAGACTTCATCTTTCTGTTTGTGCCCTGGAGTGTGTGTGTGCGCACGCGCGTGTGTGCGTGTGTGTGCGTGTGTGCGTGTGCGTGCGTGTGTGTGTGTGTGTGTGTGTGAGAGAGAGAGAGAGAGAGTGGATTTTCTTGATGCTGAGCTGAAGAAGAACTGCAGAATTGAAACAACTAAATGTTGAGATTTTGACCAAGATTTTCTTCCGGCTATAGGAACACAGACATAAAACAAGATTTTAGACCAGAATTTCTCCAGTAACAGGAACATATGCCACAAGATTTTAGCCCAGATTCTCTCATACCTACAGAAAACATTCAAAACAGAACATGAAAGTACTGAATAAGCTTTAGGGAAAGGAAATACTAGAGATCATTTAAAACCCAGGGAAATTTCAGAACATTTGACAACTAATATTAATATCAGGTTCCAATGAATGTCCAAAAAAAAATTGCTGCAAATAGTTTCTTCAAGCCATTAATGACTAAATTAGGTAAATTATAGAGATTGTCCAAGAAGCAACTGCAACCTTCCAGGAGGTCAGGGGTCTCTTACAGCCATCCTGTAATTTGTATTTGTAATAACTAGTAATTTGAGGTTGAACTTCTAGACAAGAAGACACCTAATGCTCATAGTTCTAAGAATTTGCGAAAAATAAATTCAGATAGCAAAATACTTCAGAAGCATGTGATCCTATACACAAAAAGAAAGAAAACAGTGTCAACTTTGAAACCATTCATTCAATGCAAGGAGCAGAGAACCTGGCTCAGGCAGCACAGCAGATATAAGCAACTCAGTTCTGAAAGTTTTCCTTCCAGAAGGAGAGAAACAGCTTAGAACCTAACGTACTTTCGTAACGCAATGCAAGTCATCAAATTCTGAGAATCGATAACATATTCAATGCAGTGTGACTATGAAAATTGGTTGCTTTGAAATCCTTAGCTCATAGAAAAAGGTCAAAAAACCAACCACATGGATTCGTTTATATAATCCAAACTGGAGCAAATTAAGATTAGGCAAAGACTGAAATCCAATTCTATTTTCCTTTCTGAACAAAGATTAAATTCCATTGCAACAAATAAATAAATAACCAGCTCCTCTAAAGATAATCAAACTGCATGCCAACAAACGAAATCCTTCAGAGTGGATAGAAGACAAGACAAAAGAAGAAATCAGCAAATTTCAGACGAAGTTCTATGCCACCACCTGGAAATATAATGAGAACATTACAATGAGTGAGATCCGTAAACCGTGGAGACAAAAGTTTCCTCGAGACAAAGGATGAAAGAGGAAATCCAAGTTGTAAAAAAGTAAAAGGAAAAAAATTTAATTCAGGCTAAAACTCACTGGCATTGTCCAAAACAGAATATAGCTCAATATTCCTGCAGATTTACATCAAGGATGACAATTCATATAAAATTTGAAGGTAAAACTGGACAAATGTCAGAAAATAAAATATATCAAAAAATAAACGCATGATAATAAAAATATGTTCATGAAATAAATTTTAAATCAAAAGGAACAATTGCTTTTTATTTCACCTATTTTGCAGCAATCATAGGATGGATTTGAGGCGCCAAAAAAAGAAAGTCCTATCAAGTTAAAATCCGTGTAGTTTACGATATCAAACCATCAGCAGACATTCTACCGAGAGTACTTTTTAGCAGAAGAAACCTAGATCACTATCGATATTTTTGTACCATTTCTTACAGAATATCATTATTATGCACGTGTACTGTATCTAACAGAGATCTGAATCCGAGAAAAACTACAGCGACAAGCCCAAACGATAAAAGAAAAAAAGAAAAAAAGAAAAAAAAAAACCTTGGTAACGCAGAATGTTTCGAAGAAACCCAAGTCAAATTTGTAAGTATCTTACACAAAATCAAGTGCTCCTCAATAAGTATTGGAAAGGTATCTCGATCAAACAAGAGAAAAAGGAGGCCAAAGGGATCCCCTAAATCCAATTCTTACCAAATACAAGCGAAATTTTAAGGTACAAGCACCTCCATTCCCTTGAAAAGAGATCTCAGCCAAAAATAGTACAATTTTTCCAACAAAAAAAAGAAGAAGAAGAAGAATACCCAATTCAGAAAAAGGTACATTGCATCCCAAAGATACAGGAAGGAACGAAAGAAGAGAGATGGAGAAGGAACCTTAAGAAAAGCCCAGGGATCAGGGCCAAAGAGCTGTTTGATTTGTGGGTACTGCGAAAGGATCTGTCTCCTCCTGGAAGCGTGAGGTTCGTCGGTGTAGGACCAAAAGAAATCGGTAGCCATCACTCCTTCCTCTGCTTCTTCGCAACCCATTCTTTCTTCCACCACCTCCCTCCCTGCTCCTCTGCCGGAAAAAATGCAATGGAGAAAGAGACAGAGAACTAGACTGATGATGACGTGCGCAGAGAATAGGAGAAGAAATAGAGAGTCAATGAGAACTGAGAATAGAACGCTCTTCTTCTCCCCACCGATCTAGATTCTAAATTCGCATATCCAGTTGAGAATTAACGGTGGAAATTGACAACCTCCAAACGTGGAAGTTACACCATAATACCCTTTTGAATGCTGATGTTTAGAGGGTTCATTGCTTTTTTTTTTTTCTTGGTTTCTTAGCTTGACTATTTTTTGAGAATTAGCTTGACCATTTTTAGTTATCAAAAGTACCATCCCTCCTAAATTTTTTTAGTACTCCAGGACCACTTGGTTTATACAAATGGAGGTTTTTTAATTCTTTTTACTTCAACTATTTAAAATATAATTAAAAGCTACGCTATATGAAATTTCTTTTCTATTCTATGTAACCCGATGATGGATAAAAAATTAAATCCACTTATTTATATTTAGCATTATTCATGTTATCATGAAACCCATTATTTATCTAATATTATTGTGTACAAGCCTTATGTAAAATACGTAAAGTTAATATAATAAAATGGTTTGATGATAATATTAAGGGTGAATTCCACATATACTCATGAATTTTATCCCAAATTTCACATATACTCATAAATTTTTAAAAATTTCTCTAATACCCATAAATTTTCATCATAATTTCACTTATAAACACGTCATTAGGAATCGTTAAAGAGACTGTTACTCTTTTAAAAGTGATGAATATGTTATCCCTAATTATGATTTTATAGCTAAAAATTCATATTATAATAAATTTTTAATAATTCTACAACTATAAAATCATATATTATTTGAAAATGAATATTTAACTTTAAGCAAAACAACCTCAAATTAAATTAGAGCTTGGGCATATTCATCACTTTACAAGGGAGCTAATGACCCATTTAACAAATCTTTAATGAAGTAGGTATAAGTGGAATTAGGGTAAAAATTCGTAGGTATGGGAGAAAATTTTGAAATTTCATGAATATAAAGTGGAATTAGGGATAAAATTCGTTGGTATATATAGAATTTTCCTTAATATCAATTTTAAAGTTATCTTTTCAATTTCTAAACCATTTAAAATATTATTGTTGTGTGGATAAATAATGCTATAAAATATTTTTCATTCGAGTACATGTGTGGATATATCTAAACATTTTTCCTAGTTTACATATTAATATATATATATATATATTTCTAAGTAAATGCTACCAATGAACATCTTGTTTTATCCACTTGTCTCATGGTTAAACAAATAATATTTAAATTAGATGAAGTAAATTTTTTATTAATTATTAAAGTACAAAAAATAGGATTATGCAAAATTACTTCTAGCCTCATTGATTAGTATATTTATTTTATTAATAATTATTTTAACCAAAAACTTAGACACTATAACTTTTTAAGATTATCGTATGGAATAAATATTGGTAGTCATTACATTAAACAAGGAAATGCTTACTTTTCCCCCAAAAGGTCATTGTGTAAAATTTAAAGCATTTGATATATTTAATGCATTTATTTAGTTAAGAAAAAATTTTCTCCACAAAAAAATCATATTATATCATAAAGTTAAGGTTTCAATTTCTATATGGTCACCCACAAATCAAGTTATTTACAAACAATTTAAATTTTTTTTATTTTTTTACATATGCAGACCTAATATGATTTTCCATCATGTGAAATTTAGAAATTTAAAATTTATTTGGTACTTTATTTAAATTTTGAAAAAAGAAATATAGCATGGATATACGTGTGTTGCCTTAGCCTCCCAAGGCAAATAAATCTCTTTGATCACAAGTAACTCATAAGATTTGCATATTTAAGAAATAAAAGTCCACTTGCATTGGAGTTAGTGACAAAAAGTCGTCATAATAATAACAACAACAACAACAATAATAATGAAAGAAAAAGGAAATAAATGCAATTCCAAGATAATAAATAGAAACTAAAATAACATAATAACCATGTACAATTATATTCATCTAAAAAATTAGAACCCAAATGCTATCTTGGCTGCATCATGTTCATGATATACATTTGTCCAATTAAGCTCCTAGGTCAAGCTTTGTTTTAGCCCCCATTAGACCTACAATCCCCTAATCATCTTATCTTTTGAAAATAATAATAAATACAATGTAAGTTTGGGTAACTCAATAAATAAGACAAATTCACAACAATAATAAAGTATACAAAATTAATCATATCTACAACAAACCATGCTCATATCATATGCGAAATGTTAAGGCTCATCACTAGTTTATATTAGCACTTATGCTTAATCATGTCACATATAATTTACGAGATCCCATTCCTTATCAGTCCTCTTTGACTTGGTAATAGCAATCTTATGCTCCAATATTATGTTGATCCACAGGTCTTTGCTATAGAAGTCTTATGCTCCAATCTTATGCTAACCCTCCCTATCATAGTTGCTTTTAGTTCATATGCATACATGTACACCATTATCAATCAAACATCGTGCCTCATGCTATACCATGTAGTACCATAATGCCATCAAAGCCAACACATTTGATCAAACCAAAATCATGAAATCTCGACACATACTGAATCAAATATAAACTCTCATTGATAAATTCATGCCATCAAAGCCAACACATTTAATCGAACCAAAATCATGAAATCTCGACACATATTGAATCAAATATAAACTCTCATTGATAAATTCATTCATAACATCAACACGTGGGAATCCCTATAAATATCCCAAATTTAACTCAAAATGATTAAGATATTGGTGACCTAAGAGCTAAACCCCATGAAATCATCAAATCTCATCATGACTCATCACACACATGTTAAAAGCATAAGAAAGTCCCAAGAAGTCATAACAAACCCAACAAAATATTCTCTTTACCCTACATCAAGCTCCTTAACTTGTACTACTAAGAATATCTAATCCTTCTAAGCTTAATGATCCTTCAAAGCACTTAAATCTTGTAAATCTTCAAAAACCTTTAAGCCTCTAAGCTTGCCAAGCAAAAATTACGACTTTCCTTTGTTCCTTCTTAGGAGATCTAAAAGTATTAGGAACAAGTTAGAAATGATTTTTGAATATGTTTTGGGTAGTTTATATGTGTTTTTAAAGCATTTTCAAGTCAATCCATCAATCATCTATTGACCCATCCATCAATGGTGAAATGGAAGATATGAGATCTTGTGTAGAGAGAATATGATCACTAATGTGTATGAGGAGTTGTAACATTTTTCCCTTATATATGTAACATTGCAAAGTTGACTTGTAAGTTTGTAATGACAGTGGTATGTTTAGATAAACATTCGTTATATTGAATATGTATAGTTACCTTGTGTATTATTTAATATTTTAATGGCATGTGTAACTATGATAGAAGTGGAGGTAGGGGTGAGAATTGAGGCAGTCAACCCATGACCCGACCCAACCCTATTTCATACTAGGGCGGGTGGGGGTGGACCGACCGGACCCTGGACCTGCTTATACCCTACTAACTCATCAACTTGTCGACCTGTAATATATATATTATTTCTCATAAACCCTAAACCTAACTGGCCACACTCTATAGCCTATAACCCACACACCCAGCCATGTTCTTGCCCTCAACACCGGCAGCCCCTTTCTTCCTTTCCAGTCACTGGCGTCCACATCCACCCCTTCACTGTTAAGTCACCGATCCTCACACCCAACCTCACATGCCGGCAGCCCCTTTTTCTTTTCAGTTGCCAACATTTGCATCCACCCCTTCTCTATTTGGTCGCTGATCCCCACACCCAGTTGCACACCCAGCCAAGCACTCTGACAGCCCCTTTCTCCCTTTCTAGTCGTTGATAAAATACGAATTATTATGGCCCATTTCAGACTTTATTTGTACGTTAGTCTGAGAGATTAGGCTTAGTTTACATCCATTTAGCTTAATTTCACTCACTTTGCATTTTTAGTTTTTATGCATTTTTAGCATTAATTAGGCATTTTTAGTCTATCTACTTAGTTTTTCCATTTTTTGCAGGAAGGACGGGCCATATGAAGGCATGCGGGCGAGTGGAATGCAGATCGAGACCAAGTCACGAGGCAGGTGGATGGCGTCCAGGTGCCACCTTACGTGCTCTTGTCAGGACTCCAGCACAATTTAGCAAACACATAGCTTCCAGTGAGTTGGCGTCAGGCATGATCACATAGGTGTGTCCAGGAGAAGCTCAAAGTCATAAAACCTCCTTGGCGCATGAACTCCTAGGGTTTGCAGAAAAGTTCCAAGTTTCCCAGCACACAAAGAGTTGGCACCTAGGCTCCAACTAGGGGCGCCTAGGCGCCAATACGCATCTATACATGCAGATTTCAGTGCGTGTGCTACGCAATGCCACTCTATAAATAGATGCTAGGGGTTTGCGCGCGAGGAATGACTGGATAGAGAGCCCAAGAATGGAATTACACAGAAGAGAGACGAAAACGCGATCAAAGCACAGATTGAAGAGAGGATTCAACTCCGTTGGTGGAAGCCGCCGGAAAACCAGTTTTCTCTTATTCTTTCTACTTTTCTTTCTCTGTTTTTATGGATACTTTCAATATAGATGTAATGGATGTTATGATCATGTCTTTGAACTAAATCTCTATTAGATGGATAGTTAGGATGAATTGAACTTTAAATTATATTGTCTTGGTTCTTCGAAATTCAGGAATGAATATTTGATTTTATATATGATTGTGTATGATTTATTTGCATGTGTGGTTTTAATATTTTTTACAAGATTAGCTACCTTGTAAGATGATTTAATTGTTTGATTTATCCTTGGAAGAGAAAAATCTCTGCTAGATCCATGTGCAGGGCATAGGTTTTCTCTTTGTAAGGGGAGTTGTTTAACGGATAGGAATATACCGTTAAACCCTATGTAGTCACTAAACCTGTTATGAATTTATCAATTTCACTGTATTTAATGGTATAGGAACATAGCAATTAAATAGGGTGTAATTAGCTTTATATAGTGTTGGAAGACATATATAGAGATTATTGAACTTGGGCTTGTAAATTCATACACAATCCAATTAAAAAGAACCAATGCGATATAATTTAGATTCAAGGATTCCGAGCTATCCATCTGTCATCCCCGATTAGTAATCTCGTTTCTAGTATCCAGCAGTTCCGTGAACTCTACTCTGATTTCTTATTGCAGTTGTTAGCTTTATCTTAAATCCATAAACTCAGAATTTTCTACCCACCGAAATCAATTAAACTAATTAATAATTTCAGTTAACAATTTCTCGTGGGAACGATACTCTACTCAGTTTTTATTACTTGACACGGCACGTATACTTGCGTAAATAGCGAGCAATTTTAATTGACATATACGCAGCTTGTCAAGTTTTTGGCGTCGTTGCCAGGGAGTTGTTTAGCTAATTTTTATTAGTTTTATTTCTTTCTTATATAATTCTGTAGAATAGTTTATTTTCATAATTTCTTTTAGTTTAGAATTTTTTCGCTAGTTCGATTGAATTGGTTTTTGCAAATTAATCTCATATTGCATGCACCGAGGCAGAGTCGGAAAGGAGATTGTTATTCCTTTTTATCCGGAACCCGAATGAACTTATTTGAAAAGGTGTCGTAAGAGTAGGGAAGCTAGGAGCAAATAACATACTATGGAACGCATCGAGAACCAGGATGAGAATGTTCACGCAAACCAACAGGGGAACCAAAGGATTGAGATTCCAAATCATCCACCTCAAGATGATTTGGACCAACCCATTTGGGATCTCATTGCGCTGGGCCAGAATGCGGTTCAAACTAGCATTGCGCCTCCTCCTATCGACACCAACAATTTCGAAATTAAGCTAGTGATTTTCCAGATGCTCCAGTCCATTAGGCAGTTTGGAGGTCTAGCGTCTGAAGATCCACATCGCCATCTACGGAATTTTTTGCAGATCATGAACACGTTCAAGCAGAATGGAGTCTCTGACGAGGCAATGTGGCTTCGGACTTTTCCATTTTCCCTATGGGATAGAGCTTCAGAGTGGCTAGACTCTTTGCCCCCGAACTCTGTCAACACATAGAACGACTTGGCTCAGAAATTCCTGGAGAAATATTTCCCGCCTACCAAGTTAGCCAAGCTGAGGATGAACATAGTTTCGTTCAAGCAACACAGAGAGGAGACCCTATCAGAGGCATGGGATCGCTTCAAAGACCTGCTCCGAAAATGCCCGCATCATGGAATTCAACTGTGGGTTCAAATTCAAATTTTTTACAACGGTCTTAAGGATTCCACCCGTCACATGGTGGATTCTTCGTCAAACGGTTCTCTATTGAGGAAAAGCTATCAAGAATCATATGCCCTACTCAAAAACATGGCGGCCAATACCTATCAACTGCCATCTGATAGGAGCCGAATTGGGGGTCTACTTCAACTGAATGCAATTTCATAGATTAAAGCCCATATCGATGCCTTATCCTGGCAGATTCAGAACTTGTCCAGGCCGGCCAACGTCAGTGCACTAGGGGCGTCTACACCACAGTAGCCGACAACAACAGATATTTGCATGTGGTGTGGCGAATTCGGCCATCCTAGTAATGAATGTGCCTCCAATCCAGAGTCCATTAATTATGTAAAAATTTCCAGAGAAATCCAGCAAATCTGTATGGAAACAACTACAACCCAGGCTGGAGAAATCATCCCAATTTCTCATGGAATAACCAGACGAGGCCGAATCAGCCACCGGGATTCTCGCAGCAGCGCCGCAGCAACATCCAGCAAGACCAACACAATTCAATCACCACCGCGAGAAAAGAAGAAATCTGATTTGGAAAACCTCTTTATGCAATTCATGAAATCCCAGATCACGACGAACAGGAACTTGGAAGCACAGATAGGCCAACTGGCCTCAGCCTTGAACAATCGGCCTCAAGGTTCCTTGCCAAGTGATACAGAGCAAAATCCGAAAGAAAAAGGCAAAGAACAGGTGCAAGCAGTCACACTGCGTAGTGAGAAGAAGTTACCCGATGTAATTCCACCAGAATCGGTAACTGAACCCACTAATCCTCTGATTTAGACGTCACATGAAACATAAGAACCAGACACTACTCAAAAGAAACCGGACGCTGAAATCGACACAAATCAAAGGCCGCCTCCTCCATTTCCTCAGAGATTCGCAAAGACTAAAAAGGAGGGCCAATTCAAGAAATTTTTAGAGGTATTAAAGCAACTACATATCAATATACCTCTCGTCAAAGCCTTGGAACAAATGCCGAGCTACGCCAAATTTATGAAAGATGTGCTATCAAAGAAACAACGGTTGACAGAATTTGAGACAATGGCGTTAACAGAGGAAACCAGCGCTATGGTGCAGAGGAAGCTGCCTCCTAAGCTCAAGGACCCAGGGAGTTTAACTATCCCGTGCACAATTGGAAATCAATACTTTGGGAAAGCCCTATGTGACTTGGGAGCTAGCATTAATCTCATGCCCAAGTCGATTTTTAGAAAATTGGGCCTCGGGGAAGCCCGACCTACGACAGTAACGCTGCAACTGGCGGACCGATCTATTACATATCCGGAGGGTATTATTGAGGATGTTCTTGTCAAGGTGGACAAGTTCATTTTTCCTGCTGATTTTATTATCCCGGATTACGAAGAAGACCGGGACATGCCAATTATTCTAGGTCGACCTTTCCTTGCAATGGGCAACGCAATAATTAATGTACAAGCTTGAGAATTAACCATGCAAGTGCAAAATGAAAAAGTCACATTCAATGTGCTCAAGGCAATGCAGAGCCCAACTGATTCAGAGAATTGCTTAATGATTGATATGGTCAATTCAAAGGTTCAAGAGTTTTCTTCGATTGGTATTAAGAAGGACCCAAAGGAGACTGCATTTAAGGACCGCGAGTTAACCGCTTATACAGAAGATTGACTCGCTGATCACATTGGGCTTGAACAATTGACCGAGCCGATGGAAAGCCAGGGCATGGAAGAAAAAGTCGATAAGGGAATAGAATGGGATATAGTTGAGACAATTGAAAATTATCATATCCAAGTGCCTCTATTCCACTTGCCAGAAAGTCAGACTTGGCATGAGTCAATGGACCAATGCAAAACCCTTGAGCCACTATCAATTCAAAACCCTGACAAACGTCTGTATAGTCTTTACAAGAGACTAACTGATCCACTTAAAGGGGCTAAAAGTAAATCTGAGCGTCAATGTTGCAGTCCAAATGGAAGGAAGTTCGAGGTGGTGAAATTGAAGGACGATTAAACAGCGGAAACGTCGGGCTGAGTACGTTAAACTTAGCGCTGAATGGGAGGCAACCCATTGCTCATTTTCATTTTGATTTGTGTTTTTTGTTTTTGTTTTTGGTTTTTATTTTTATTTTTAGGAAAATAATTTGGGGCATAATTTCACAAAGATCATGCTTGGAAGCAGCCAGGAGAAAAACTTCAAAAAATTGCTGAAAGACATCGGCACCTAAGCGCCGCATGGGGGTGCCCCGGTGTCGTGATGATGATCCCGAAGAACATGGAGGATGAACTGGCGCCCCGGCGCCGGGTCGTGGACAGCGCGACCCGGACGACTTATAAAGCTTGGGATTATGGTTCTAAACCCTAAACCCCACGCCCTGGCGCCGAAAACCCCTTTTTCTCATCCCCAATCAATCTTCCATTGATTCCAAGCCATTTTAACTCAAATTCAACCACATTTCATCAAGGAATCATCCTCCCATTCCACCCATTCCGTTTTCCATTTCATTTTCCTTTTTTCCTCTTTTCTTAGATCCACTCAAATCCATCCAAAATCCGGTTTTTCATCACCAAATCCTTAGCCCCACACCTATTCTAGCTTTTCCATAATTTTTTCCTTGATTTGGGCTCCATTTTGAGCCCAACCACCATCATCTTCTTCAATCGGCGCCGAGAACCCACTGTCAGTAGGTCGGTGCCTAGGCGCTGCGACCCCGTGCCCCGGCGCTAGTTCAAAAATAGCTCCCCTACAAATTCCAAAGTGCCAAGCTTCCAGGGTTAAAAATTTCTCCATCTTTGGTCATTGGCATTGCTTTGAAGTGTTGTGGTAATTGTTTGAGTGGAGAATTGGATTGGATTGGTCGAATTTTGTGGATTGAGCGGCGGATTGGAGGGTGGTTTGGCTTGATTGGCTTGGTAATTGCTTGTCGATTGGTTTGCGGAGATTGGCTTGTTGATAGCTTGTAGACTACTTTGGGCGCACTTTTGGAGTTTGGCTTGTTCGGTTGTGTAGGATTTTTGCTTATAAGGGCCGTTTGAGACCATTTGTTGGAGTCATGGCTTCCTCATCATCTGCAAAGAGGAAGAAGGTTCAGGAGCCGATAGAATTTGACACAAACAAGTTCGTGTCTGCTCAGGCCTTAAAGTGGTACATGGACTCGCTCTAAAAAAGGCACTTGATTCCGAAGAGAGGAATCAAGATAGATGAATTTTCCGAAGCTCCGCTCCTCAACTAGAATGCTCAAGGTTGGCAGAAGTTTGTGGCACAGCCCCAACTTGCTATTACTCCCGTAGTCAAGGAGTTTTATGTCAATGCAGTGGAACATGAGGAGGGGCGAGTGAGAGTCAGGGGCAAGATCGTCCCATTCCATGCAAAGGCGATCAACGCATACTACAGGTTGGTTTCTTTTGCTCACCCAGAAGAGTATGAGGCATTCCTGGAGGGAGAGGACTGAGATGCAGACTCCATCACCAGGCCGTTTTGCGAGAGGCCACTGGCCTGGAAATCGACGGGCAGGCAACTGACCTCTTTTAAGCGGAGCGATATGCTTTCTCATGGGAGGATGATTTTCCACTTCATCTCAGCTCGGATGATGCAGTCGACCCACGTCAGTGAGGTGACAATGGACAGGGCCCTCTTGCTATACGTCATCTACAGTGGGCTGACAATCGACGTCGGGAGGCTGATCTACCATCAAATCTGTGCCTGGGCGACCGCACCCCAGGGCAGCTATTTCTTCCCATCCCTCATCATCAGGCTCTGCAAGCGGGCCGGCGTTAGATGGGATCAGACGGAGGAGGTCCTGAATTGTTAGGCGATCATCGACGACCTCTCCTATCGCACCCAGCCCCGGGTCCGCATTGCCACGACGTGCCCCAGAGCAGCTCCACCTGTGAGTCCCTCCTCGCAACCGCCTACCACCAGCGAGCAGCTAATCAACCTGGAGAACCTGATGGTGGCTTAGGCCAGGTTTTTGCAGCAGTCCAACAGGGCAATGGAGGCCCACTTTCGACGGTTGATGGACGACCGCTAGATCGACGCCTCATCCCTCCCACCTTTTCCATCGACGCCGTCGGAGTTCTGCGCCTATTTAGGGCAGCCATCCTAGCCCCAGCCAGAAGACAGCAAGGACGAGGACGCCACCGAGTCCGATTCTTGAGGGATTTCCGGTCCTTTCATTTTATTTTTGATTTTCATTGTATTTCCTTTATTATGTCATTCTAGGTCATCATGCATTGAGACAATGCATCTCTCAAGTTTGAGGGGGTGTATAATTCTCAACCATAGGTTAGTTTTTCATGTTTTATTTTATGTTGCATATTATGTCAATCCCAGCTAATGAAAGTTGGCTTTGTTTGATCCATCTTATTAGAAATGTGCAAGGTTGTGATTAATGTTGACTTGAAATTGAATTCATGAAAAAAAAGGGCAATTTAGATTAAGAACCAAGTATAAAAGCAAGTTGAAATTGACTTGTGAAAGAATTAAAGGATTTCATAATACATTGTTCTAATTCAATTATATGTATATCTTCCAGACTGAGATGATGAGAATTGAATTAAATAAATGCTGACCAAGTACTTTAATGGGTTCAGAAATGGTATTATTTCACATAAATCACACAGGCGTGTTCAGTACCCCTAACAAAATAAGAAAAATAAAAAGGGGGTGATTGACCTAAGCTGAGTAATCGGGACTTAGCATCAAAAAATGATAAGGTTCACATAAAAAAGCAAAGGACAATCACAGTAATAACGCTTTAAAATCAAAATTCTCCCCAGATACCTTTAAATATGGTGAGGGGAGCTAAAAAAAATAGATCTCCAGATATCCTGAAATATGGTGAGGAGAATTTTTACAATAAGTTTGAGGGGAAAAAGAATGTGCAGTTGGTAGAAATTGAATCTAATGACTTATTACTATTTTCTGTAACTAGTTAATTCAACTTAAACCTTGGTTTGCCTATTTCCATTAATTTTCTAACCAATTTTCGGATCCAATGGAAGATTAACGTGTTGAATTATGACTATGTACTAAGGAATTTTGGCACCCACATGTAACTTGGTTTGAGAATGAAAAAACATGTCTTGTTTTGTATAATGGAGGATTTTTCAAGTCAGATTACTCTTAACCTTGTTGAATAGATAAATGGATTGATCAAAGCATCACGGGAAGCAAACGGAGTTGACAGTGTTTGCATTTATTTATTTATTTATTTATTGTGTTTGCATGTGTTGCTCGAGGACTAGCAACATTTAAGTTTGGGGGTGTAATAACTCGTAAAAATGCAAGTTATCATGGCCCATTTCAGACTTTATTTGTGCGTTAGCCCGAGAGATTAGGCTTAGTTTGCATCCGTTTAGCTTAATTTTTACTCACTTTGCATTTTAGGAGCATTATTTAATTTTTGTGCATTTTTAGCATTAATTAGACATTTTAAGTCCATCTACTTAGTTTTTCCATTTTTTGCAGGAAGGACGGGCCATATGAAGGCATGTGGGCGAGTGGAATGTGGATCAAGACCAAGTCATGAGGCAGGTGAATGGCGCCTAGGCGCCACCTTACGTGCCTTTGCCAAGACTCCAGGACAATTCAGCAAACACATAGCTTCCAGTGAGTTGGCGCGCCCAGGCGCCATGCATGATCACATAGGTGTGTCCAAGAGAAGCTCCAAGTCATGAAATCTCCAAAGAGTTAGCGCCTAGGCGCCAAGGCATGAACTCCTAGGGTTTGCAGAAAAGTTCCAAGTTGCCCAGCACACAAAGAGTTAGCGCCTATGCGCCAATACGCATCTGTACGTGCAGATTTCAATGCGTGTGCTGCACAATGCCACTCTATAAATGGATCCTAGGGGTTTGTGCGTGAGGAACGACCAGAGAGAGAGCCCAGGAACAGAATTACACAGAAGAGAAAGACGAAAACGCAATCAAAGCACAAATTGAAGAAAGGATTCAACTTCATTAGTGGAAGCCGCCGGAAAACCAGTTTTCTCTTATTCTTTCTACTTTTCTTTCTCTATTTTTATGGATACTTTCAATATGGATGTAATGGATGTTATGATCATGCCTTTGAACTAAACCTCCATTAGATGGATAGTTAGGATGAATTGAACTCTAAACTATATTATCTTCGTTCTTTGAAATTCAGGAATGAATATTTGATTTTATATATGATTTTGTATGATTTACTTTTGCATGTGTGGTTTTAATACTTTTTACAAGATTAGCTACCTTGTAAGATGATTTAATTGCTTGATTTATCCTTGGAAGAGGAAAATCTCTATTAGATCCATGTGCAGGGCATAGGTTTCCTCTTTGTAAGGGAAGTTATTTAACAGATAGGAATATACTGTTAAACCCTGTGTAGTCACTAAACAGGTTATGAATTTATCAATTTTACTTTATTTAATGGCATGAGAACATAACAATTAAATAGGGTGTAATTAGCTTTATATAATGTTGGAAGACATATATAGAGATTATTGAACTTGGGCTAGTAAATCCATGCACAATCCAATTAAAAAGAACCGATGTGATATAGTTTAGATTCAAGGATTCCGAGCTATCCATCTTCCATCCCCGATTAGTAACCCCGTTTCTAGTATCCAGCAGTTCCGTGAACTCTACTTTGATTTCTTATTGCAGTTGTTAGCTTTAGCTTAAATCCATAAACTCAGAATTTTCTACCCACCGAAATCAATTAAACTAATTAATAATTTCAGTTAACAATTCCTCATGGGAACGATACTCTACTCACTCTTTATTACTTGATATGGCATGTATACTTGAGTAAATAGCGAGCAATTTTAATTGACATATACGCACCTCGTTAGTCATCGACATTTGCATCTAGCCCTTCCCTGATAGCCATCTTCGAAAATCTGGGGTCACACTTAGCTAACTTCCCAATCCCATTGCCGCACCTAATAGCTCCAACCACCAAGCTTAGATTCTTCGACATTTAGCAACTGCAACGGCAGCTTTGGTTCTCCAACGTGTAGCAACAACAGTGGCTTCATCTACGGTGCCAATCAGCGATAACACTGCATCTTCGGCATTGATCAGACTACCTGTCCAACTCCGATAGCTATAACCTCCTCCTCTGACAATAGTTGGTATATATTAAATCTTAGAATAACCTTTTTTCCTTTTTATTTTCCCTTTTAATTTAGCATGTTTAGGCTGGTAAAATGGCACACAAATCATTTATTAATTGTTGGCATTGCTCATGGATTAGGCTTCTACAAAACTTTTAAATACTTGCATTCAAAGATTTATTTGCAAGTACTTTAAGTGTTTGATGTGTGTAGATACATTATATTTTATAATATGCTTGTATTATGTTTTAATTTTGATTTCTTGTATTTGTAATTATTTTTAGGCATTGCATTGGATATAACATAATATAAGAAGATGAGTTTGGATGTGGATGAGAATGTGGAGGGGGATATGGCGGAGAATGTGGAGGAGAAACAAGTGGTTGACGTGGATGAAGAAACTATAACACCTATTGTTTATGAAAAGATTACAAAAGATGAAAATGATCCAGCTACCGAATACAAACTTACTTCTTTAGTTTGTAAACATTATACTAAAAATGAAAAAAAGTCTGGTAAAAGAACCAACTGCCTCATGTAATTACTATTGGAAACAATGTTTAAAACAAAACAAAATTGGCCAAAGCATGAGTTTTGATGATTAACAAAGTTAAATTTGAGTATAAAGTAAATACTAATGATTTCGTTGAATATTTTAAGGAATGAAATAGCCAAGTCGATTTCCAAGTCGACTTGGACTTCGACTTAGGGTGAAGTCGATCCCAAAGTCGACTCCATCCTCGACTCCAAAATGAACCCCACGATCAGTTTTGAAAATAGAAGAAGAGCAGGTGAAGTCGCAGGCCAAGTCGACTCCACTTGCGACTTGGGAAGCCAAGTCGCAAACGAAGTCGACTCTAGCATCGACTTCAGATGGCAAAATCACTCCAGAGTTGAATCTGGGGCAGAAAAATACCGAAGTCGCAGATGAAGTCGACTCCAGTTGCGACTTGGGTGAAGTCGCAGACGAAGTTGACCTCTAGATCGACTTGAGGTTTTCAAAGTTCAAAGATGTAGATGCAAGCTCTTTTCAAGATCAACTTAAGTTTCTCAAGTCCAAGGAAAAGCTCCAAGCATATTTCAAGATGAAAAAATTCAAGATGTAAAGACTAATATCAAAAGAAAGCAAGATGGTTGAATCAAAGGCAAAAACAACCATGCAAGTTTTCAAGCTTCACAAGGTTTACAAAATATTATTGAAGGAAAGAAGCCAAGCAAGCTAAAGGAAATCAAACAAAGATCAAACTATTTTCAGTACAAGAACTGGTCAAGTCGCAACCCAAGTCGACTCCAAGATCGACTTGAGGTCAAGTCTGAAACCAAGTCGACCTAGACTCAGACTTGGAAAATGCAGAACTGAAGTCGCACACAAAGTCGACTCCAGTTGCGACTTGGGAAGCCAAGACGCAGACGAAGTCGACTCCACCTGCGACTTGGGAAGCAACGTTCGAATTTTTGAACATTGGAACATTTATTGAGCGTCAACCACTTCTATAACTTTCAAATCTTCCCCATTCTATAAATAGACACTCAAGCAAATGTTGGAACACACACTACATAGCCTAAAGAGAGAAAAGAAGTGCAAACAAGAGCTCCCATTTGCGTTTCTCCAAATTTGAGTGATCTATACACTTTCAAAGGAAGAACGAGCTTCAAGTTGCAAGTAGCGTCAACGATATACAACCGGTTGCTTCTACAAACTCTTCCTCAAGCTGAATCTTGCCTACACAATTCAGTAAAGTGTAGATCTTCCTTATTTTCATTATTCTTTGTTATTGGTCTTGGTTTGAGTTTATTGTAACAAACCAAGACGTTGCAAGTAGAGTTGTGATTGGAGTTGAACTCATCATCTACTTGTATCAAGTGTATAAGCCCCCTAGAGCTAGAATCTAGAAGAGAGCATAGGCTCTGATTGTGTATGCCCCCTAGAGCTAGAATCTAGAAGAGAGCAGAGACTCTAAGTGTATTCGCGGAATACATAGTGGAACCCAAGTTACAACGGTGTGTGAGCTTGGAAGAGTGGAGTAGGGAGAGGTTGCCCGAACCACTATAAACCTTGCCTACTGTTTTACTTTATTGCTTTTCTTATTTCATTGCTCTTTATTTGTTTCAATCAAGGGGATTAAGCTTTCAAGGGGTTAAGTTTTAATTTACCGAAGAATTTTATAAGAACCCAATTCACCCCTCCCCTCTTGGGTTTTGCCATTAACTCGGGACCAACAAGTGGTATCAGAGCGGGTCTTTGAGCTTACCAAAGAGATCTTATTGACATGGCATCCTAATCAACTTCCGTTCCCGCATTTGCCGAAGGCCAATCCTTTACTAGGCCACCATTGTTTGATGGGAACAATTTTGGATATTGGAAGCTAAGAATGAAACAACTCATCATGGCTACCGATATGGACTCTTGGATTGCGATTCAAGATGGTGTGACCTTGCCCATTGATGAAAAAGCTTCCAAATGGACCGATGAGGAAGTAAGAATCGTGAAGAGCAATGCCAAAGCTATGAATTCACTGTTTTGTGCTCTCACGACATCTGAATATGATAGGGTATCCTCTTGTCTAACTGCCAAAGAGATATGGGATACATTAACCTCCATCTATGAAGGAACTTCTCAAGTCCAAGGGACGAGAAGAAACATTTTGATTGGAGAATTAAAAAAATTTAGAATGTTAGAAACAGAAAATATTTCTGAAATGTTTGCTAGATTCTCAAAAATCACTAATGCTTGAAAAGGTCTTGGAAAGGCTATATCTGAATCTGAACAGGTTATGAAGATTCTAAGGGCTCTACCGGAATCTTGGACTCCAAAGATTACTGCGATAGAAGAAGCCAAGGACCTTAACACATTGAAGCTAGAGAACCTAATTAGCTCTTTGATGTCACATGAGCTAATTAAGAAAAGAAATGAAGATCATCACAAAGGCAAAAGAGCAATTGCCTTGAAAGCCGCACAAGACTCGGACGACACCTCATCTTCACAAAATGACGATGAAATTGCTCTACTCACAAAACGATTCAGAAAATTTGTGAGGAAAGGCAGAAATTTTAGAAATTTTAAAGAAAGAAACTCCAAAGATAAAAAGAAAGAAATAAAAAAATGCTACCAATGTGGCGGTTCGGGACACATGCAAGCCCAATGTCCAACGCCTGAAGAAAACAAGGCAAAGGAACAAAGAAAAGATTGAGGCGACAACAAAAGATTTCAAAGAAACAAAGGAAGAGACATGTACGTAAATGAAGAAGAATCTACAACGAATAGCTCCTCAAGTGAAGAATGCGAAGCAGATTGTGCAAGAATCTGTTGCATAGCAAACACCGACATATGCTTTGCAGCAATGGAAACCTTGGAGAATCAAGCCACTTCAACGGACTGCACGAGTAGTCAAGAGGTAACCTCCAAACAGAAATCCTTTTCAAATTTCTCTACAAATGAATGTCTTAAATGTGCTGAATTAGAGGAACTTCAACAAGCTTATGATTCACTATATGAAGAAATAAAAAAATTAGGAAACAAGTTTACAATTAAGAAAAGACAATGTGATGCAGTAATAATTGTAAATGGTAAACTTGCTGAAAAATTAGACAAGTTAAAAGATGAAAAGAATACCTTAGAAAATGAATTAGAAAAACTTAAAAACGAGAATAAATCATTAAATGAATCTCTTGCCAAGTTCTCTAATCCAGGAGAAAATGTTAAAATGTTCTTGAAAATGACAACTCAAACTTGCAAGAAATGACTTGGGTACAATGCACTTGAACAAACTGAAACTAACGCTCCAAGAAATAATATCAAAACCAATTTTACTAAACCAAAGATAAATCGAACAGTTTGGACCAAAAGATCAACCAATGAACAAATTACCAAATGGCTCCTTATTTCTAGACTTCCGGGAGCTTGTAACTTTTGCAACAAGCTTGGACATAAGATCTATCAATGTAAACTAAGAAAACTGCAAAACCTAGGTGCTAAATTGGTTTGGATGC
This sequence comes from Annona cherimola, assembly GCA_030490835.1. Taxonomy (NCBI): domain Eukaryota; kingdom Viridiplantae; phylum Streptophyta; class Magnoliopsida; order Magnoliales; family Annonaceae; genus Annona; species Annona cherimola. The sequence goes on from CM059972.1 coordinate 85,551,852, forward strand.
CAAAATGCATTGGTTTTATGGGATCAAAGATGGATCAACTCAAACTTCAAAGGTTAACTAACCCAAACGGACCCATAAAATGGGTACCAAAAGGATGAGCTCCACTCAAATTAATTTTTACAGGTATGTCTTAAAGGTAAGGCCTATAACGTATGGTTTATGGATAGCGGTTGCTCAAGACATATGACAGGAGAAAAAGGATTATTTCACAAGATCAACCCATGTGATGAAGGAACAGTAGCTTTTGGAAATAACGAAAAAGGTAAAATAAAAGGTAAAGGAAATGTCTATGGTATTTCAAATGCATGTATTGAAAATGTTCTATTTGTTGAAGGACTCAAACACAACCTAATGAGCATCAGTCAACTGTGTGATAAAGGATAAAAGTTGTATTTGAATCCTCTATATGTAATGTTATTGATGATGACGAGCGCATAATTTTTAGTGGCAAAAGACATGGAAATGTTTATTTGGTTTGCCTTGATGACTTAGAAGGAAAATGTCTAATAGCCATAGAAAATGATCCATGGAAATGACATGCAAGGCTTGGACATATAAATATGTCAAATATTAGAACCTTATGGAAAAAGAATTTGGTACAAGACTTACCAAAGCTCAAATATGACAAAGATAAGATTTGTAAAGCCTGCCAACTATCTAAACAACCAAAAATGTCATTTTTGACCAAACAGGAAATCTCAACAACTAGACCACTTAAATTACTACATATGGATCTTTATGGGCCATCAGACATTTTAACTCTTGGTGGGAAAAAGTATGTATATGTAATCGTGGATGACTTTTCTAGATTTACTTGGATTATACTCTTAGCTAGCAAAGATGAAGCATTTTCAATGTTTGTCTCGTTTTCAAATTTGGTGCAAAATGAAAAACAAAGTTCAATCATTTCCATTAGAAGTGACCATGGTGGTGAATTTGAAAATACTCGATTCATAGAATTTTGCAATGAAAAGGGAATTCACCATACATTTTCTGCACCAAGAACTCCTCAACAAAATGGAGTTGTTGAAAGGAAAAACCGGACAATACAAGAAATGGCTAGAACCATGCTAAATGAGAGTAAACTATCCAAGAGATTTTGGAGTGAAGCTGTAAGTACAGCTTGTCATGTATTAAACCGAGTTACCATTAGAGCTATATTAAAAAAGACCCCATATGAACTTTGTAAAGGCAAGAAACCAAACATATCATATTTTCATACTTTTGGATGTACTTGTTATGTGCTAAATAATGGAAAAACAAATCTAGAAAAACTAGATGCCAAAAGCGATGAAGCTATTTTCTTGGGTTATTCATCAAATAGCAAAACATATAGAATTTTCAACAAAAGACATCAAACAATAGAAGAGTCAATACATGTTGTCTTTGATGAATTTAACCAAACTCCGAAAAAGAAGGATGAATTAAGTGATGCAGATGAAACAAAAGGAAAAAAACAACCAAAGGAAATCAAGCTCAAGCCAGAAAAATCCATGAAGGAAGAGGTAAGTAAAGGTAATGATCCTTACAACCCTCCAACTGATTTAAAGTTCAAAAATGCCCATCCAATTGAGCAAGTCATTGGAAATGTTTATGAAGGAGTAAAAACTAGGAGATCAAAGCAAAATATTTGTGGACAATATGCATTTGTGTCAAAAATTGAACCAACCACTATTGAACAAGCTCTTAATGATGAAAGTCGGGTTATTGCAATGCAAGAAGAGCTAAATCAATTTGAAAGAAATGATGTATGGCATTTAGTTCCTAGACCAAAAGGCTATACCATTATTGGTACCAAATGGATATTTAGGAACAAATTGGACGAAAGCGGACTTGTAATTAGAAACAAGGCTAGATTAGTAGCCAAAGGGTATTCCCAGGAAGAAGGGATTGATTTTGAAGAATCATATGCACCTGTGGCTAGATTAGAAGCCATACGTATCTTACTAGCATTTGCTTCTCATATGAATTTCAAATTGTTTCAAATGGATGTAAAAAGCGCATTTCTGAATGGATATTTGAATGAAGAAGTATATGTTGAACAACCCCCAGGATTTGAAGAAAAAGATCAATCAAAATATGTTTATAAATTGACCAAAGCGTTATATGGACTAAAACAAGCTCCAAGAGCTTGGTATGAAAGGTTAAATAGATTTGTGATTGATCATGAGTTTCAAAGAGGGAAAGTTGATACTACTTTGTTCATTAAATATAAAAGTAAAAATATTTTAATTGTACAAATTTATGTAGATGATATAATATTTGGAGCTACTGATGAAACTTTATGCCAAGAATTTTCTAAGATCATGCAGAGCGAATTTGAAATGAGCATGATGGGAGAACTGAATTTCTTTCTCGGACTACAAATCAAGCAACAAAAGGAAGGAATATTCTTAAATCAGTCCAAATATGTCAAAGAAATGCTCAAGAAATTTGGAATGCAGAATGGTAAAGGGGCAAATACTCCAATGAGTTCTACAATCAAGATCGACACGGACGAAAACAGTAAATGTATCGATCAAAAGCTCTATAGAAGCATGATAGGATCATTGTTATATTTAACTACTTCTAGACCAGATATTTTATTTAGTGTTTGTATGTGCTCTATATTTCAAGCATGTCCTAAAGAATCACATTTATTGGCTGTAAAAAGAATTTTTAAATATTTGACAAATACTACTAATCTTGGATTATGGTATCCAAAGGGGTCAACATTTGATTTAATCGGCTATTCGGATGCGGACTTTGCCGGCTACAAAGTAGATAGAAAAAGTACTAGTGGAACCTGTCAATTTCTTAGAAATATGTTGGTTTCATGGTACTCAAGGAAACAAACCAGTGTTGCCCTATCCATTGCGGAAGCCGAATATATAGCCGCCGGAAGCTGTTGTGCCCAACTACTTTGGATGAAACAACAATTGAAAGATTATGGCATTGATTATTTCAATATTCCTATTAGATGTGATAATACAAGTGCTATATGTTTGACTAAGAATCCTGTGTTACATTCAAGAACCAAGCATATAGATGTAAGACACCATTTTATTCGTGAACATGTTCAGAATCATGATATTTGTTTAGAATATGTGAAAACTAAAGACCAAATTGTTGATATCTTTACCAAACCACTATCGAAAGAATCATTTTATAAAATTAGAAATGATATGGGGATGATAGAATTAAACTAGGAAGAATTACACAAATCTGATCTAAAAGGAGCCAAGTCGATGAGTCAAGTCGACTCCACTAGGTCGAAGTCGACTTCGCCTAGGGCAAAGTCGACTCCGCGCGCGACGGTTCACCTTCCCCCTTCTCCTTTTCTTTCTTCTTCTTCCCTCTTTCCTCTCCATCTTCCCGCCGTTTTCAGCAGCCTTTTTCTCAGGCGATTTTCTCTCCCTCTCCAACAACTGTTCCCAGTGTCTTCTCTCTGTTTCCGGCAGCTCCGGTAAACTCTGGCCATTTTTCCTCCGGCCAGTTCCAGTCCCATTGTCCTCTTCTTTTCCGACCAATCCGGCATTTCTCCGGCCAGTTCCTTTCTCTCTCTGTTTTTCAAAAATCCGGCCAGCTCCTCTATCTTTCATTTTTCTTCTTCTCTGTTCTTTCTCATTCTCTCTCATTCACTGTCCATTTGCTCTATCTAGTCTCTCCTTTCTTCCATTTTCTCTGCTCTCCTTTTCAAGTCTCTAACTCACTCTCCATCTCCTCCAAATTCCCGGAACTCAACTCAATGGCCCCAAAATCAAGACTCCCCAAACTAGCAGTTTCCAAACCTACACAATGACCTGTGCCTAGACCTTCGAGATAGAATACAGAGGAATAAATTCCCAGAAGGCAAAGAACGTCTGCAAAACGAGCCAGAGAAGAACCTAGGACTTCACCTAAGTTGTATGTTGAATTCGACATGGGATGCGACTTGGCTTCTTTGGATTCTTCATCAAAAGGCTTGAAGTTTTTCAAGTGGCATGCTAAGTTGACTAAGGTTGTGACTTAACCCAAGTGGCATACGAAGTCAACTTCAGCTCAACTTCACATGCTCATACGTCAAAAATTTCGGCTCTGACAGAAAATTGGCTATTGAAGTTGATCGTGGAGTCGACTTGGGTATCAACTTAACCTAAGCCGATGCTTGAATCGACTTAGATCTGTGACTTGATCTGTCATATCTTGCTTTTGAAAAATTCTAACTTAAAACTATCAACACACTTGTTGGTCCCTTTAAATTTACAAATTTGGATTGTTAATTATCAAAACATGGATTGTTCTTAATTTGCTAGTTGAGTTCACAACACTCTCAACTTATAGGTTTTAGGAAGATATATTGAATTTTCTGTTGTTAGTAGCAACTATTGGTCAAATGTGGTAATTAACTAGTGAGTCATTACAAGAGATTGTGCACTTTAGCATCAAAGGAAAATTAAGCTCTAGATATAATGCCCCCTTCAAGATTTTAGAGGCTATTGGTGGAGTAGTTTATTACCTAGCATTACCATCATTAATGGCAAGCATTCACAATGTCTTCCATATCTTATAGTTAAGAAAGTATATGGGAAGTCATCACATGTGCGAGAAAACCAATCTTAGGCAAAAGAACACCTAACTTATCCAAAGGTGCCAATAAAGATACTTGATCATCAAGAAAGGTAGTTGAAAAAGGCGTTTGTCAAGTAAGTTTTGGTTCAGTGGAGTCACTACAGTAAAAATGAAGCCAAGTAGAAACTTGAAGAAGATAATGAAAGATTGAACCCAACTTTGTTTAAAACCCCACATTAAATCATCATCATCATAAGTCATTTCCCACCTAAGTGGGGTCAGCTGCATGGATTCTGTTGTGCCATTCTTGGCGATTTAAGACTAAATTTTCTATAATTTTTAATATTTTTAAATCTTGTTTAATTACTTCCATCCATATTTTTTTGGGTCTTCCTCTCATTCTCTTACCACCTTCTACTTGGATAGACTCTGTTTTTCCTTAAAAAAGCCACCTTAGAAAAAGTTTCGAGGATAAATTTTTTTTTATAAGGGGTAAGAGATGTAATATATGATCTAAAAAATAGTGTGTCAAACTTAGCATCCTCGATGGTAAGTTGAATTGTTGACCATTAAATTTTTTACCTATAGAAATTTGTGACTATAATTTCTATTTTTAAAATGTGGTAGAAGATAAAGATTTTATTCTTCTCTACCAAGCGGGCTCCACATCACAATAAAATCTACAAGATTTTCTAAGTTTCTCCATTTAATTTTTTTTATTTTTCTACATGTTACCTCTGTGCGTTATGTGTGGCTAGGACAGAGAAGTTATGGTTACAGACAGTACATAAAGGGAGAAATGAGTAGAAGAGCGAGATTCAATTATTACATGAAATTCAGTTTGTAGTTTTGAGATAAAAGACTTAGAAATGGGATTTAGAAGGGAAAAGGAGATAGTTTGGACTATATTTCTTCAAGTAATATAAGTACATTTTTTAATTTAATTTCGACAAAGAATATGCATACATTATGTTATATGCAATGAAAAATAAGCCGCCAAATTTACTTGGAAGAAAAAACTCCACGACAACTTCAAATGTTATAATAAGCAGCACTTTCATTATCAAATTAATTATATAAGTCTGTTAGATAAATAAATATTGGAATGATCTTGTTAGCCCGGGCTAAGCAAATGTCTCGCTTAGCCCACCTCAAAAAATCCATTTACAATACTATTTTTGTTTTTTCTTCATACTCTTATCTTTAAAAATCCCAAATATATATATATACACATATCCAAAAATGGTAAAAATTGATTTATTTGTTAAATATATATAAATAAACAAGTATATGAAGAAAAATGTAAAAAAATATTATAAATAAGTTTTCTTAATGTAGGTTAAGCAAGACATTTGCTTAGCCTGGGCTAACAGAATCACTTCTCAACTAAATAAGCCTAAAATAGAATTTTAATATATTTCATATTAAAAATGGACATGTTAGGGCAACAGCCATGATAGTTGCACCAACTAGATAGAAAATGAGGAGGTGGAAGATGTAATCTCATTAGGATTTGAGAGGATTTAAAAATTTTACAAAACTCCCCCTCAAACAGTTGCAATGTTTCAAAGAAAAACTCATTTTAGGAATATTAAAAATAGCCCTTACCTTTTTCTTTCTTTCTCATGATGGATCTCAGCTCACCTAGGTTAAATAGATAGGCTCCGAGACTATCAGCATGTGCAAACAAGTGAAAGCTCTAGTGGGTTGGACTTAAAAAGCCCAGCAGAGAGTTTGACTAGATTTCATGTTAAATAGGGGATAGCCAGGTAGCCCAATTGAATGGGCAACGGGCCTGTACAAATGGTCACACAGTGAGTAAGGGCCATGGTGTGGCATGTGGCTCATTTTGACTGGTCAAAAATTGGTCATATCTTTTGATCTCGAATTTTGATTTGGATGATCCAATAGTTGATTTTCATATTTTTTGACATTTTAAATCTTATGCATGGATTAGATTTATTGATGTGAGGTCACGATGATAACGTTTTAGTGGATAGCTCTTTTTTAAGTGATCAACCAATAGTTTGTGGCCTACCTAAGAAGAAATTTTTCATGTTCTACGTGTTGGCTTAGTACATGAATAACTTAGCTAGATTTTAAGATAATTACAAGATTATACTAATGTTATTATATTTTAGATGACTTAAAAATGCACAATATACTCACTTTATATTTTATTTCTAACTTTTCAAGTTTTACTCACTTTTCATATTTTATTGTCCCATAGATAACGATTAGATGGGTCATGATATTTTTATCTAAAATTTTAACACAACAAATGGGTCGTGATGGCTTTACTTAGAAGTTTACTGAGCATGAATTTTATTTTAATGTTTATTTTGAGTTTGAATATATTTATGGATTGTAATAAATTGTGATAACATTTACCAGCATGGTTTGTTTTGATTTGTTATTTTTAATGTAAATTATTAAATTATTCTTCTCTTTATGCCTATATTATGATTTAAACTTAGCCAAACATATGATTGATCTTATTAGATAACCTCCATACTCAAATTCAATATCCAAATACTATTTTTGAGTTTGGGGAATTACAACATTTTACTCAATTATTGTATTTAAAATTATTTATTTTAATAACATACTAATTTTTATCCAAATTAAACATGTGTATGAGTTCCAACTTAAAATGGTACCAAATTAATGTAATAAAATAGTTTCACATAAATATCAATTTTAAAATTGTATTTTCAACATCTAAGTAATTTAAAATATGATTTTTATATAGATAAATGATTGTAAAAAACTATGATAGCATTCTAATATGTATGTGGCCCATTTTGAATGGAATGCATCTTAATTATAGTGCATATGAACATATTATAAATATATATCAGAACCATTCAAATGAAAATAATTTGCATCATAATTAGGGTGCAAACTATTACAAAAGTGGGTTCCACATATATTAAAATATAATAATATATTATATAATCATTTATCTATATAAAAATCATGTTTAAATGGTTTAGATGTTGAAAATATATTTTTAAAATTACTATTTATGTTAAAATATTCTATTACATTAATTTTGTATTATTTAGAGATAAGGCTTATACACATGTTTGATTTGGATAAAAATTGGTATACTATTAAAGCAAATAATTCTAAATATAGCGAGTAGGGAAGATGTTAATTTCATGGTCAAGTGGGCCTCATTTACAACAAATTACATGTATGCACTCTAATGTTTTCTTATATAAATAATAATTTCTTTATATGGATGTGTGGATCTATCTTTGAATTTACTTTTGGCCAAAATTTAGTTGTTGTATCACGACATCCAAGACATTTGAAATTTGCATGCCCATCACATGTCAACAAAAAAATAAAAATTTATGACAATTCCATATTAATAGGGTGCTAATGAGATGTCATTGTTGTGACTTAGTTGGCGAAGACAAAAAAGGAAATTTTCACATTTCATAAAAATTGGACGAGTAAGACAAAAGTTAATTTAGATATTTCACTTAAGTTAATTGGTAAGTGACTGGCGAAGCATCCCTCTTATAATATGGGAGGTTTGGATTTCAAGTCTCCTGAATAACATCTCCGTAGCTGCTCTGTTAACAATGTTATGGATATATTTGGAATTTTTCGTATATATATAGTCAATTCTTTAATGCAAAATTTTATTTTAGATCGAAGCCATTCATCATATTTTTCTCCATGGATATTTGCATAATATGAAAATTCATTTTAATTAGATGCATATATAGGGGGTGTTTGTTAATATAAAAAAATTTTCAAACCAAAACTTTTCAATATAAAATTTTTTACTCTCCACAACTATTTTATTTTTATATTATTTTTTCACTTATTCATATACAACTACCTGATAACTTGTGAAAATGCGAGTTATCATGGCCCATTTCAGACTATTTTTGCGCGTTAGTCTAAGAGATTATGCTTAGTTTGCATCCATTTAGCTGAATTTTCACTCGCTTTGCATTTTAGGAGCATTACACAGTTTTTAGGCACTTTAGTATAAATTAGGCATTTTTAGTTCATTTATTTAGTTCATTCATTTTTTGTAGAAAGGACAGGCCAATACAGGCATGCAGGCGAATCAAATGCAGAATAGAGCCAAGTCAAGAGGCATGTGGGCTGGCGCCCAGGCGCCGCCCTACATACGTTAGCCAGAATCTCCAGCACATCAAGCAACAAGAAGCTTCTAGAGAGTTGGCACCTAGGCGCCATGGCATGATCATATAGGTGTTCCAGAAGAGTTTTCAAGTCATAAATTACCCAGAGAGTTAGTGCCTAGGCGCCGCATCCGTACGCACTAGTTTCTGCACGTGTGCTGTGCAAACCAATTAGTTTAAATAGAAACCTACGGGGTCATGCGAGAGAGAGAGAGAGAGAGCTCTGACGGAATAGACACCCAGAGAAGGAAAAGAACTCGTTTTGAAGCGCAGATTGAAGAGAAGATTCAACCCCGTTGGTGGAAACTGCCGGAAAACCAAATTTCTCTTCATCATTCTATTTTTCTGGATACTTTTATAATTGATGTAAAGTATTTTTATATCATGTCTTTGAGCTAAACCCAAAATTTTCTACTCACCAAAAGCAATTAAACTGATTAATAATCCTAGTTAAATTAATTCCTCGTGGGAACGATACTCTACTCACTCTTTATTACTTGATTCGGCACGTATACTTGCGTTAAAAGCAAACAATTTTAATAGACGTATACGTAGCTCGTCAAGTTTTTAACGTCGTTACTGGGGAATTGGTTTAACTAATTATTGATTAGTTTATCATTTTCTTGTACAATTCTGTAGATATAGTTCATTTTCATAATTTCTTTTAGTTTAGAATTTTTTGCCAGTTTCAATTGAATTGGTTTTTGCAGGGTTGATTGTGTTTGCATGCGCCGAGGCAGGGCCGGCAAGGTGGTCATTATTCCTTTTGATCTGGAACCCGAAAGAAGTTATCTGAGAAGGCATCACAAAAGTAGGGAAGCTAGGAGCCAACAGCATACCATGGAGCGCATTGAGAATCAGGACGAGAACATTCACATAAACCAACAAGCGAACCAAAGGATTGAGGTTCCAATTCATCCACCACAAGATGATTTGGACCAACCTATTTAGGATCTCATTGCGTTGGGATAGAATGTAGTTTAGACTAGCATCGTACCTCCTCCTTCGACACCAACAACTTTGAAATCAAACCAGTGATTTTCCAAATGCTCCAATCCATTGGGCAGTTTGGAGGATTGTCTTTTGAAGATCCACACCGCCATCTGCGAATTTTCTGCAGATCATGAACACGTTCAAGCATAATGGAGTCTTTGACAAAGTAATGAGACTACGGACCTTCCCATTTTTATTAAGGGATAGAGCTTCGGAGTGGCTAGATTCTCTGCCACCAAATTCTGTCAATACGTGGAATGACTTGGCTAAGAAGTTCCTGGAGAAATATTTTTCGCCTGCCAAGTTAGCCAAACTGAGGATGGACATAGTCTCATTCAAAGAATACGGAGAGGAGACTCTATCAGAGGCGTGGGATCAGTTCAAAGACCAGCTCCGGAAGTGCCTACATCACAAAATTCAGCCATGGGTTCACATTCAAATTTTCTACAATGGTCTCCAGGATTCCACCCATCATATGGTGGATTCATCGTCAAACGGTTCCCTGCTAAGAAAAAGCTACCAAGAATCATACACCCTGCTTGAAAATATGGCGGCCAACACTTATCAACTGCCATCTGACAGAAGCCGAAATGGGAGTCTACTCCAATTAGACACGGTTTCATCGATAAAGGCCCACATTGACGCTCTATCCAGGCAGATTCAAAATCTATCCAGTCCTGCTAATGTCAATGCAGCAGGGGCATCTACACCACAGCAGCCGTCAACAGTAGATATTTGCATGTGGTGCGGAGAATTCGGCCATTTCAGTGATCAATGTGCATCCAATCCGGAGTCCATTAATTACATGGGAAATTTTCAGAGAAATTCAGCGAATCCATATGCAAACAACTACAACCCAGGCTGGAGGAATCATCCTAATTTCTCATGGAATAACCAGATGAGGCCAAATCAGCCAGCCACTGAGATTCTTACAGCAGCCCTCACAGCAACAAGCGGCAAGATTAGTTCAATTCAATCCATCACCTCGAGAAGAAAAGAAATCGGATTTGAAAAACCTTTTCATGCAATCCATGCAATCCCAGATCACAACAAATAGAAACTTGGAAGCACAGATCGGTCAACTGGCCTCAGCCCTAAACAATCGGCCTCAAGGTGCACTGCCAAGCGATACAAAACTAAATCCGAAAGAAAAAGGCAAAGAAAAGGTGCAGGCAGTCACATTGCGTAGTGGAAAGCAGTTCCACAAAGCAATTTTGCCAGAAGCGGTAACTGAAGCCACTAGTCCTCTGATTCAGTAGTCATAAGAGGCAGAGGAACTATATTCAATTCAAAAGCAACCGGATGCTGAATTTGCACAAATCAAAGGCTGCCTCCTCCATTTCCTCAAAGATTCGCAAAGAACAAAAAGGAGGGTCAGTTTAAGAAATTTTTAGAGATACTAAAACAGCTACATATCAACATACCTCTTGTTGAAGCCTTGGAACAAATGTCGAGCTATGCCAAATTCATGAAAGATGTTCTGTCAAAGAAAAGGCGGTTGACAGAATTCAAAACGGTGGCATTAATAGAGGAAACCGGTTCTATGGTGTAGAGAACGCTACCTCCTAAGCACAATGATCCAGGGAGTTTCATTATCTCGTGCACAATCGGAAATTAATACTTCAGGAGAGCTCTATGTGACTTGGGAGCCAGCATTAATCTCATGCCCAAGTTGATTTTCAAAAAATTGGGCATTGGGGAAGCCCGACCTACGACAGTAATGCTGCAACTGGCGGATCGATCCATGACATATCCGGAGGGCATCATTGAAGATGTTCTTGTCAAGGTGGACAAGTTCATCTTTCCTACAGATTTTATTATCCTGGATTATGAAGAAGACCGGGACGTGTCAATCATTCTAGGTCGGCTTTTCCTTATAACAGGCAAGGCTATCATGGATGTACAGGCTGGAGAGCTAACCATGCGGATTCAGAACGAACATGTTACTTTTAGTGTGTTCAAAGCGATGCAATTACCAAATGATCCAGATGAATGTCTAATGATCGACATGGTGGATTCAGCGGTTCAAGTTGAATTCCAAGTCTCAGCCTACAAAGACGTCCAAGAGGCATCGCTGGTTGGAGAAATCAGTGAATCTGATGACGATTCGGCAGAGATGATATGTTACCTGCAATAATCTCTGACTTTTACGAGATACCTACAGAAGTTTGAATCGTTGGAGCTAAAACCAGAATCTTTTAAACAGTTGAAGCCGTCAATCGAAGAGCTACCTGTTCTGGAGCTGAAACCCCTGCTAAAGCACCTCGGATATGCCTACCTGGGAGCGAAATCCTCACTCTGAGTGATTATTTCTTCTGCATTGGATCCCATGCATGAAAAAAACTGCTCAGAGTGCTCAAAACTCACAAAAGACCATAGGATGGACCATCGCCGACATTAGAGGCATCAGCCCATCCTTTTGCATACATAAAATTCAAGTGGAGGAGAATTCCAGGCCATTCATCGAAGCACAGAGAAGGTTAAATCCAATCATGAAAGAAGTTGTCAAAAAAGAGATTATCAAATGGCTAGATGCAGGCGTTATATATCCGATCTTCGACAGTTCTTGGGTCAGCCCAGTGCAGTGCATCCCGAAGAAAGGAGGTATGAAGGTCGTCTCCAACGAGAACAACGAGTTAATTCCAACCAGGACAGTCACTGGTTGGAGAGTTTGTATGGACTACTGCAAGCTAAACAAAGCCACCCGAAAGGATCACTTTCCGCTCCTATTCATTGATCAGATTCAGGACAGGTTGGCGGGGTGAGAATTTTATTGCTTTCTGGACGGCTATTTAGAGTACTATCAGATAATGATAGCATCGGAGGACCAAGAGAAGACCACATTCACATGTCCATATGGCATGTTCACATTCGGGTGAATTTCATTTGGCCTATGCAATACCCCAGGGACATTTCAGCGTTGTATGATGGTCATTTTCACTGACATGGTGGAAGACTTCCTGGAGGTATTCATGGACAATTTCTCGGTATTCGAAAATTCATATGACAAGTGTCTGGCCAACTTATCAAAGATGCTCCAGCATTGTGAGGATATAAACCTGGTTCTCGACTGGAAAAAGTGTCACTTTATGGTGCAAGAGGGCATCGTACTTGGGCATCGGGTCTCCAAACAGGGAATCAAAGTGGAGAAAGCTAAAATCGAGACGATCAAGAAATTGCCTCTACCCACCTCAGTTAAAGGCATTCGCAGTTTTCTGGGACATGTAGGGTTCTACAGGCGGTTCATAAAAGACTTCTCTAAGATAGCTAAGCCGCTATGTTCGCTGCAAGAAAGATGCGCCATTCCAGTTCACTAACGAATGCAGGGAGGCATTCCAGGAGCTGAAAAAGAGATTGGTATCTATGCCAATCATTATTTTTTCAGAATAGAACATCCCATTTGAATTGATGTGCGATGTGAGCGACTACGCAGTGGGAGCGGTACTGGGCCAGCGAAAAAATAGAGTTTTTTCACTTCATCTACTACGCTAGCAAAACCCTGAACGAGGCGCAAATGAATTATACCACGACAGAAAAAGAATTGCTAGCGATGGTCTTTACATTCGACAAATTCAGAGCCTATCTGGTGGGCACCAAAGTAATCGTGTACGCAGACCATTCGGCTATTAAGTATTTGATCGAGAAAAAGGATGCAAACCCACGCTTGATCCGGTGGGTCCTATTTCTACAGGAGTTCGACCTCAAAATTAAAGACTAAAAAGGAGCTACAAATTAGGTCGCTGACCATTTATCCCGTCTCGAAAGATCCCAGCCAGCCCAAGAGCAAATTCGGGAGGTGTTCCCGGATGAGCAGCTCTTTACCATCTCCCCAGGCAGTCCACCATGGTACGCAGACTTCGTAAACTACATCGTCAGTGGAATGTTGCCTCCGGAGCTGAATTCAAATCAAAGAAAAAATTTCTCCATGACGTGAAATTCTACTTCTAGGATGATCCATACTTGTTCAAGCAATGCCCAGATCACTTATATCGGAGATGTATTTCAAAATGTGAACAGGAATCGATATTGCAAAGCTGTCATTCATCTCCGTATGGGGGCCACTTCCAAGGAGATAAAACTGTGGCAAAAATACTTCAATCAGGATTTTACTGGCCAGCGTTGTTCAAGGACGCCCATTTTTATGTCAAAAGATGAGATCAATGCCAGCGGATAGGTAATATTTCCAAAAGACATGAAATGCCTCTCACTAATGTCATTGAGGTGGAAATATTCGATGTTTGGGGTATCGACTTCATGGGTCCATTCATCCCTTCTTTTGAAAACTAATATATTCTAGTGGCTGTGGATTATATTTCTAAATGGATAGAAGCGATTCCCACTCAAGCGGGAGACACCAAAACTGTTATCAAATTCATCAAGAAGAATATTTTTATGTGTTTCGGCACGCCCCGGGTGATCATTAGTGATGGAGGCTTTCATTTCTGCAACCGGCAATTCAAGGCAATTTTGCATAAATATGGAGAACGTCATAGGGTGACGACAGTTTATCATCCACAAGCCAATGGATAAGTCGAGTTAGCCAACAGAGAAAGCAAATTCTGGAGAAAACAATTGGGTCATCTCGTAAAGACTTGTCTATCAAGCTAGACGACGCACTATGGCCGTATCGAACTGCCTACAAAACCCAGTTTGGAATATCTCCTTACCAACTGATTTATGGAAAAGTCTATCATCTGCCGCTGGAGTTAGAACACAATGCTTATTGGGCGATTAAAAAACTAAACCTGGACATGCAACAAGCAGGGGAGCGTCGATTGCTGCAACTCAATGAGTTTGACGAATTCCGAATGCAAGCCTATGAAAATGCCAAGATCTATAAGGAAAAGGTGAAGAAATGACATGATAAAAAGATTTTACTATGGAGATTCGAGCCAGGTCAGAGAGTCTTGTTTTTCATTTCAAGATTGAAATTATTTCCAGAAAAGTTCAAATCTAGATGGTCAGGACCGTTCGTGGTGATAAAGCGACTGAGCACGGAGCAGTGGAGATATTCAACGAGGCATTCGGCAATAGTTTCGTCGTGAATGGGCAACATCTAAAGCATTATATGGGAGATGACCTGCAGCGTTGCAAGGAGGTGATGGAACTGAAAGACAATTGAACAGTGGGAATGTCGGGCTGAGGTCGTTAAACTTAGTGCTAAATGGGAGGCAACCCATTGCTCATTTTTATTTTTGTTTTTGTTTTTGTTTTTGTTTTTAGTTTTTTATGTAGGAGAATGACTTGGAGCTCAATTTCATAAAGATCATGCTAGGAAGCAGCTGGGAACAAAATTTCAAAAAAATCAATGAAGAACATCGGCCCTAGGCACCGCATCAGGGCGCCCCGACGCCGTGATGAAGATCCCAAAGAACACGGAGCGATGAACTGGTGCCTAGGCGCCATGAGATGGTGCCTCGGCGCCTGGTCGTGGACAGCGCGACCCGAACAGCCTTATAAGGCTCAAAACCCTAACCCAAGCCCCAGCGCCGCCTCTTCTCTCCCCTTTTCATTTCCAACCATTCTTCCCTTGATTCCAAGTTATTTCATCTCTAATTCAACTCCATTTCATCAAGCAATCACCTCTCCATTCCATCCTTTCCATTTTCCATTCCATTTTCACTTTTCCCCTTTCCTTAGATCCACCCAAATCCACCCAAAAATCGAATTTTTCATCATCAAATCCTAAGCCCCATCCCTAAACATTGTTTCCCATCATTTTCCCCTCCTTTTGGGCTCCTTTTCAGACCCCATCTCAATTTTTTATTTCGACCGGTGCCGGTTTTCGAAGGCAGCACAGTGGCGCCTAGGCGCCAATTCAAAAAGTTGTTGATTTCCAGAATTCAAGTTGACAAGCTCCTGGGGGTAAAATTTCTTGTTCTTTGGTGAATTTTAAGTGCTTTGCAAGTTGTTTGGTGTTGGTTGGTTAGAGGATTGATTTTGGATTGTATATTGAGGGTGGTTGGACGGCAGATTGAAGTTCAGTGTGCAGTTTGTGGGGGTATGCTTGTGTGATTTGGTTGTGGACTGTATTTTGGGCGATTACTTGATCTATATTGGAGACCTGGCTTCCTCCTCCTCTGCCAAGCGGAAGAAGACACATGATCCAATTGAATTCGACGCCAACTGTTTTGTATCCACTCAAGCCTTCAAGAGGCATACGGACTCGTTGCAGAAGCGTCACTTAATTCTAGAACGGGGCATAAAGATAGAGTCATTCTCCAACAACTTCGTCAACGCCCTAAATGCCCGAGGTTTGTAGAAATTCTTGGCACAGCCACAGCCTGCGATCGTCCTAGTGGTCAAAGAATTCTACGCCAATGAGGTGGAACACGAGCCGTGCAAGGTTAAAGTTTCAAGGAAAGATCGTTCCATTCCACCCCGAGGCGATCAACACTTTTTATGGGACGCCCGCTTTTGATCGCCGAGACCAGTACGAGGCCTTTTTGGAGGGAGAAGACCGAGACGTCAACTCCATCACAAGGCATCTCTGTGAAAGGCCTCCGACATGGAAGTTAATGGGAGGACAACTCACATCCTTCAAGCGCAGCAATATGATGTATGATAGGAGGATGTTCTTTCACTTTGTCTCAGCCAGGATGACGTCGTCAACTCATGTCAGTGAGGTCACAATGGATAGGGCGCTCCTGCTGCATGCCATATATAGCGGGATGATGATCGATGTGGGAAGACTGATCTACCACCAGATCTGCGCCAGTGCGACAGCTTCCCGGAGCAGCTATTACTTTCCATCCCTCATCACTGGGCTCTGCAAGCGGGCAGGAGTCAGATGGGAAGCGACAGAGCAAGTCCTGAATTGCCAAGTAATCATCGACGACCTCTCCTACCGCACCCAACCACGAGTCTGTACCGCCATGACTCATCCTACGACAATGCCATCAGTGGGACCCTCCTCTCAACCGCCGACTACCAGTGAGCAACTGACCAACCTGGAAAACCTCATGGCAGCTCAGGCCAAGTTTTTGCAACAGTCTAACCGGGCAATGGAGGCCCACTTTAGACGGTTGATGGAGGAGTGTCACATCAACGCATCGACTCTCCCACCCTTCCCGTCGACGCCCCCGGAGTTCAGAGCTTGCTTCGGGCAGTCATCTCAGTCCTCACCGCAGCGAGAGCGAGGACAAGAACGCCACCGAGTCTGATTCATGTGGGAGTCCCGGTCCTTTCCATTTTTTATTTATTTATTTTGTTTTACTTTGTATGTCTTTATTAGGTCATCTTAAGTCATCATGCTTTGAGAACAATACATCTCTCAAGTTTGGGATGTTGGTCCCGAGTTAATGGCAATTACCCAAGAGGGGAGGGGTGAATTGGGTAAATAAAAATTTTCAACTTAAACAGAAATTTTACCTCGAATTAATCTAGTCCCCTTAATGAAGAAACAAATGGAAAGAAATATAGTGCTGAGAGCAGAAATAAAAGTCAACAATAAAAATTTTGTAGTGGTTCGGGCAACCTTCCCTACTCCGCTCTTCCAAGCTCACACCTCTTGTGACTTGGGTTCCACCATGAATTTCACAAATACAACTAGAGTCACTGCTCTCTTCTAGATTCCAGCTCTAGGGGGCATCAACAATTCACAGCTCAAGTAGGTGACGAGTTCCACTCCAATCACACACTACTTTGCTTACACTTGATCTTAGTTACCCAAACTAAACAAGTTCAATACAATAAGAAATAACAAAAGAAAATTTCTACACGTTACTGTTGTGTAGAGGCAGATTTGGCGCAGAGAAGAACTTGTAACATAGGCTTAATGATTCAGCAAGCAGCTCTTGGCAGTTTGAAAGTAAGGTTCTTCTTCTAAATGTTTGCTTGATCACTTAAAGCTCTTTGAGATGGGAGTTATGCTCATTCAATGAATTCTCAGCTACCCTCCTCGTTCATATTGAATGCCTTTTATAATTGTTGAGGGAATCCGAAAGTTTTAAAGTAGGTGGTGCGCATTTAATGCGCCAACATTCGAAAAAATTTCGACCGTTGCGACCCAAGTCGCAGGTGGAGTCGACTTCGGGTGCGACTTCGCCCAAGTCGCAGATGGAGTCGACTTCGGGTGCGACTTCGCCTGTCCATAGCTTCTTCAAGTTCCAATCTAGGTCGACTTGGTCCTCGACTTGACCCAAGTCGCAGGTGAAGTCGACTTCGGGTGCGACTTCACTTTCTCAGCTTGCTTGATAAACTTGAAACTCTTGGAGATGACTTTGTTCTCTTGATATTCTTCAAATTAATGTTCTTCCCTTGATTTTACTTAAGACTCTTTATAATTCTTCTATTTTAAAAATATTTGACTCCATGTCTTGAGTCTTGAGTCTTGGGATGCATGGAAGATGTCCGAGTATGTGTTCATGATTCAACATGATGGATTCATGCAATCCTGATTGCTTTGGTCTTCATTTGAGCTTTATTTGATCTTCATTTGATTTGAGTTGACATGATCTACAAGTTTCGCACTGAAGTCGAAGCTGGAGTCGACTTGGTTTGCGACTTCACCCAAGTCGCATGCGGAGTCGACTTAGGATGCGACTTCGGCAGCTCTTGTTCTCGATTTCAACTCTGGACGAAATTGACGCCTCGAAGTCGAAGCCGGAGTCGACTTGATCTGTGACTTCACCCAATTCGCAAGCGGAGTCGACTTGGGATGCGACTTCCGCAACTCTCATTCTCGATTTCAACTCTAGAAGGAAATGACATTTTGAAGTCGCTGCTGGAGTCGACTTGGGGATCGACTTGGCTTAAGTCGATGCCTGAGTCGACTTGGAATTCTACTTGACTTGCCATGCTTCTTTTTCTTCATTTTTATAACCTTTAATTATCTCCACAAACATGTTAGTAACCAAAACTTACTCAAATTGATTTGTTAATCATCAAAACATAAACTTGGCTTATTTTCCACATGTTTCCAACAATCTCCCCCTTTTTGATGATTGACAAAACCGATTTGAGTGTATACCTTTCAATGTCTTTAAAACATACTATTTTTGCATTTTGAATTTTAACATACATATTTCATTTCCAATGAATCACAATTTAAAAACATTCATACAAACATTCACTTCCAATTAATCACAAGTTAAGTTCATTTATACAAACATTTAAGACCGAGACTCAAATCCGATCTCTTCTCCCTCTTTTTGTCAATTAATCAAAAATAGAGATGGAACGAGTTAATCCTTTGAGAATAGCGGGGCTGCTCCCCCTGAACCTTTGCTCCCCCTCAGTTTGTGCTTTTCTAAGTTAATTCAATCATTCCCATATCATTTCTAATTTTATAAAATGGTTCTTTTGCTAGAGGTTTGGTAAAAATATCTACAATTTGATCTTCTATTTTTACATACTCCAAGCATATGTCATGATTTTCTACATGTTCTCTAATAAAATGATGTCTAAGGTCTATATGCTTGGTCCTAGAATGCAATACTGGATTTTTAGTTAAACATATTGCACTTGTATTATCACATCTAATAGGTATATCTTTAAAATTCATGTCATAATCCCTAAGTTGTTGTTTCATCCAAAGCAATTGGGCACAACAGCTCCCAGCGGCAATATATTCGGCTTCCGCCGTAGATAGAGCAATACTAGTTTGTTTTCTTGAAAATCATGAAACCAACATGTTCCCAAAAAATTGACATGTTCCACTAGTGCTTTTTCTATCTACCTTGTAACCGGCAAAGTCCGCATCCGAGTAGTCGATTAGATCAAAATTAGAGCCCTTTGGATACCAAAGTCCTATGTTGGTAGTATCTACTAAATATCTGAAAATTATTTTTACAGCTACCAAGTGTGATTCTTTTGGACATGATTGAAATCTAGAATACATACAAACATTAAACAGTAAATCGGGTCTAGAAGCAATTAAATATAATAAAGAGTCTATCATGCTTCTATATAACTTTAAATCAATTGGTTTGCCTTTCTCGTCTTTGTCAATTTTAATTGTTGAGCTCGTAGGGTGTTCGCCCCTTTGCTATTTTCCATGCCAAACTTCTTTAACATTTCTTTGATATACTTGGACTAGTTTATGAAGATCCCTTCACTAAGTTGCTTGATTTGTAGTCTAAGGAAGAAGTTTAGCTCCCCTATCATACTCATTTCAAATTCCTTCTGCATAAGCTCAGAAAATTCTTGACAAAGAATCTCATTAGTAGCACCAAAAATAATATCATCAACATAAATTTGAATAATCAAGATATCTTTTTCTTTATACTTGATAAACAAAGTGGTGTCTACCTTTCTCTTTTGAAAATCATGATCAATCAGAAATTTACTTAATCTTTTATACCAAGCTTTTGGAGCTTGTTTTAATCCATATAATGTCTTGGTTAATTTGTATACAAATTTAGATTGATCTTTCTCCTCAAATCCAGGTGGTTGTTCAACATACACCTCTTCATTTATAAAGTCATTCAAAAATGCACTTTTAACATCCATTTGAAACAACTTGAAGTTCATGCGAGATGCAAAAGCTAGCCAAATGCAAATTGCTTCTAATCTAGCAACCGGAGCATCGGATTCCTCAAAGTCTATTCCTTCTTCTTGTGAGTATCCTTTTGCTACAAGTCTAGCTTTGTTTCTCACTACAAATCCACTTTCATGTAATTTTTTCCTAAAGACCCATTTTGTGCCAATGACAGGGCAGTCCTTTGGTCTTGGAATAAGATGCCAAACTTGGTTTCTTTCAAATTGGTTTAGCTCTTCTCCAGTTTAGTCCTATGATCCAGTTTTCATCATTAAGAGCTTGGTCAATAGTGGATGGTTCAATTTTGGATACAAAGGCGTATTGTCCACAAATATTTTATTTTGACCTTCTAGTTTTTACTCCTTCATAAATATTCTCTATAACTTGCTCAATTGGATGGTCATTTTTGAACTTTAAATCAGTTAGAGGTTTATAGGAATTATTACCTTCACTTACCCTTTCCTCCATGGATTCTTTTTGCTTCTCCACATGCAATTTTTCAAGGTTACTTGTGATATCATCTGCATCACTTAAATCATCTTTTCTTTTGGAGCATGGGTTAAATTCATCAAAAACAACATGTATTGACTCTTCTACAACTTGATTCCTTTTATTGAAAACTCTATATGTTTTGCTATTTGATGAATAATCAAGGAATATTGCTTCATCACTCTTAGCATCCAATTTTCCCAAGTTGGTTTTTCCATTGTTCAAAACATAACATGTGCAACCAAAAGCATAAAAATAGGAGATATTTTGTTTTCTACCTTTCCATAGCTCATATGGGGTCTTTTTCAAGATTGCTCTAATGGTGACTCGGTTCAACACATGACAAGCTGTACTTACAGCTTCACCCCAAAATTTCTTGGATAATTTACTCTCATTTAGCATGTTCTAGCCATCTCTTGTATGGTTCTATTTTTCCTTTCAACCACTCCATTTTGTTGTGGAGTTCTTAGTGCAGAAAATGTGTGGTGAATTCCTTTTTCATTACATAATTTTATGAATCTTTTATTTTCAAACTCACCACCATGATCACTTCTAATGGTCATAATAATACTTTGCTTTTCATTTTGCACTAAGTTTACAAAAGTTGCAAACATGGAGAAGGCTTAATCTTTGATAGCTAAGAGAATTACCCATGTGAATCTTGAAAAATCATCAACTAGTACAAACACATACTTCTTTCTACCAATGGTTAAAATGTCGGATGACCCATATAGATCTATGTGTAGCAATTCAAGTGGCCTAGTGGTGAAAATCTCCTTTTTGGTAGAGAAAGGCATTTTAGGTTGTTTTGACAATTAACATGCCTTGCAAATTTTATCTTTGTTATATTTCAATTTTGGTAATCCTTCTACCAAACTCTTTTTCCATAGGGTCTTAATATTTGTCATGTTTATATGCCCAAGCCTCTTATGCCAAATCCATGGATCATTGTCAATGGCCATTAGACATTGACCATCTAGTTCATCAAGTGAAGTCAAATAAACATTTCCATGTCTTTTTCCACTAAACATGATATGTTCTCCATCAAACACATTGCATATAGATGATTCAAACACAACCTTGTATCTTTTGTCACATAATTGACTAATACTCATTAAATTGTGCTTGAGTCCTTCAACAAATAAAACATCCTCCATACATCCATTTGAAATACTATAAATATTTCCTTTACCTTTAATTTTACCTTTTTCGTTGTTTCCAAAAGCAACGGTTCCATCGTTGCAAGGCTTGAGTTTATGAAATAAACTTCTTTCACCAGTCATATGCCTTGAGCAATCACTATCCATGAACCAAACGTTGCTTGCCTTTGCCTTGAAACAAACCTGAAAAATAAGCAAATAAATCTTATCTCTTTGGTACCCATTTTATGGGTCTATTTGGGTTAGTAAACTGATATAATCTTCGTTGTTCTGTCTTTGAAAGCCCAAATCTTGTGTTTCTTGGAACCCAAACTAATTTTGCACCATGGTCATACAATTTCTTAAAGTTGCATCTATAAATTTTTTGACCCATCTTATTGCAAAAGTTGCAGGCTATTAGTAGTCTAGGAGTAGGCCTCCAAGTATGTTGTGGTTCAAAAATTTGCCTTTTGGTCCAAACAACTCGTTTCCCTTTAGGTATGTAAATAGGTGCAGTTTTGGTTTGATTTTTCCCAAGTATTGGCACACTGAATTTGCTACTTTCTCTTTGCTCAAATGTAGAGTATTCAAGACCTCTTCTATTTGTTTTAGAAGTCATGTTTAGAAACATTTTCACATTTTCTCCTGGATTAGAGAATTTAGCTAATGATTCATTCTCCTTTTTCAATTTTTCCACTTCTTTCAAAAGTAGTTCATTTTCTTCTTTCAGTTTTGTTATTTTTTCTGCTACTTTTCCATTTACGATAATAATGGAATTGCATTGTTGTATCTTTAATGATAACTTGTTTCCTAATTTTTTGATTTCCTCATATAATGAATCATATGCATATTGTAATTCCTCTAATTCAGCACATTTGAGACATTCTTGAATAGAAGAATAAGTAGATTGAGAATGGAAAAATTTGGAAGTTACCTCTTCAAAATCATCGGTTGAGGAGCTACTTGTTGATGACATTTTTTCATTCACGTACATTCCTCTTCCCTTAGGCTTTTGGAATCTCCGGCTTTCATATATTTCCTTCATTTCTTGATGATCCTTTGATCTTTCTTCCGGTGTAGGACATTGAGCTTGCATATGTCCCATACCGCCGCATCTATAACATTTTTAACCTCCTTCTTTTTCTCTTTTCGAGGTCTCTCTTTGAAGTCTTTGAAGTTCTTTTCTTTCTTCACAAACTTTCGAAATCTGCGTGTTAGTAGAGCAATGTGTTCGTCATCGTTGTGAGATGATGAGGTGGACTCATCCGAGTTATGGGTGACTTTTAGTGCAATTGCTCTCTTTCCTTTGTGGTGATCTTCATTTCTTTTCTTGATTAGCTCATGTGACATTAATGAGCTAATAAGATCTTCCAACTTCAATGTATTTAGGTCCTTAGCTTCTTCTATTACAGTAATTTTTAGAGTCCAAGATTCCGGTAGAGCTCTTAAGATTTTCATGACCTGTTCAGATTCAGAAATTGCTTTTCCTAAACCTTTCAAAGCGTTAGTAATTTTAGAGAATCTAGTAAATATTTCAGAAATATTTTCTGTTTCTAGCATTTTAAAGCTTTCTAACTCTCTAATCAAAATATTTCTCCTTGTTCCTTGGACTTGAGAAGTTCCTTCATAGATAGATGTTATTGTATCCCATATTTCTTTTGCAGTTAAACAAGAGGATACTCTATCATATTCGGAGGTGGTAAGAGCACAAAACAGTGAGTTCATAGCTTTAGTGTTGCCCTTAACAGTTTTTACTTCCTCATCGGTCTATTTGGAAGCTCTTTCATCAATTGGCAAAGTCACACCGTCTTGGATAGCAATCCAAGAGTTCATATCTGTAGCCATGATGAGTTGTTTCATACGTAGCTTCCAATAGCCGAAATTGTTCCCATCAAACAATGGTGGCCTAGTAAAAGATTGGCCTTCGGCAAAAGTGGGAACAGAAGTAGATTGGGATGTCATATCAAAAGATCTCTTTGGTAAAACTCAAAGACCTGCCTGATACCACTTGTTGGTCTCGAGTTAATGACAATTACCCAAGAGGGGAGGGGTGAATTGGGTAAATAAAAATTTTCAACTTAAACAGAAATTTTACTCCGGATTATTCTAGTCCCCTTAATGAACAAACAAATGGAAAGCAATATAGTGCTGAGAGCAGAAATAAAAGTCAACAAGAAAGATTTTATAGTGGTTCAGGCAACCTTCCCTACTCCACTCTTCCAAGCTCACACCTCTTGTGACTTGGGTTCTACTATGTATTTCACAAATACAACTAGAGTCACTGCTCTCTTCTAGATTCCAGCTCTAGAGGGCATCAACAATTCACAGCTCAAGTAGGTGACCAGTTCCACTCCAATCATACACTACTTTGCTTACACTTGATCTTAGTTACCCAAACTAAATCAAGTTCAATACAATAAGAAATAACAAAAGAAAATTTCTACACATTACTGTTGTGTAGAGGCAGATTTGGCGCAGAGAAGAACTTGTAACATAGGCTTAATGATTTAACAAGCAGCTCTTGGCAGTTTGAAATCAAGGTTCTTCTTCTAAATGTTGGCTTGATCACTTAAAGCTCTTTGAGATGAGAGTTATGTTCATTCAATGAATTCTCAGCTACCCTCCTCGTTCATATTGAATGCCTTTTATAATTATTGAGGGAATCCGAACGTTTGGAAGTAGATGGCGCGTATTTAATGCGCCAACGTTCAAAAAATTTCCGACCGTTGCGACTCAAGTCGCAGGTGGAGTCGACTTCAGGTGCGAATTCGCCCAAGTCGCAGATGGAGTCGACTTCGGGTGCAACTTCGCCTGTCCGTAGCTTCTTCAAGTTCCAGTCTAGGTTGACTTGGTCCTCGACTTGACCCAAGTCGTAGGTGAAGTCGACTTCGGGTGCGACTTCACTTTCTCAGCTTGCTTGATGAACTTGAAACTCTTGGAGATGACTTTGTTCTCTTGATATTCTTCAAATTAATATTCTTCCATTGATTTTACTTAAGACTCTTTATAATTCTTCTATCTTAAAAATATTTGACTCCATGTCTTGAGTCTTGAGTCTTGGGATGCATGGAAGATGTCCGAGTATGTGTTCATGATTCAACATGATGGATTCATACAATCCTGATTTCTTTGGTCTTCATTTGAGCTTCATTTGATCTTCATTTGATTTGAGTTGACATGATCTGCAAGTTCCACACTGAAGTCGAAGCTGGAGTCGACTTGGTTTGCGACTTCACCCAAGTCGCATGCGGAGTCGACTTAGGATGCGACTTCGGCAGCTCTTATTCTCGATTTCAACTCTGGACGAAATTGACGCCTCGAAGTCGAAGCTGGATTCGACTTGATCTGCGACTTCATTCAAGTCACAAGCGGAGTCGACTTGGGATGTGACTTCGGCAACTCTCATTCTCGATTTCAACTCTGGAAGGAAATGACATTTTGAAGTCGCTGCTAGAGTCGACTTGGGGATCGACTTGGCTTAAGTCGATGCCTGAGTCGACTTGGAATTCGACTTGACTTGTCATGCTTCTTTTTCTTCATTTTTATAATCTTTAATCATCTCCACAAACATGTTAGTAACCAAAACTTACTCAAATTGAGTGAGAGAGAGAGCCCTGACGGAATAGACACCCGAAGAAGGAAAAGAACTCGTTTTGAAGCGCGTATTAAAGAGAAGATTCAACCCCGTTAGTGGAAACTGCCCGAAAACTAGTTTTCTCTTCATCCTCATATTTTTCTTTTTCTGTTTTTCTAGATACTTTTATAATGGATGTAAAAGATTTTTATATCATGTATTTGAGCTAAACTTCCTTTAGATGGATAGTTAGGATGAATTGATATCTAACTATATTGTATTAGTTCTTTAAGATTCAGGAATGAATATTTGATTTCTATATGATTTTGCATTGTGGATTTACCATTGCATGTGATGTTTAATGCTTTTTACAAGATTAGCTACCTTGTAAGATGATTTAATTGCATAATTAATCCTTAGAAAAGAAAAATCTTTGCTAGATCCATGTGTAGGGTATAGGTTTCCTCTTTGCTAAGGGAAATTGTTTAATGGATAGGAATATATCGTCAAACCCTATGTAGTCAATGAACAAGTTATGAACTTATCAATTCCACTTTATTTAATGTCATGGAAACATAGCAATTGAATAGGTGTAATTAGCTTTATACGCGTTGGAAGACATAGATAAAGATTATTGAACATGGATTAGTAAATCTCTGCACAAACTAATGAAAAGGAACCAATGCAATATAGTTTAAATTCAAGGATTCTGAACTATCCATCTGTCATCCCCAATTGGTAAACTCGTTTTTAGTATTCCAGTTGTTCCGTGAACTCTTTTCTATTTTCTTTTTGCGTTTGATAGTTTTAGTTTTAAGTTCAAAATCTAAAATTTTCTACTCACCGAAAGCAATTAAACTGATTAATAATTCCGATTAAATTAATTCCTCGTGGGAACGATACTCTACTCACTCTTTATTACTTGATTCGGCACGCATACTTGCGTTAAAAGCGAGCAATTTTAATAGACATATACACAGCTCGTCACTACCCTACTTTTTAATCATTTCTACACAACTATCCATATACCTAACCTATGCATTTTAACTTTGTTCTTTTTACTCTCCGTCTTTACCCTTATCATTTAATGTCATTTTTTTATATTCAAAAACTTTTAACAAGTTATCTTAGTGGTAACTCATATTTCCTCCATTGCTGAGGACATGGGTTCGACAATCAATGCCAACATTTTTAGCTACTTTTCTGGTTTTCTCCTCCCTCCAGTAATGAGGGTGTTTTTCTTCCCTTTAGTAGTGAGGGTATTATTTGGTTTCTCCGTGTTTGAGGATTCTGCATATACTAATTCGTAATATCAAATGGCTTGTATACATATACATTAATCAAAAAAAAATTTACATAAAAAACTTTTCATTAAAAATTTTATCACTTCCCGAATAGACCCATATAGTCTACAACAATTGTAAACGCTAAAATTATTTAGAATTATATTTTTAAAACTATAGATCTCTACTAAATTAGATATTAAAAAAAATAAAGGGCGGGTCATGCCATGCAAAATTGCATTAGGGAATTTTTCATGAAAGTATCATGTTAATCCGGGCTAAGCAAATGTCTCGCTTAATCTTATTTACACCACTTTTTTGTTTTTTCTTTATATATTTATTTATCTAAGTATATTTAACTTATAAACTAAAATTTACCATTTTTGAATATATATATATATTGTTTAAGATTTTTAAAAATATCAAAAATTATACACATATTCAAAAATGGTAAGTTTTTGTTTATATGTTAAATATACTTAGATAAATAAGTGTATAAAAAAAGTAAAAAAAATATTGTAAATAAGTTTCAAGCATTCCACATTTTTCATTATATATTTGAGCTCCCGTCCCATGGTAACATGTACCGTTTGGTTTAACGTACAAACTTTCATGAACTTCGTTTTTTTAATCTTTCAACATTTTATGTATTTGTACTGATTACTAAGGGTATGTTTGGTTAGGGGTAAAACTTTTGATGAAAAGTTTTTGAGATAGAAATTGTCACATTGATAGAAAATGATGTGATATAATAAGAGTAATGATGAGAAGTAAAGAGAATAAAGTTAAAATAGATAGGTTAGTTATATAGATAGTTGTGTATAAATGATTGAAAAGTAGGGTAGTTTGTATAGGAAGATGTGAAAAAATAATTAAAAAATATAGTAGTTATAGATAGTGAAAAGTTTTAGATTGAAAAGTTTTGGTTGACATGTTTATATCCCAAACAAACATACCCTAAAAGATAAAAGAAATGATAGAATAAATGGATGATGTAAGCATACGCACTCAGAGCCGTCTCTTCCTCCGTCTCGATCTCGCGCGAAGGTCGGGATCCCTCTTCATCAGCGCACCATCCTCAAGATCCGAGTAACAAAGCACCGGCTGCAAGTGGAAAGGCGGAATCTCATCTTACGCCGGGAACGTCGGGTGCATCATACAGCTACATCAACTTAACACAAAGTTCTATAATCCATAGATCCATACAAAAACATTTACTCAGAAAAATATCAATGGTTTGATAAAAATCTTAGAAAATTTTAAGAAATTACAGGTAACGGAATTTTATTCTATATATTGCCTTTGGTTAGTTAAAATCAACGGATTTATTCGTATCTTAATAAAGCAAGCTAAATTTGCACAATTTGGTAGAAACATGAAATTCATATAACGGATTGTGAGATGGACGGTTCGGATATGATTGTTTGTAACCAAAACAGTTTAGATTTCTGTGCAGATTCACGTAAAGGATAAGTGCACAGCGGAGCATGGTGTGTCTTATTGGCAACGGCAAGCGGGAAAGTGAATCTCGCCCGCCGTGACCGCGGAGATTCCTTGAACCTGCTGTAACAAACCATTCCGTATACCACGGAGGACGGTAGTTCATAGCATTTCATACACCACTTTCGTAACATTTGGACTAAAAAAATCGAATCTGAACCGTTAATGTCAAAAAAATCAGTATTTATTTTTAGTGAAATTGAAATTATAATAAAATTGAGATTTCACCATTGAAAAATTTGTTTATCTTTTAGGGCGAGATTGAAATCTTTGATAAGGATTACATTTTCGGATTCCTAAACGGTAAAAGAATGGGAGAGTATGATGTGGATGTTAGGAATCGGGAGGAGTGGATTTGGACGGTTTGGATTGGGAGGCATTGAGAAAATGTGTCGGTCTGCAGTTTGGAGGTGCATGGGGTGCATAGAATCGTAGATTTGCAAATTGCAAGTGGGCGGAAGGAGAAGAAGACGACTAGACGAGCAGTGGCAACAGAGAGACAGAGAGAGAACTTCGAAGAGATAGGTCAGCGTTGCAACTTGCAAGTGGACGGACGGGAAGAAAACGAACAGCGAAGAGAGGGAAGAAAAAAAAACGAGAACAGGGCAGGAGGGAAGCAGAATAGTAGAACAGAGCAAACAGAGCGGGAGGAGGAATGGAATTTCTCCAATGGAGGATATTTCCTCTGCTGTTTCTGCTGGCATCTGTTCTTCTTCTCTATGTCAAAACCTCGTCTAGAGTAATCATCTCTCTCTCTCTCTCTCTCTCTCTCTCTCTCTCTATATATATATATATATATATATATATCTATATGTATATGCACATATATATATATATAATATGTATATATATGCATCTATCACTTCAAATCCAAACAGAGCACAAGCTGTGCAAACGATTACTCCTTTGTTGGGGAATGATTCACTATACATGGAATGACGCATAATTTTGTGATTGCTGTTTTTTCAATTCCCATATTTTTGTTTGAAATTTAGGCCTTTCATTATATTCATCCAAAATATATGGTTAGCATGCCAAAAATAATAATTTCAAAGCTTTTATCTATTATAGATTTAATCTTAGATTTTTACAGTTTCATATTTACCCTAAAATATGGTAAATATTTACTGCATATAGGTTTTCAATCAAAGTGATTTTTCGTATCATAAATATATACATGTCAATGAAGAGGTTACAATATTACATGGATTAGATGGGGAAAAACCTTCAAAACATTGAAAAACCAGACCACCATTATTATAGATTTTATTGTTTGTATTTATTGCTGTAGGGTGCATGAAGAAAGAGATCTGATAAATGGGCACAAATGTTCTAGTTCTGTCTGGCTTCTCTACTAATGGGCGGAAACTGTCACAAACTTCTCTGAATTTGCAGCAGATAGATTCAGCAGAACCAAATGAGAAAAAAAGAAACGTGGATCAGAGGACAGTCGGAAATAACAAGGAAATGATGATTTAATTATCAAATACATCTGAGCAACATTATATATACGTGGATCCATGTCTGATTGATATCTGCAACTGCTAAGCCACAATGATAGTCTGTCTTACATATCATAGACAATATGATCCTCAACGAAAAAGACTCATTACTTGTGCCTGTTGTAGTGCATCTTCCTCGTATTTCTAAATATGCATGGCCTGGCAATATACTTATGTTTAGCAAGAAAACTTTTTCTGGAAAGTGACTAATAGGAAGGATGATCGATAATCAGATCATTCCATGGGCGCGGTAGTTGGGAAGCTTTTAGCAAGAGATGCTATTTGCCAACTGCTGTCTGAGATGCAAGCCATGGAACAGTTCGCTGGTGCAGCACATAAAAGACCTCCCTAACATTTTGTATTGACATGACTATAGCTGAAATGTTTTTTCTCTTTTTTTTTTTTTTAAAAAAAAAACGCATATTCCAGCAAAGAAAGAGCCTAGCGTTCTGTCTTGGCGTTTTCTATAAAACTGGTAATGCGAATGACATGAAAGTGGACAGTCAAAGTCTTATAAGTCATCTTTTGCATTCGAGGGTGTGGCTAGTTTCATATATTTCCTAAGGTTGGCCAGAAGTTAGCAAAGTAACATAGTGGCTTCTCATTTTCAGGCCTTCAAAAGTGAATGCAGCCTTCTCCCATTTGAACATTACTGGATTTACAGCAAGCGGATTGTTACTGCGGATGGAGTCATTGCTGGTGCAGGTTCGTTCGGAGATCCTGATTTTGTAAATGAATCACTTGTGAGTTAAACAGTCATAACAGAGCAACCATATCACACGTAATTTTATAATATGTCAGTCAAGAATGCCAAAGGACAAGCTGATGCTTCATTCGATAATATGATTATAATTATCGGATCAGATACTTTGAGAAAGAACGAAACTGTATTCTGCTTGATAATTCTTTTTGGAAGCAGACTACGAACCTCAACAAACAGTACGAAGTGAAGTGCTATGATAGGATAGAGACCACTGTGGTTACCTTACAGCATGCTACAGAGATGGCTCTGTTTGACTGAGAATCTTTCTTTCTTCAGGGCCGTCCAGTCTATTCAACCTTCTTAAATTCAAATGGCAAGTGAGCATCAATTTACGGTTCTATAATTAATTCCTAGGCTTTTTCTCGATTATACAACTGATGCCTGGTTGAAGTCATTGGTTACCGTATGGACTATCAAGTAGGATGGAAAAGAAAGAAAAATCGATTATGCAGAAAGAAAAATTCTTCATGGGAGACCTTTGTCTTCACTGAGGGAGAAATTAAAACAGAAATACAAAAGGACTACTTATGCTTTTTGCATCATTGGCTTCTTCCTATGTTTATTACTATTATTATGTATATATTCTTTTTCTTTCTTTGTTTTGGTCTTCTGATCTTAATAATTTATTTATAATCTAATTCACTATGGACGTCTTTGTCCTTAACTACAGCTATACTGAATCAGGTTCATTTGTCAACACTAGCTTCTTTGGTTTTCTTATTATACCTCCCGTTCAAAATCTAATTTATTGTTTGTGTGCATAAATGGCCAGTTGAGATTGACGGAGGAAATATCATATCTGTGGTTGAAGGAGACTACCAACATGTGGACGCATTAGGCAAACATGTTGTGAACTTGGGGGAGGCGGTTGTTATGCCTGGATTGATCGATGTGTAGGTCCACAATCTCTTGTGTTTCACTGTTCATGGGCCTCGAGAAAATCAAGTTCTATCTTGTGACACCTGTAATAGTGGATACTTCTATGTTATCATATTTGATTCTGTTACGTGAAGTTAATGATTTGCTTAAATCTACTAGCAGTGTACATTTGATACTTTCAAACGAGAGTTTTGCAATTTAATACACCACTCGAGATTCTGAGCTTTGCTCCAACTTTCCATCAGTGGGGTTTATGTCTATATTTGCCAACTTAAGAATCAGGTCATTCAATTCATCATGGTATGATTGTTGGGCAGGTTTGAGCCTTTTTCTTCACCATTTCTATCAGAATTAGTCACTTGCAAGTGGCGCCTGGATCCTAGCAGTAACCTGATATTGATAAATCTCCAATATAATATGAGTAGTGCAGATGAAACTACCATTTCTTGTCAGTTTCTCTTCAATAGGAATCATAATTTAAATAATCTAAGAATGTTATCTGTAGTTCTAGACGTGTTTGATTTTCTTAATAAGTTTGTCTTTAGTTCTAGATGTATGCTTTGTGGTAACAGTGAACTATTCAACCCACTAAGCATAAACTGCGACTGGCTGGCGTTCTGCTGAATCCAATAAAGCCTGAGTGAAAGGCAGAACATCAGGATTGTTTACTTTCTTGAATATTCTGATCAAAGATTGAAGCTTCTTTCTATCGTTT
Source organism: Annona cherimola (assembly GCA_030490835.1). Taxonomy (NCBI): domain Eukaryota; kingdom Viridiplantae; phylum Streptophyta; class Magnoliopsida; order Magnoliales; family Annonaceae; genus Annona; species Annona cherimola. Next base: position 85,583,868 of record CM059972.1, read on the forward strand.
TTTTCAAAAGAAGCCTAGACTGGCGAGACAGTCTGATCACTTCATGACTTGAAATGATTGCCATGAAAAAACTGATCGTATCTACCCCTGTGTATATAATTTATCAATTTACTTATTGTGCATGCAAATTTATTCATGAATATGATATTTACCCTTGTGAACGAATGCTTTTTTGTCAGGCACGCACATCTTGATGAGCCTGGACGGACCGAGTGGGAAGGATTCTCCTCAGGGACTAAAGCAGCAGCAGCTGGTATACTTATTAAGAGACTATTTACACGGAAAAAGCATACAGATTTAGGCAACACTAGACCATGACCCACGCTGTCCACCATTTTACTATACCTTAGAATAAATGAAAGTATAATTTCATTTCTTTTGGAATATTCTCCACCCCACCTTCCGCTTACTAATTGGATGATTTTGCTTGACTGCCCATTATGTCTGTTTTCTAGTTGAGTTGCTACTAGCTTCGAATTGCATAGATTTCTGATAGAGTTCAAGTGATGGATATGGATAGTATCATTAGTTTACAGGACTGCATCTAAAATGGTTGTGAGACCATATATCATAGGTTTTCCATAAAATGAAGGAATCAAGTTCTGACCTTCTGTTCATAGTCTCTTTTGGGGTTTTGAACTCATAATCTGTGTTCATGGAGAATCAAACCTTAGCATAATAGTAGCATTGATCTATGCCCAAAAGAATGCATGTACAGATTGCCAGCATATACTTGCTATAGAAGTAAATCAACCAAAAGCATCAAAATTGTTTTCCCGGATTTATATTAGAAAATAGAACCACGTTTTACTAATTGGGATATATTGTTTTACAAAATGAGCCTAGCTATTTAATTCATCCGGCAAATTCATTTACTTTTGGTCTGGAGTGTGAGCCACAATTCATTCAGTTTTTATTAAGAACTGGATTTACATATCTTAAACTCATAACAATTCTAAGACTTAACTATAGTTTTTAATCAGTATCCAACTTTAACATGCATACGTGAAATTCTTTCTATTTATTTTATTAATTTTTTTTCTTTTACTGTTCTTACAGGTGGTATCACAACATTGATTGAAATGCCGCTCAATAGCGATCCCTCAACAGTGTCTGTAGAGACATTAAGGCTCAAGGTTCAGATTCTACACTTGCTTGTTCTTATATGTTTTAATGGTTTTACATCTGACTTATATCTGTTTCTGGCACCAAGAAGTGTCTACGAAACTGTTCAGATTTTTCGTTTTCAAGTTTCAGTAGTCATTTAGTAGGAGCCGGTGTGCGACACTGCTGATAAATTATAAAAGATACTAATTTGCAAAATTTTGACCATTTTAGAACTTTTTTCTTTTGATGTAACAGCTTCAGGCAGCCAAGGATAAAATTTTCGTTGATGTCGGTATGCTATCGTAATCTGACTATGGAGTGCTCATTCAATGAACCAAATTCAGCTGAACGAAAAGGATTTTCTTGATATTCATATAGAAGGCCTTTCAACAAGCATAACATATTACAATTTTAAGCATTCTCCTAGAAGAATCTGAATAATTGAATGCCCTTGAACTACTCGGCTAGACAATTCATACTATTACTAGACATGCACCACTTGGTGATGCAGCATTTAAACCAGATGTTTTCTCTACATGTAGGAACAAAACAAAGGGGATTCTTGACAAATATTGACCAGTTAATCATTTTCAATTCATGTATTTGGCATATCTCCAGACCAGCTTGACAGATGAGGCCAACAGATAAAGACCATGGAGGATTCTTATTAATTGCCTACGTATTAGAAATGTCTAGATGACAGAAACTGTGGTACTATGGTTTTGCCGTCAGTGATTTATGACATCAAATGAACTCTGTTTAGATATTACAGTAAAATCATAGTTCAAACTTTCACTGGCATAGGTGTAATTCTGGTCTGTATGAACAGGTTTTTGGGGAGGACTCGTTCCAGAAAATGCTTTCAATAAGAGTGCTTTAGAGGATTTTCTAAATGCAGGTGTTCTTGGTCTTAAGGTACTTGTGTAACTTTACTAACAAATGCTGCCATATATGGAAGTGAGCTTCATTAGAGACATGAAATACTTTTTCTTTTATTGTGCCACCCCCTTGGATGACTAGGCAAACGACAACGAACAACTCCAAAGGGTAATAAAGCAACTACTTCTATCCAACTTTGAACCCTAAACCTTTCATCCTACACACCCTTACATGTACTCACGGCAACCACTTAGAAGTGAGCTTCATTAGAGACATGAAATACACTTTTTGATTGTGTCATCCCCTTGGATGACTAGGCAACTGACGGCAGACAACTCCAAAGGAGGGGTAACAAAACAACTGCTTCTATCTAACTTTGAACCCTGCGTCTTCCACCCTACATACCCTTAGATACACTTACATGCACTCACCAATTGGTCATCCAAGTGATGACGAGATATGAAATACTTTTAAGTTTGAAGTAATTCATTTAAGTTAGTTTCCAATAAATAAATCAGAACCAAACCATTATCATACATAAATGCCCAACCAAATGAAAGGCATACAATCAGAGGCTCTTTGCAGCTATGTGTCATAATAGTTGATCAAAGAGATCATCGAAACTTAGATATTGAAAAAGTTTCTTTAGATAAATTAAGAGAATTTTCAAGTGGTCAACTTTAAATATAATGGGATGTTAACTGATGCACCCGGGTGCACTAAGTCTCGGTGAACCCAGGTGCAAAATCTCATTTTTAAAATTTTTGTTGAAATTTTTTTATTCAAATTTTAATTCAAATGTATTTAATAAATGCATCAAATTTTATCGTTTTTGGAAATTTGTAGATCTTTTTTTTGTATTTTTTAAAATCAGTGGCATTTTTGTAATTTTGAATTACAAAAATGCCACTTATTTTAAAAAATCCAAAAAAATCTACAAAAATCCAAAAATTGTAAAACTTCATAAAGATATTAAATATGCTTAGATTAACAATTGCATAAAAAATTTCAAAAGAATTTAAAAAAATGAATTTTTGTATCTGGGTAAATGAAATCAAATACCAAATATAATAGATTATTGAAAAGCCATATCCTAATAGCTATGAAAAAGAAATATCCCAAAAAAGATGAAGATTTCATTTAAAGGCCGACAGCTATGAGCAATCTGATTTTTTGTACATGATGTTCTTCCCATCATTAGAATAGAATATCTGATTTTTGTACATGATGTTTTTACCATCATTAGAGTAGAATTTTTAGGTTATACTATAATTGTTAGTGCTAATATATTCAAAAAATAGTTTTACCAAGATCATAATTCATAATTAAAAACATATTTATTCTTTGGATTTCATAACAACCACATGTTGACTAGCAGGTGTTTTTATCTTGCAAGCAAGGTTTGAGACTAGAAGATTCTTATAGCATTAGAGAATCATGTTTCCTAATTGTTCTACCCCCATATTTGTGCAGTCTTTTATGTGCCCTTCCGGAATAAATGATTTCCCAATGACAAATGCTACCCATATCAAGGTATGTTCATGATCCCTCTTTTGCAAGAAATTTCTTGTTCTTTCTTTGTGTTGATCTTTTATATACAAAAGAAGAGGTAAATTGCAAAAACTTGAAAAAAAGGACTTCGATTGAAGCAATCATGTTGTCATGTGCAACTAGTTTAGTCAGTGGATGTATTCGTAATTAGAGTTGGCTAAAAGTGTTCATGGTAATTGATATATCTGAGAAATCAAAGGTGTTTCTATGATTTACCCTTTACCTGAAGGTTATGATTAAAAACAGCTGGTTGTTTTGAATCATAACCAAACAACTTTTGGATTCTCATATTAATATGAAAAATGAAATCCAATCCATCTAAGATATTTATAACATTATTTATGAGCTAGACTATACGATAATATATTAATCAAGGACTTCTGTTAATTGTTAAATAATTTTAATGGTGATCTATCTACTATAACATGAATGGACCCACCAAAACTTCCAAACAGAATAATTTTTTAGATTATAATTCAATACTTTAAGATAAGTACAATAAGTAGTTCAAATTATATTAATACATTGAAAATACATAAAGATTAAATGGTGATTGTGTTTTTATGTTTGGATCGTGTCACCCCTTAAATGACCAAGAAACTGATGCCTTTACCCAACTTCGAATTCGAGACCAAATAGCTTTCTGTTTTGAACGGTAACCCTAAAATGAATTATTTCTTGATCTCTATTCAAATGAATAATGGAATCACTGTCATCTGAAAATTTGTTATTTTAGTATGTTAAACCTGTGGCTAGTTTTTACTTCATGAATTTTCTGTCAACTGCATGAGATATGCAAGGATATGCATTTTTTGCACTCGTAACACATTCTTCCAAAATAAAAAAATGTGTGGACTTTATTTACATTCATCTTTAATGCATAATTCTTACTATATTTATGCCACGAATGTGGAATAATACTGTTTGTTATTTTACCTCCTTTCCAATTTCAGGAATCACTGTATACGCTAGCAAAGTACAAAAGACCTTTGCTCGTACATGCAGAAGTTCAGCTAGATTCTGATAGTGAAGTGGATCCAAAGGACGGTTTGGATGATGTTAGATCATACTCAACATATCTTAAAACTAGGCCTCCATCTTGGTGAGCAACCGAAAATAATACATGAACTCTGTTTTCCGAACATAATTATCAAATCTGGATTATAAAATATTCGTCTGTCTATTTGGGATGGTAATGCAAACAATACAAAGCAGACTCATACTTGAAGTCCTGAGCATAATTTCTTAGCTCATGACATAAAAGGTTATCGTATACTCATTTCCACCAACGGAAATTCTTATTCTGCAAACAGAAGATTGAATTAAGCCATGGTACACGTGTTTCTAACTTTATGTACTGGAAGAAGATGGTGACAGTATCTTTAATGTTTCTGACTTGTAATCTTCAATCATATCCTGTTGAGTTCTTGGGCACATATGAATGGGGCCCTCCTTGTTCTTATTTAAAAATATATGTTTTTTCAAACCCAAACCACTTATTAAGTTTATACCTCGAAGAAATGTATTTTAATAAAACGACTCGTTGTGTACTAAGTACCTTCACACTTATTGTTTTCAGCTGTCTTTCTTCTTGTTATTACCTCTTAATATGAATTTTGAACCTAAGATGCAGTGATTTAATTTTTTTTATTGGTGCAATATTACATATCATTGTCTAATTATATTACAATCAGGACAAGCTCCCACCCGTCCATACAGGAGATAACAAACTCCTACCTATTTCATAAGGGAGACTACCCCCCACTCCCACAAAAGGTGAGATGTCTGGTTGTTTTGCCAGCATCTCGACCAGCGGTGATTTTAATTGAATTGCTTGGTGACCTTTTATGAACTCTGTACATGCTGCTACATTTTATATAACCTTTATCAATTTAAATTATTTACAATTTGTTATATTTCCATTCCAAGAATATATAAGATACGAAAAAAGTTTGCTCTGTTCCTTATCTGTTCTCTCATGCCTCTCTAATAGTACAAGTAGCCGTGATTCTTATCCCGTATTTTCTGCTTTTAATAATCCAGGGAGGAGGCAGCTATTCGAGAGCTGCTTGGTGTATTAAAAGAAATTAGTGGTAGTGATGCTGCTGCTGGAGCTCATCTTCACGTTGTTCATCTATCAGATGCAAGATCATCACTTGAACTCATCAAGGTATGTAATACTTCACCCTATCCATCTTCCTTTCAATGAAGGACTGGTAACAGGCTTGCTTTCATTTTGTTGACTAGAGATCTTAGTTCACAGTGGAGATTATTTACAAATTGTAGGAGGAAAGGGATTTGGGGCCAAGCCTTATCATCTGTTGGTGCAGTAGGTTGCTAATTAATCTCCATCATTACAAGGCAAAATTTTGATATTGCAAGTGTGTTTGGCACCTATTTGGGAAGCAATAAAAATTTGGGATGAAAATTTTCTAGTATAAAATTTTTTGAATTGATAAAAAAAGATGTAATATGACAGGGCAATAACAAAAAATAAAGAGAATAAAGTTAAAGTAGATAAGTTAGTTGTATCTGCAGTTGTGTTGAAATGATTGGAAAGTAAGATAGTTACATAGGAAAATATGAAAAAATAATTAAAAAAATAAGATAATTATAAAGATTGAAAAATTTTAGTTTGAAAAGTTTTTGTTAGAGCCAAATATGCTCTTAATATAAAATTTTATTGAAAGGAGAAAAGTGATGTGATATAATGTAGGTAATGATGAGGAATAGATAGAATAAAATTAAAATAAATATAATAGTTTTATATATAGTTGTCGAGAAACTGTTGAAAAGTATGATAGTTGTATAGAAAAATCTAAAGAAATAATTAAAAAATAGAATAATTGTGGAGAGTATAAAGTTGTAGATTGAAAATTTTTAATTTGATATTTTTTTATAATTGCAAAATACGCCCGGCGTCTATATGATTCTACCTCCTTCCTATTTAACTAATTTGCTACTATATTAGAAATCAAAAAAATTGGTGCATATTTTAAATATTTAAATGAGCGTCAATAATTCTATAATAGTCACCCATAAATTAGGTGATTTATGGGCCGCCATAAGAGATATTTTTATTTTTTTAAGATTTTTTTATAAGGGCTTAGTTTGATCTTTCATTTGAACTCTGTCAATTCTTTTGAATTTGTATGTTATTTTTTATTTTTGAAAATCAACAAAAGGAAGACTGATTCACTTTTTGTTGATTTTCAAAAATTAATAAATATCGAACAAAAGGAATGAAAAATCTTAGTAAGATCTGCTTGTATATGTATAAAAATCTAAAAGAACAAAAAAAAAAAAGAAGTTTTCTTCTGGTAGCATTTATGAGTGACCGTAAAAAATGCGGACCCTTAAACGGGTTCATGATAGTCTCGTTTGACTTTGCATTAGTGACCTACTTGATTGTGTTTACTAATTGGATAGATTATAATTTTTTGGGTCCATTCTAATTAAAGATATTTTTTTTGTTGAATAGAGTGCTTTCCAGTAGTAATTTAAGAAAAGGTGCAACTTGAATTGTTCACCAAGGTTTCATTTTATATTTATAAAAAAGGAGTAATACTGTTATCCCAGACTAAGCAAATATCCCGCTTAGTCCACGTCAAAAAACTCATTTAAAATGATTTTTTTTCTTCTGTACACTTATTTATCTAAGTGTATTTAATATATAAACTAAGTTTTATTATTTTTAAATATATGTATATTTTTTTTTGAAAATCTTAAACATCTATGTGTATATATGTATTTAAAATACCCCTATTTTTAAAAAATCTAAAAAAATATATACATATATTTAAAAATGGTAAAAACTTGGTTTATATGTTAAATACTTAGATAAATAAATATACAAAGAAAAAAGTAAAAAAAATATATTATAAATGAGTTTTTAAAGGTGGGTTAAGCAAGATATTTACTTAACACAGGTTAACAGAATTATCCCTATTTATAAAATAATGAGTGATCCTATTAGCCCAACCTAAACAAATGTTCTACTTAGCCCCCTTCGAAAAACTCATTTACAACAATTATTTTTGTTTTTTTTCGTACACTTGTTTATCTAAGTATATTTAACATATAAACCAAGTCTTACCATTTTTGAATAAGTTTATATTTTTTTTGAGATTTTTAAACGTGTACGTGTATATATGTATTTAAATACCCGTATCTTTAAAAATCTAAAAAAATAAATACACATATTCAAAAATAGTAAGACTTGATTTATATATTAAATACATTTAGATAAACAAGTGTGTAAAATTTTTTTAAAAAAGATTGTTGTAAATTATTTTTTTGAAGTAGGCTAGGTAAAATATTTGTTTAACTAAGCTAACAAGATTATTCCTCTAGTAAAATATGGTATTCTCACACGTTCGGTCGGTTTTTTACTCGATATTACCCTACGTATGTGAAAGTTCAAAGTCAAGTAAGTCGTATTTTAGTTCTAGGTTGGTAGATGGTGACATGGCATTAAAGAGCCATCCAATTTGAGATGCAGACAAGATAAGTAGAAACGGTTGCCTTCTCCTGATAGTCCTTAGAGGGAAATGGCATTCAAACCAAGCTATAAGGTTGTTGTGAAAGCAACAAGCAAGCCTGCATATCTGCCTGGCGTGGCATTGAATAGCCACTCGATCTCAAGATGCAAATGGGTGGGGTGCAAATGCCAACGGCACAATATCCATCCATCTAAGACGTCCGATCAAGCCACTGGCCAGATCGTAGCCGTTGATCACGGTCCGAGCCATTCGCTCGTGTCCGCAACAATGAGCTATGGAGGAAGATGGATGACGTGGCATAATCTCCGATCGCTATCTCCATGCAATCAGGCAATCCAACTCAATCAAGGAGCAAACGGAGGGCAGAAACAAGAGGTGACGTGGCTCAACCTCGGAGGGACATAAGTCAAACTAGGAGCAAAATACGTAAAAATCACAGAGTTAAATTGCCCATAATTTGTAAATATACTTACATAGTTTTAAAAATTATAAAGTTTTTCACATAATTTGACCATAATTGTAAATATATTCACATTATTATAACGTCATTACTGCACTGTCATAATATTAGTATATTAGTAAAAATTTGCAAAACTACTCAAGTATATTTGTAAAAACTAAGTTTATTCACTTGATTTTTGAAACTGTGAATGTACTCTCGTAGTCTATATATCTTTGCAAATATGCCTATGTTGTAACTGTACAATAACGGCCCCATAATGATATGAGTATATTTGCAATTATAGTCAAAATCTATGGGAGTAATTTGTAATTTTTTAAATTATATGAGTATATTTACAATCACAGTCAAACTAATTGATTGCATTTGCAAATCACCCTTAAATTGCTAGCCCCTTCCCCCGGAGCCAACTTAAGAAATCCCTTTTAAAATTTAAAAAACATACTTAAAAGTATAATTTATTTTTTATATGGTTGCTTCCCTTAAATAATATTGTGGCCCTCTTCAACCGAGTCTAACAATGTACCACAACAAAAATGTATAACTCCCATGAATTTTAATAATAGCTAAAATTAAAATAGGGAGTTAATTGAGATTAACTAAAATTAAGCATAATTAATACGAGATAATTACATGGATTTGAATATTACCAAGAATTCTCTCATACCCAAGAATACATCGATGCTAGGGAAGAAATTTTCTTTATGATCATTCAAAATTTTTAATACAGTGTAGTGAGTTTTTAAGCTATTGTCTCGAAAACATAACTCAGATACATGGAGTCTCTTAGACGGAAGGTTACATCTGGCTACTCTTGTATCAATATATTCTTCTCCCTTAGTTATTCCAATGATAGCAAATCATCTTTTTTCTCAACTCCTGACGGGAATCATTTGAATGCAGCCACCAGGACAAGAACATAGAAGAAAATCTCTCTCCGAGGAACTATGGGCTATCAGCCTTTTGTATTATAACCTCGATAGAGATACAACCTCAGCTCGTCAAGCAAATGGATTAATATATGCAAAAGATTCCCAAATGTTTTTGGGAAAGTATAGTTTTTATTTCCCATAGATTAATTTTTCCTGATAGCTTATTCAGTTCAGTTTTAGAAATGCATTTAGATCTGAAAAGATTTAACTAAGAAATTGTTGTACACTTTTTGAAGTTTTTATGGTCATGTCTTTCCACATTTATTACTTGACAACCTGGGGCCCTTGCATAATATAATTCTTTCAGATTTTTTAGTTGTTATCTACTTTTTTGGAAGTAATAGTTGTTATATACTTGAATGAACATTGTCCGTTTGAGATGAGAAAACTCTTTTAGCTTCAATTTGATCATTAAATTCTTATTCTGTCATTTGTATACTCCCTAGGAAGCAAAGAGTAGTGGAGCTAGCCTAAGTGTAGAGACATGCCCCCATTACCTTGCTTTTTCAGCTGAGGAGATTCCAGATGGGGATACCCGCTTTAAGTGTGCCCCTCCAATACGTGATGCATCAAACAGAGAGTTGTTATGGAAGGCCTTGCTGGTACCATTCACTTAAATATCCCTATATAAGAATATTCTAATTTCTGAGTGTTTTATTTTAGCTAATAGAATTTCATTCCAGGATGGGCATATAGATATGCTAAGCTCCGATCACTCACCAACAATACCTGCTCTTAAACTCACTGATGAAGGCAACTTTTTACGTGCATGGGGTGGCATCTCATCCTTACAGGTAGGAGGACTTAATAGGGAAGTGATGTCAACTGAGAATTCAGCATGAGTACTTAACAGATTTTTAATATGTTGCTGCTATTCTATTTGCGTCATGTTTTAGTGGTAGAGTGGATAATGTGTAGAGCTGCTGCCAAATAATCAAAATGCAATGTATCTGCAGTTTGTCCTTCCAGTCACATGGTCTCATGCGAAAAAATATGGGTTGAGTTTGAATCAGCTATCATCATTGTGGAGTGAGAAACCAGCAAAGCTTGCAGGCCAGAAACTGAAGGTATGTGTAAAGAATACGTTTGGCTCAATTAGTAAAACAAATTGGAACTACTAATTTTATCAGTCGGAAATCATCAAATTACTATTACACCTATATTCTTGGCAAAGTTTCGAACCTCAAGGTAAGAAAACTGATAAACTGGATAACAATTTAGCCATGCTTGCTCGAGAATGGATGAGAATGCATTCTATTCATTTGGAAACTCCATCCATCAGAAGCGCATCTAAGTTTATCCATCTCCAGTTGTTCATGTGCTGGGGTCTTTTCATTGCATCTAACCATCCTGAATACTATCTTGGAAGTTTATAATAAGTTCACAATCACTTCAAACCTTTCTAATACTATCATGTCCTTTCGAGCCTTCTTCCGAAATTCAGATATCATGAGTAACATAGTTCTTGGTCATCATTCATTTTTAGTATTCTCCTGAAACTATCAGTTCATAATTCCATCATTTTCTTGTAGAACTGTCTAAATAATGTCATTCCACTACACATCTAGTAAACATATACTCCTTCCAGTGCCCAACATTCTGCTGCATAATGTCTGGATAATAATGCCTGTGGTATAACAGCTGTCATTGCTCTATTGATAAATCAACTGAAAGATAACTCGCATCCGCATCTGTTTGTTTTCCTATCTCGTTAGCCTTCAGACTTGTTATCTCACTTAAGAGCATAAACTGAATAATCTTCACCAGACAGTAATTTAGGGGTGCAACTTAGAGCCGAATCTTGACCCAAAAAACCTGAAAGCTTAATGGGCTTAGTAGCTATTCTTTAAATTTCGGATTTTTAAATTTAGGTCTAAACAAAGGTAATTACAATTCAATTTGGTTTTGATTGAAATAATCCAAACTGAATAATCCAAAACCCGAACCGAATTACCAATCCTAACTATATTTATGTTTTGCTATTTGTCTTGACTTGAAATTTGTGGTGAATAGGAAGCTTAAGAAGTTCATCCTAATGTTCACAATGGTTAAATAATTTAAGCTGTTGTCTTATCATTATCGAATGCAAATTAGTCAATAAATGGATAGCCTTGAAGTAATATTTCATATGTTAAATGCAGTGGAATTTAATATATTAATAATGATTTGTTGGTATGTATTTTATTAGTTAACTATTTTATTCGTCTTAGTTCTTAGTTAACTGTTCATATAATAAATTTAATTAAATAATTTAATAAATAATAAAGATATTTTTTCTAAATGACATGACAAATTTATTAGACTGTCACCTTTGTTATTTTGACATTTCTATATTTCATCAGATATCTTTTTGTCAACTGACAAGCAAGGTGTTGCTTTTGTTCTTAGTATTCCCACATTAAAATTGTCATGTTTCATCTTCTAAATATTGGAATAAATTTTCCAACCAATAGTTATCTTAAATTGAAGGATTACAAATTTCATGCCTTTGTAGTACTCTTTTTAAATGCCTCTCTCATAGTTCTAGGTACTAATATTTGCAATTTTAGTTCATGCAGGAGAGTTCTCTACCATTTTCTAAAAAAATTGTCCTATCCATTTTACAAGGCGAGAGAAATTCTGATTCATCTTCTTGATACAGGGAGCCATTGTGAGCGGAAATCATGCAGACATTGTGGCATGGGAACCTGAAATGGATTTTGAACTGAATGAGGACCATGCCATACACCACAAGCACCAAGTAATTTTATCTTTGTTAAAATCCAGACCCTGATTTTAGCGTTTATATGTGGGAATCAAGTTATCAGATATTTCAATTATTAAGTAGAATAATGAGAATTTTATCTTTTATTACCTATTTCTTCCATTTATTTTGTAGAATCTTACTGCCTACATGGGAATGAGGATATCAGGAAAAGTTCTAGCAACTTTTGTGAGAGGTAAACTTGTTTACAGAGAGGGAAAGCATTCCATGGCTGCATGTGGCACTACTATCCTTGCTAAATAGTTCTGCAAGCATCACAGGTGATTTTTGCATCTCTTTTATTTTCTTTAACAATCATTGCAATCCCACCAGTTATGGGTTAGTATCTTGCACCTGATTTCGTAATTATAGTAAGCAAGTTGATATTATGTCAGGTTCAGCACATTCAATTGGTTGTTGCTCATCTTGTGTTTTTTAACCCTTTCTATCCTTTTATCTAGGAACTCCCTCTGCACATGGCCTTCTAAGTATCAGCCAGATGCTAAGTGTAGTGTGGGACGCTGGCACCACCCATATTCAACAAACTATCAACGCCACATGTTGATATTCAGTAATTACAATTGATTAAAAACTGTATACAAGAACTTTTGCTGCAAGAGGATTGGTTCAACCACTTATCCGACCCTCCCAACAGATGCCATTCCATTTCTTGATTTGGTACCAGACTACATGTCTAGATGTTAATCAGCTGTACTTGTTTATATGTAGAAGTTTTTTTGTGTTTGCCTTTATAAGGAATCAGCTCATGTAATGAACACCACAAGAAATGTCCATAAGTGCTATCATTTTTGGTCACTTGTAACACAAATTTGGCCACAAACATTTGACTGCTTAAGTGTAGTAGCATCTAGTTAAATGTAACCAAATTGAATATCACTTCCAGCCCAATTCCATATTGCTTGCAACAGTTCACATTTTGCTGCACATAGTGATTGTTATTTGGCTGCAAGCAATGTTGAATTCAGCTGAAAAAAGATGATTAAATACTTCACATGAGAACTTTCATTGTAGTGAGTGGTTGAAAAGCCTTACCAAAACAAAGAGCGACTCAACAAGCCTTCCTTTTTCTCCTAGTTTTGTTGCTTGCCCAGAACTTGCTGTGTATAATGGGATTAACTTGAATTGTTTACAGTTAGTTTTAGCATTATATAAGTTGTTTACAGTTAGTTTTAGCAATATATAAGCAGTTTTGAAAGCTCCAAGTTCATGACACTGGTTGAAATTCAACATATTTACACCAAGAGGAAAACCACTGCAGATGAATGAACAAGTAATGCAACAGCGTGTGCACGTGTTTCATTTGATGGGCATACACCAACTTGAGGATGTCTAGATATGAATAACAACATGAACACAAGCGTACGGGGTTAAATTCACTGTGAAATGTTAGGCAAAAGTTCTACCATTTACATCTAATCATTAAAGGCTACTGCAGTCACCTCACTGTCCATTTTAACAGGGACACCACATGATACCCAGGATCCATTCTTTCTTACAAAGGCTGAGAATGAAGGGAACGATGCAATCATAGCATCATAGTTCAATTAAATGTTGCATAATGAGTCACCACCTGGATGATTAACTGGTTAATGTGAGTTAAAGTGTGTGTGGGGTGAGCAATGTAGTGTTCGAAATTGGGTAGAAACATTCGTCTAATTGCCCCATTCTTAAAGTTGTCTCTGTTAGTTTCCCATTCATAAGGTGGGTGACACGATCAGAAAAAAAAAAAATTCTTTCACAACAGAATAAATTCTATAAAAATTTCCCCTATCATATCAAAGGTCTGCACCCATGTACAACTACACTATGAGTGGGATGGAATCAACAAAGAGGAAGACATAAAACCACTCAAACTACAAATAAGATGGGCAACCAATCCGCATAAATATAAGTATACATTTCCCAAACTACCAAAATAAACATACATCAACTCCTCACTACATCTCTCACAAACCTGTCATGATGCCTTGCCATGTCGTCATTGTACTCCACCTATAGACCTGCATGCCTGTCATCTAAAAGTGGTAAAACAATAGAATGAGCTTAGGTAAGGTCAGTAAGTAGCAATAAAACCAATAAATATGTTTTAACATCACCAATACAAAAACTAATACATGTATGAAAACATGAAATGTAGTCACCCACGTCTTCACACTCCACTATCAATTAATATAGAAATACACCCAAATAATGTATAATAGTCTATATGACTTGGCGTGCTTCTCTCACATTGATGCCAAATACCTAACATATAAAGCCATTAGGTGATTGGAACACTTTTCTCACATTTATATTAGAGCCAAGATCACTTCATCATTATATGGCTTGGAAAGTTCTTTCTCACACTGATGCCAGGGCCAAGACCATACCACCAACACAACATGAAACTATGGCTCATGTAGGTTCCTCTTTCACATTGATGCCAAGGCTGAGACCACATCACCAATATGAGACCAAACTATGACTTAGGAAAGTCTCTCTTTCACATTGATGTCAGGGTTGCGACCACACCACGATACAACACGAAGCTATGTAACTCGGGAAGGCCCCTATCTCACATTGATATAGGGGCCAATGCCACCATGCATCATATAAAACACAATAATATCAAGCAACAACAATAATAATAGTGTGCTTGAGCATATGCTATGTAAATAAATATGTAACACCAAAATTAAACTTGAACATCAGAATAACAACATGCTTGGAATCAAGAAAACAACGTAATTCTAGGGTCATGCTCTAGTCCACCACACTGCAACACCCACATGAAAATCCATCACATCTTTCAACACAAAATTTTTTTATTAAGCAATTAGCTTGATTTAAAATGGAATTAACTCAATTCCATCACTTTCCCTAAACACCAAAGTTCATACCCCACACCATCACACCCCGAACTCCCACACATGCATTCTCGAACATGGGAATGCATTAAATTCCACCATTTCTATATGTTGCTACTGCAACAAGCTTCTAAATCCCAATCTGAAACCTCATTCTAACAGCCCAACATCACTCCCTAGCTCTACCAATGAAATCCTACAACCTTTTTTACCCTTACACATGTATGATACCAAGCTACACAAATTTTCACCATTAAAATGGTATGCATCTTCTTCCTCCCAATAGGGTTTTCAAACTCCATTCAAATCAACACCAAATCACACAAATTTTATCCACATGCTCATAATATATCAAGGAAGAATAATAAAGAGATTTCAAGTAAGATTGAAGCGGAAACTTCTTACTTGACTCTATATCAAATTTCCAAAAAATTCTTCCAAAGTAGTTCTTAGATCCTCTCCTCAAACTTTGTTTGATAATGGAACCCGGCAATGATCTTTGGTTTGATAATTTTACAGGCTCCAAAAATGATCATTTGCAAAAGGGGAAAAAAGTAGGAGAAGAGAGGGAGAGAAAACAAAAAGAAAATTCCCTTTACACTTATAACATAGCCATAATTCTTTTTATATCTATAATATTTCAGAAATTTCTCTGATACGTACAATATTTCGACCTTAATGCCCTACGTGCTCATACCATCGCTAATAACCCAACCTGACGTCAGCTACATGTAGACAAGTCGATTTTGCCCCTATGCATTTCTAAACAAATACTCCTAAAGCAAGCTTCAGGAAGATGGATTTTTGGGAACACTACAATTTCACCGACGTTGGTAAGCTCAAAGATGGGTTTGGTCATTGGTTTCGCCGGAAGTAGGAGAGAAGAGCCGAGCTTCTGCCTCTGGCATCGTTGATTTTCACGGTTGACTTCATCATTAGAGCTTGCTGGAATCATCAAAAGGAGATTGCCGAATTTCAAAATAGTGTGACACTGGAGTCAGCAGACTCAGTTATTACTGTTGGTGAGTTTTCTTTCATGGTAGAGTTGCTTCCAAATCTCGCTAGCCAGCAGTGATGATGGCCGGTAATTTCGATCACCCAAGGGCAACCAATGATGGGCAATCAGAGCCAACCATCAATGAGCTCATCCCTTCTTCTCCAGTCCCAACAAGAACCCATTGAGATCATGCATCTGCAATCGATATTTCCCATTCCAAAACGACAGCCAACCGCATTGCTGCTCCTGTATTCTTCTCCTCCAATCCAGCTGTTGTCATCAAAACACGCCAACACCGCTCCAACAAGCCGCTAACGAGCTACCATTACAAAGGAATGAGCACATCGCGCTTCCAAACCAACCCACAAGAATCGTTATCAAGACCTGTAATAACCCATTTTAATCTTTATCAAGGTCAAAAGGAACTCATTTCAATCCACCACTTCAATATCTCTTCTTCAATGATGCTGGTGAAAAAAATGTGCTGGAGCTCCTCTGATTTAAATCCGGCAAATTGGCAACCACCCATATGCTTGAAGTGGATGATGGAGCAGTGAATATGGTTATATGGTGCTTCGGCGGCATGGATAAAGTCGTGCATATGGCTGCTAATTAAGCCCCAACTCTATTGGAGGCATTCTAATAGTGCGTAGACGGACCGGCTGCTGGTGGAGTGTCGTCAACACTATAGGGTTATACGTAGGGTGTTAACGGATCTTGTTTAACGGGTTAGAGCGGGTTAGAGCCTAATCCTAATCTTAACCCATTTAAAATATCTCAACCCTAATTCGTTTATTAACTCATTTAAAAAACTTCAACTCTAACCATTTATAACCCATTTAATAAATAGGTTGGCAGGTTGTTAATGGGTTGTATAACAAATAACTTGAAAGCCTAAACTCTAGTAGATGATTATCTCGCAAGAAGAGACGAGAGAGTGTTTTCGGCGTAGGGGAAATGGAAATCGAACAGTAACGGGAAAATGGAAAATGGAATTAGGGCAACAGTAAAAATTAGGCGACTTGAGAAAGACTTAGAGAGGGAAATAACTAAGGAGTTTACATGTATACTTATAAAACTTTAATGAGTTAAGCGAGTTAAATGGGTTAAACGAATTAAACGGGTTGAACAAGTTATATGGGTTAAATGGGTTACTAAACAAGTTAACGAGTTATAAATTTTCAACCCTAATCCATTTATTTAATTAAATGGTTAAACGGATTAGCGGATCATAACTCATTTATTCAAAAATTCCAACCCGACCGGGTTGACGGGTTGACCATGATCATTAACACTCCTAGTTATATCCGGCCATGATTTGGGAGTGGCAAGTTATGATAGTGGCCCGACCATGGAGGTTGGTGTGAACTCTGCATATATTAACGGTATGGAGCACGCCATGGATGAGGAGGATGGAGGCTTGCACAAAGCAACATGCAAACGGGCTGTGATTTGGCAAACGAATCACAGGCTAATAATTGCCTGACGATTTTATGATTTTCTCAGCTTGGTCGTGTGTTGGGTTTACTTGCATTTGTAAGATAGGGGCCGCTAATTTGGGCGGATGCTTAAGAGGATGTTGAATTGCAAATGGTGGTATTGACATCCCACTTAAATTCAAAAATTAAATTTTTAAATGGTCTTCCTACCATTAGGCCCACCTATTTAGAAAATAATGGACTTTTTTTGTTTATTTATATTTGAAGTTTAACTCATATATGTATAAGCCCAATGTGTAAATTCCATTATTCACATAGAAATAATATAGATTTTTCATTAACGATTAAAATCTTAAATTTTAAAGAGATTACATGGGTCTACTTTTATTTAACCCGCAAGCAGACTGTTCGATCATAAATGGGCTCCTAATGCCCACAAGCTCATTTTCGGGAGCAATGGTCACAAACCCTCATTAACGAATAAAAGCAGTCTATACTCGTGACAATGCAAAAATATTTCTATAAAGTCAAATGAAATGAAGGCAACGTGATGAATAGTGTGGATTGAACAAATTATCAATATTTTATAAAAAATTTAATGGTCAAAATACATTTAACCAAATGAAAGGAGGTGGATTTACAATATTTCAAATGAGGGATAAAAACTACAAGATCTCAGCCACCAAGTGAAGATTCAAACGGTTAAAGTAATCAAGAGACATTAACAAGTGTGGGCCTCATCAAAATCAATGTAAATCAAGTGAATATCAATAAGCAAATGATGGACGCAAAATCAACGGTCCATAAAGAGTTGGCTTACTAGCCATGAGGAACTATGAGCCCATTGGTGATTTTACAAAACCACCCACAAATTTACCAATAAGGACCCCCTCCTTGAAATGAAAATTTGCAAAAAGGTAATGATGGAATTATGCAAAATATTACCAAAGTAGATCATCGTGCTAAATCCTCAAACTTAAGGGGTTATAAATACCCCTCTCCTCCCCATTTTCTCAAGGCCATTTCACTCCAAAAAAAAAAACCTCCACTTTTTCTTTTCTTTTTTTCCATCTACCAGATCCATCCCCTGTTTCTTTCTCTTTTCTCCGACGCTGGTACGCCATTCAGTTTTCCATCTGCACCGCAAGCATTTCATTCACATTTCGTTCAGCATAGTATCGTGGCATTTCATCCAGCATCATTTTAAATTAAAAAAATGCATTAAGCACGTTACTGCATCTGGTATTTAAAAAAAAAAAAAATCATCCATCCTGTCATCGCATTTAGTATTGTCCCCTAAAAAATTTCATACAGAATGTCTTAACCTTACATCCAGCGTCATTTCCTTGTTTTTTTTTAAAAAAAAAATAATTTCATCTAACTGTACCTAGCTTCTACTTCGGGAAAAAAAATCCTTCCATTTATATTAAATCAGCACATCATTACATCTAGCATTTTTTTTAAAAAAAATCAAAGAACATTGAAATCATATCACGTCCAACCATTTTTTTTGCTCGTTACATTACCATTACAGCCCGTATTGTTTCTCTCTTTTTTAAAAAAAAAAAAAGAAAAAGAAAAAGAAAAAGTTATTGGAATAAGCTATTGATCCTGGGCCGTTGAAAGAAAATTTTTTTAAAAAAAAAACAATTTATACAAAGCAGTTGCCGTTCCATTTCTTAAAATAAAAAAAAAAACACTTATTTGAATCATATATCAGTTGATGTATTTTGTTAAAATCATGCCCTTTTTTTAAACTGTTGATTTCTAAAAAAATGCTGTCTACGTGACCGGTATTCGCCATTGCATTAAAAAAATAAAATATGTCTTTATCATGCCATTTGCATGTTAGTTGTTAACCGTTGCATTTTTAAAATAAAAAAAAATTTAAAACGTCATTTCCATTAGCTGCTGCTCTCTGATCAAAAGAAAATCTAGTTTTTCATTGTATTGGCATCGGCCGTGTGCGACGCCCCGTTGTCAAGATATCTGTAATGGCTAGTCGATGGGTGTTATATAACTTAAGAAAAATTCGGCAGTATCTCCTTATAATATATAAGAGGGTGGTATGAAATACAAGACCTATTATTTATAAATATCTCGATCTCATCCTGTAAGATCATATTCCTTTCTACATTTATGCATTTGTATTCTCACACCATAGAGGCATTCATATAATTAGAAAATCATAGTAATTCATCATTCACAACAAGCGGTCTAAAAGATCATTTACATATGTGTCAATATGAATTGTAATCAAGTCCAAAATACCTAAGTACAATATATTTTGTCATGATTTGATTGAATAAGTGCCCATAGGCATTAGTGTAAAAAAGAAACATAAAGTCCAAAATAACTAAGAACACAAATGCTAATCTAATGATCTTCAACATTGTGTCCTCCCCCTACACCATTTTGAGGCTCCTCACATTGCTTGTGATCTAAAAACAAAATAACAAATTTTATGAGTCTAAATAGATTCAATAAGTAGATAGCAGTTAGCATAATATAGAAATGAGTAAGACTTTAGATGCACGCGCTATGACAGAGTCGTAGAAAGATGATTCTTGAATGACCATACAAGGCACATGAGTTCAACGCCCACACTCGTGAATATATGCATAAAGTCATATGTAAATAGAAAGATCATAGCAATCCTCTCCTCATGTCGACCAAAAGTCATTAATAACCCTCTCCTCATGTTAACCAAGGGCCATGAACAACCCTTTACAACCATCGATCTTGAATAATACATTATCCATAACAATAATACATCATCCATAATATAAAGGAACAAATACCACACTACACGCATACAACATTAGCAAGGTTAACAAGGTTTAGTTTGAATTTAACATACTCACTATTACATAAGTTTTTCATCAAATACCTGATAGATACCAAGGGCGGGATCTATAATTCATCTTCTCGATTTACCCCACTAAAGCAAGATCATATTCTAATGATATAAAACAGCTGACGGGTCATCTATTTTATAAAAGTCACATAGTAACATTCATTTTCTCCTTAAACCCTACTAACCATAAGTTGCCACGAACCCTAACTCTCCAGACATGAGATTGTTAAACACCGCCTCTTCTCACCAACCCTATTTCATGTTTAAAATGAGATTTTATCACTAATTTGAGAAGAGACAACACCTACTTACCTTGATCGCAATTTTTCCCAAAGAATAGTGACCTTAAACTTAGATCTTTGGAATTCGAGCTTCTTTGAGATGAATTGATTATTTACAAAAAAGTTTAGAAAAGCTTTTGACACGTTTAGGGCTAGATCGACACTGAGAAGAAGAGGAAGAAATACAGGGAGAGAGGAGGAGGAGAGAGAAAGAGGAGCGCGCAAATTAAACCCTAGTTAGCCTGTTCTCATTTTAACTAGGCCCTCGTTGAGATGGGCAGGGTCCGAGCATGGGCCGAGCCCAAACACAATTTGCAAATTGTTTTTCCACATATATGACTTAGTAAATTAAAATTTTCTCCGGGGGGGTGCTGCCACCTTGACCCCTGCGACCCGGTCCTACTCTACGAAGCGGAAGATAGTCATAATGCCCCAAACAGCGCATCAATTATACACCTTTAAATCAAATACCCAATAATCATATCATAAACAGGTGATGCCACTACAGAAACACGCCAATGCCACAACTCATACTTGTGTCTAATAAACTCATGAATGTGTCTCATACAACCCAACATGTCAAAATATTATTTATTCATAGCAGCATATTTGTAAATTATCTCATAGTTAGGAATGAATTATAATAATAATAATAATAATAATAATAATAATAATAATAAATACCTAGTCCCCACATCGTGCTTTTTCGATTTTTTAAAAATTATTGTTTACATTATCCGTTGATTTTTTAAAAAATTATAGAAAATTGAAAAAACTCACCCAACATGAGAGGAACAAGTCTTCATATCCAAGCTTAAGGGAATAGATTCTCAACCCCAATGTCCAAATTGAGTTACGGCCTAAAAGAGACTAGGGAATAGATTTCCGCCTCCACCCTCCTGAGCTTTTTATGTAATAAATTTATATTATTTTGCACTCTTAGAACCAATGTAATTAGAGGAACATAAAGTTATATTTGTTTTCTTTTGATTGTAAGTTCACCCAAACAATCTCTATATTTTAGTGCCTTATTGTATATAGTCTAACCACCATTATTTGGTTAGTAGTAACTCCAATCAATATGATATGCAAAGGTTATTTTTGCTATCTAATATTTATTTACATCATAGTCCTTATATACATTTACTAATTACCAACTACGCCTAACTAATACACACGTTTGTGCTTGAATAACTCACATTATTTAAAAATCTCTAATAACTTGTATTATCTAAAAGCTTTAATGCTTTCATTTCCTAACTTTAACTCTCATGTCTACACGCTTTATATTCATTCTCATTTATGATCTTCAACCTCTCTTCTATATCTTTTCCCATTTTGATTTTGCATGTTTTCTTAGTACATTGAGCTAACTTCTAATAGCGACTAATTGATGCATTTGTTTGACTAATTTTACATCATATAAAAAAATCTTAATGGTTGCATCATATAAAAGCCTTAACGTCTGCATTTCCCTTCTTTAACCTCCATGTCTACACCTTTTATATTTTTTCATATCGAGTCTTGGACCTGTTTTCTACATCTTTTGTTTTTTTATTTATTCATATAATTTCTGTATTTAACTCGCATCATATCTAACTAACTAACCCACTAACTTGCATTGCATATTTAATTTTCCTGCACCTTGCATCATATTTATTTTTCTGCTCTTGCATGTGCACGTTTACCTTTCAGTCTTGCATATATCTATTTTTGTTTTTACTTCTTTAGAATTTTGCATTGTGCGTATTTTATATTTTTAGGCCCACTTGTCAACCCATCGTAGTATGCCAAAAATAATGCACTACAGTTTGGCGACTCTGCTGGGCAAGTTAGGAGTTTTTTTTATTTCTTCTTAAAAGCTCAAGAAATATTTCTTTTTTTGAGGATTTTCGTTTGAAAAATATAAAATTGTAAATGTATAAAAAAATTCTAAAAACTAAAAATATGAAAAATTAAAAAAAAACAAAATATACAAAAAATGTTCTACCTTATTGATTTTCTAACTCTCTTGGCAATCCATCTTTTCAAGGGTAAGGAAATCTTTAACATCCATGTGCTTCTCATTTCCTACATTTTCATATAAAATTAATTTGCTTCCATAAAGGATAGCTGATGAACATTTCATCATTGATTTCGAAATTTACATTTTATTCCTTATCAAAATAGTGTTACTACCAGGCTGCAGTCTACATCATTTCATTACCTCCGGTGTACCTTTCTTCTAAATTGCACTACCTTCATCTTCTTTATTTGCTTCAAATTTCAGACCTTCCTAATAAAAAAATGAGAGCTTAGAAAGCATTCTTAAGATAAGCCATTGACAAAAGTAAAATGAAACAAGAATTAGAGTTTTTATGGTTCGAGGTTAGGCGTTTAGGGGAGAAATATTGTCAACCAAATAAAGGAGTACAATAAATTAGAATAGAAGATTTGTTTCCCAAGCATAAAGTTAGCCAAAATTTTGAAAATACCTAAGTTGCTAATATATGAAGGAGATTCATGTCCTAAAACACATTTAAAGGCTTTCGTGGAATCTTGTACTCTTTAATTCAAAAGGTTTCAACAAAATTATTTCAATAAAGTCTAAAAGGAGATGAACTATAATGGTATTTATCTCTAAATTTCAAGCTCATTAAAAATTGGGAGCAATTATCTATAGCCTTTTTAGAGAAATTCTCTTATAAATTAAATGTTACACCCAAAAGAGCGGATTTGGAAGCTTTCGGGCAAAGGAAAGGTGAACCATTTGCTGAGTATATAGTTAGATGGAGAGCTTTGATAACAAAATTAAAAGTTACTTTACCCGTAGATGATCAAATATCCATCGTTATCAAGTCCATGCATCCTAGCATATGAGGATATTTAGTTTCACACCCATTTAACACCTTTGCCCAACTAATACAAGTTGTTGAACAAATTAAGTATGAATTAAGAAAAGGAACTCTCTCCATGGACACATTAAAGAAATGATTTTTATGAAAAAATGAATTATACGTTACACGAAGGATTGCGCTGAAGGACCGTTTCAAGTCGTCGTGGGAGGTGGGGCGGGATGGAGAAGATTGGCTCACTGGGATTCACAGGGGCTAGGGCTGTGCGGAGCAGCGGAGGACGGGGCAGGGCAGCTGGACGCCGTAAGAGACAGGAGGTGGGGCGGGAATGCGGGATGGAGAAGATTGGCTCACTGGGATTCACAAGGGCCAGGGTTGTGCGGAGCAGCAGAGGATGGGGCAGGGCAGCCGGACGCCGTAAAAGACAAGAGGTGGGGCGGGAATGTAGGATGGAGAAGATTGGCTCACCGCTCACTGGGATTCATAGGGGCCAGGGTTATGCGTCTGTGCGGAGCAACGAAGGACGGGGCAGAGCAGCCAGACGCCGTAAGAGACAGGAGGTGGGGCGGGAATGCGAGATGGAGAAGATTGGCTCACCACTCATTGGGATTCACAGAGGTTAGGGCTTGCGGAGTAGCGGGGGACTGGGACGCGGCAGGGCAGCCGGACGCTGTAAGAGAGAGAGAGACTGAGAGGGGGCGTGGATCTTCGCAGGAGCAGTGTCGGCCAGCGAGATTAGCCGATTACGTTATTGCCGGCCAGGGCCCACATTACGTGGGCGGGATAAGGGAGCGGGAAGGGCAGGGGCAGGGCTGAAAAAATTTTAAATATTATATAGATATATATTATAATATATTATATATAAATGGGTTATACGGGTTGAACGGGTTAAATAAACGGGTTGGACGGATTGACGGGTCGCAAAGCCACAACCCTAATCCGTTTATTTAATTAAATGGTTGAACGGGTTGGCAGATTATAACCCATGTATTAAAAAATTCCAACTCAAACCCTTTTATTAACGGGTTGGACGAGCGGGTTGACGAGTTGATCATGACTATTAACACCCCTAATTGCCGCCACTAGCCGGCTCTGTGGTGCTAACACTGGAAGAGGAGTAGTAGACGAAATGAGGGAGGTGTAGAGAGATGAATTGGGGGGGAACTTTGGTATTTTGGAAAGGGGAGAGATGCTAGTGCAAATGGTTTTATTTTTGTATAAAATACAAATGAGGCAGAATGGTAATTTTGTACATGTGAGTATGATAGTAGGTTAAGTGCGAGTATGGGTAAGTGAGATGGCTTATAGTAAATTATGGGGTATTTTTATAGTTAATTATACCCTTTAAATAAAATGGTATTGATTGTAAACAATCCGAGATGTCTCATGTGTAACATAATCATCATAAATGTTAATAGGTTATTTATGTTCAAAAAATAGAATAATAAATTATATTTATCTAAGATCTAATTGAACGAACAAAGCAATTTAGCATATTTTTACTTATCTTACCGATTTCACGGATTTTGAAATTTTATAGATTTTATAGATTTTATGCATTACATAGGGATGATGAGTTGTATAGGTTATCTATACTCATTTTATACAACTAAATATATTTTACAAATTTTAAAGAATATATTATTTTGCTGTTTAGTCGTTTAATGATGTAGACTAATTTTACAATTATGATACCTTAAATAAGATTGATAATATTTTATTTCACAAATTATATAAGCGATACAAAATTTACAATAATGCAAGAAAATCATGAACTCATATTTAAATCTTTTATGATTTTTACAGATTCTTTAAATTTCAATGAACTGATTTAATAGATTTTACAGGTTAATCATATAATTTGTATTGAACTTCTTACCTAGCAAATAATACCAAAATTTTTAAAAATATTAAACAATACGTTTCAGAAGCATATTAAATTTTCATTAAATTACTTTGTGTTTCTTGTTTATGATCTTAATCAATATTTTTTATTTTCATTTTGATTTATTGAAAAGGCAAAAAATAAATATTATGTTCTATATTTTTTTATAATTAATACCTATAAACACTTATGAATTTGGGAGAATGAGCTTATGTGCACCTTTTTTTATAAATATAGTCGTTCGCTCAAATTTTAAGTATTTAACATTATTAATGAGATGCATTATGCATTTATTTTTCTTAGCCCGTGTTGTAGTCCAAAAAATAATTTTAATTCAAAAAATCTCATAATGTGGAAATAAAAATTAATTAACAAGTAATTTTAATTATGCATCCCACTAATAATTATATTTGTTAGTTTCAAAAATATTAATCTCGCCTAAATTGTATTTAATAAACATATACAATAAGCGCGTCAATTCTATAAAATTAAGTGGTGTACACTCTTTTTTAAAACATGATTGTTGGCCAAAATTTTAAATATTGAACATTGTTAATGAGGTAAGTTTTGTGCTTGTTTTTGTATCCCCATATTGGAGGCCTGAAAATAATTTTAATGCCCGAAGTATTACCATAATATCTAACCGAGAGTTAATTAACCAATAATTTAAAGACAGTTTTAATTACCCGTCCCCGCTAGTATTTTTCTTTATGCACCAAATAAATTATATGCATAAATTGTATTTAATAATCAAATATAACAATTGAGAAGAATAAGGTGGTTTGCACTTTTTTTACACAGTCAATGGAAAAAATTCCAAGAATTGAACATCCGCAATGAGGTGCATTTTGCACTTATTTTTCTCAATTTGTACTAAAGACTCAGAAATAACTGTAACTCCCATAAATTATCATAATATCCAAATGAGAGTTAATTAACAAGTAATTTAATTACCCATCCCACTACTAATTTTCTTTGTTTTAATAAACACATATAACAAGCGCATCAATTAAGAAAAATGAGGTGGTTTTTATCTTCTTTTAGTATGGTGCTTGACCCAAAATTTAATTCATTGAACACTATTAATGAGGTACATTTCACATTATTTGTCACCGGGCCTGTAGAAATGAAAACAATTTTAACTACCCAAAAAACTTTCATAATATCTAAACAATACTAAATTAAAAGATAATTTTAATTACCATTCTCACTAGTAATTTCCTTCGTTGAATTCAAAATTATTATGGACTGATAAGTTAGATCTTTTACGTATATTTTCACACCTTTTTATGATATAATTTCATTTGCATAAAGGTTTTATGAGAAATCTTTTGAAAATTATTACAATTATTATTATTTTTCATGAAACCTATTTTTTAAATAATTTGGGGGTTGCATGTACATTATATTTTGAGCACCATAAGAGCACCGCATCTGGTGCTCCACCATTACACTTTCCTTTTCATATTTTGCAGTGACCGGATGAACTCATCATTTGCCAAAAGCTTTGGTTACAGAAATTCAAGCAATTTATAATCATCAATTACCACGCGAACAAGTCTTTGACGCAAATTATTTTCTCTCAATGGAACCTGTCATCTTTGCCTTTATGCCATCAGAAATTTGTGCCAACAATTCGAAAAATCAGCATAAAACAGCCATGGTTGCGGGGCATCAATTCAATTTCAGAAAATCCGGCTTTGAAGCTTCCACCAGAAATTACAACAACCAATGGATACCGAATGCTTGTTCCCAATTAAGTGGGTTAACTTGAGAATGAGAGGCAATCCAAAGCACCGATCAAAATTCAAACGCTGCTATTTTGTTATGAGCCAAGCAACATCCCTTCCTTTTCGCTCTCCATGCAGATTTAATTCCTCCAAGGGAACAGAGATGCAAGACCGACATATAGGGGTGCAACTTGGGCTGAGTTTGGCCCGAACCTGGCCCGCCGATCCCAGATTTAGGCAGTGGTAGAACCGCCTGTTGCTGAGACCGAACTCGATTTTTCGAGTTGAACCCAACCCGATTTGAAATCGGTCTGGTTTCGAGTTGATAAGAAACCTAACCCACTCAACCCGAACCCGATTTCAGTAGCCTTATAAGATGAATTTTTGCAAAAAGGGTGCCCTAATATCGACTTCCCGCTCGACCGCTCCAGCTCGATTTGCCTAATTCCTTCCCACTCCGGCCCGCCGCCTTGCCCCTCTGCATCTGCTTCATCGATTACGCCGACCAGCGACTGCTTGCCCCCTCTCCGTCGCCGCCTGTCTTCTTTGGTGTCGACTACCGACTGCCAAGAGCCATCACCAGGCCACCAACTGCTTCTGCCCATCCCAAGTGCCGACTGCCGTCGAGTGTGCCGATCGGCGACCGCTGGTCCGTTCTCCGCTGCCGACTACTGCCCGTCTTCTTCGGTGCCGACTGCCGACAGCCATCACCAGCCACCACAAGCTGCTTCACTGCTTCTGCCCGTCCGATTGCCGACTACCAGTTTGCCATCAAGTGCGCCGAGCATCTCCCTCCTCATCGGTGATCCGCACCATTCACCGAACAGGCCTTGGTCCCTTTCTTCTGCACAACCCCCCCCCCCCCCCGCGTCTTCTCCCTTGACCCATCTTCCTCCTCTTGGTGGCTCAGAGCTCCGCGGACATGCTACTGCTCCAGGTGCAGGCAGCTTATAACCTGTTCGCCCAGCCACTAATCAAAATATATATGGGCTCTGTTTTTTCTCGTGCACAGGGGGAGGTGTTGCCAGCTCGCTCCGGCCAAACATCACAATTCACACTCCAATTTCAACAATCCAAAGGTCAGAGCCTCAAAAAAGAGCCCTAGACTCAATTAAACAGCTCAGGTCATATTTCACCAAAATCCTTTGTTCTATCACATGCAGAAATTGGAGTGATTCTAAACTTTTTTTTGTGTGGGGTTGTTGGGGGTGTAGGGTGGGATGGGAGTGAAGGAACATAGTGGCATAAAAAAGAAAAGAAAAAGTTATTCTAAACTAAAGAGGTCACTAAAGGACAACCAAGTCCTCATCCTGGTGGTAACACCCCGTCACCGACGCCCACTACAGTCACTGCCTCGCCAGCGCTCATCGCCTCGTCGTCCCCTCTGCTCTCGCCTCGACATAATCGCAGCCTGGCGTGACGCGAGGCATTCACCCACGCTCATCGATCCTGTTCGCACTCGCCCAACGGCCGCTCTCTCTCGCCTGACGCCGATTGCCTGCCCCCATCCCTGGCTCCCTACTGTGGACTACCCTGCCCCCGACAACCGCTCTCTCTCACCCGACGCTAGTCGCCTGCCCCCGTCCCTGCCCAAATCGGCGGCGACCCCCCGCTGCGCAAATCGACGGCAATGTAACAACAACAACCAGCGAAATCATCACGGTTGTCATTTGTGGATCCTTGTTGTTGTGTGCTCCTTCTCTCTCTCCTACCGCAAGCAATGATTCTCTTTACCACATTTTCTTATTTTGATTTCTTGACATAATTTCTTATGTTGAAAGGTGTTAGCATTGATTCCCTTGCAATGCTTGTTTATTAATCCTAGTAACTATTTGGACGGCTGTGTTTGTGGGCTTGACTTATAACACTTTAATTTTTGTACAGTCCAATCTTGTAAATATTTTTCATAACAGAAGCATATGTTTACTAGAGATTCAGTCGTGATCATTGAAATTCATTGCTCTTAAAAAATTTCAGCCAACATATGGTGATTTTTGACATAACATTTGCCACTCATTTAAAGCCACGGTAATCATTGATTTTGATCAGTTTCCTCTTTCAATCAATTACATAGCCCTCACAGTAGTGATGTGATCCAACAAGTTCACATCATATAGATTCATTTATTTCTTGATTTTTGACAGGAGTAGTTGGAATTAATCTATATTCAGGTTGAATAGCATATTTTTTGTATGCTGATCTTGGTTTAATTAGTTGAACAGGTTGTTTGCATGATTTTTTGTTGATTATTTGTATGCTGATGTTGGAGATATTATTGAACAGGTTGTTTGCATTATTTATTATTGATTGCTTGCTATTGATTGTTTATATGCTGATATTGGAAAAATTATTTTAATCGTTTATTTGAGAAAATGTTGTTAAATGCATGATAAATAAATTTTTTATTTTACTATTTTAGGTAATTAGTTAATCATCATGTCGTCATCGAACCCATTTGAAAGTGGAAACCAGTCTCATACTCATACGAGATCAAACGCAACACCGGTAGCTGGTAATACAACAGATTCGTGGTCAAAACCCACTAGGGGGAGGACTGATATTACATGGAATCATGTAGTTGAATTAGAAAAAATAAATACAAATGTTTGTATTGTGGGAAGATTTTCTCAGGGGAAGGAATTCACAAGGTGAAAAAATATTTGGCAACTGTAAAGGGTGATGTAGCTGTATGTAAAAAGGTCCAACCTAATGTACTTTTAGACATGAAGGCAAGAAGGCAACGCACAAGCTGAGGGGGAGCAACCTCCTGAGGCACCGCCTGCTCCAGAAGAGCCAGTATCTCCCGCAACGCACGGATCCTACTCACCTCAAGGATCTGCTGCACTCGAACGAGTGCCTCCTACATCATCTCAAGAGATCACACTCTTAAGTATCAAAGAAGAGATTTCGGCTCTTCGGGAAGAAATGGGTCATCAAGAGGATAGGATGACTAGTCTTGTGACTGAGGTCTTGAATGCTATCAATGATATGCATTCCCGACAAGATCGAATCGATCGGGAAATGCGTACCATTCGATACCACCTCGCCTCAGGCCGTCACAAGAAGCGACCCATGCCTGAACTTGATCCCTTCGAATCGGGTTCAGTTCATCGAGAACCCACTCCCGCTCAAGCTTCCTCCTTCTACTCATCAGCCTATAACCGTCCCATCAAACCTATCTCATATCCCATCTCTCAATTTCAATTCACAAAATCTTTGAGAATTGACAAATTTTTGATAGATTGACAAAAAGGGGGAGATAGAATAGGAATTGAGTAGAGAATTGAGTAGAGTTTTTTGAGTTTTGGGTTGGGTAGTTTGTATCTAGGTTTCATTTTTGCTTTACATTGTAAACTGAAAACATGAATGAAATATGAAACTTGTTTATGCTCAAATATGTGTTTTATGAATGATATGTTTGTTTGAAAGCTATGTTCTGAATGTTTGAAAGTTATGTTCTGTTGAAAGCTATGACAGTTATGTTCTGTTTTTGAAATGCAATTATCTTGAAAGGAACAAGCTCAATTTAGTTTTGTCAATCATCAAAAAGGGGGAGATTGTTGGAAACAATGTTTAAAACAAAACAAAATTGACCAAAGCATGAGTTTTGATGATTAACAAAGACTAATTTGAGTATATCAAGTATACTAATGAGTTTGCCAAATGTTTTAAAGAACTGAAATAGTCAAGTCGATCCCCAAGTCGACTTGGACTTCGACTTACGGTGAAGTCGATCCCAAAGTCGACTCCATTATCGACTTGAAACAGAACTTCAAAGGCAAAATCAAAACTGGAAGAATAGCAGGTGAAGTCGCAGGCTAAGTCGACTCCACTTGCGACTTGGGAAGCCAAGTCGCAAACGAAGTCGACCTCACTATCGACTTCAGTCGAGAAAAACTGTCCAAACCTGATTTTGGGGCACAAAGATGCCCAAGTCGCAGACAAAGTCGACTCCAGGTGCGACTTGGGCGAAGTCGCAAACAAGGTCGACTCCATCCTCGACTTGAGAAGTTCAAACTTCAAAAATGCAATTCCAAGCTTATTCCAAGAATCTATTTGAACTTTCTCAAATCCAAAGTAAGGTGCAAAGACTATTCTCAAGATTAACTTGGGTTTTTCAAGTTCAAAGCAAGGATTCATGTTTAAGATCAAATCAAGTCTATCAAGTCCAAGGCAAAAGATACAAGTATGTTTCAAATATTCAAGTCTTAAAGATCAAATGAGTCAGATGCAAAGCAAGGTGCATGAATCAATCTTGCAAGAATCAAACTCTCCTCAGAATCACAAGATTCAAGCCAATCCAAGATGAATCAAGTACAAGCTCTTCAAGAATCACAAGATCTACAAGTATGAGGAGTCATTCAAGAATCAAAAGGACTAAAGGAAGAAAGCCAAGCAATATAGAAGAAAATCAAATGAAGATCAAAGCATTTTTAGCAAAGGCCGAGCCAAGTCGCAACCCAAGTCGACTCCAGGATCGACTTGAGTTGAAGTCTGAGGCCAAGTCGACCCAAGACTCAGACTTGGGAATCTGAAGAACTGGAGTTGCACACGAGGTTAACTCCAGGTACGACTTGGAAGCCAAGTCGCAGGCCAAGTCGACTCCATCTTCGACTTGGAAAATAACGTTCGAATTTTTGAACGTTGGAGATCATTTATTGCGCGCCAACCACCTCTACAACGTTCAAATCTTCCTCACTCTATAAAAGGACACTCAAATGAACGTGAAAGGATATACAAGACTCTCATATACACTACTATACACATTACAAAGTCCAAGGAGAGAAAAGAAGTGCAAGAAAGAGTTTCTATTTCTTTTTCTCCATATTTGAGTGGTCCATATACATTCAAAGGAAGAAAGAGCCTCAAGTTGCAAGCTGCTTCATCGATACTCATCCAAGCTGCTTCTACAATTTCTTCCTCGAGCTAAACCTGCCTACACATCTCTGTAAAGTGTAGTTTTTCTTATTTCAAAGTCTTGTTGTATTAAACTTGATTTAGCTTGGGTAGCTA
Organism: Annona cherimola; assembly: GCA_030490835.1. Lineage (NCBI taxonomy): Eukaryota > Viridiplantae > Streptophyta > Magnoliopsida > Magnoliales > Annonaceae > Annona > Annona cherimola. The sequence continues at coordinate 85,615,945 of CM059972.1, forward strand.
AGATCAAGTATATGTAAAGTAGTGTGTGATTGGAGTGGAACTCATCACCTACTTGTGCTGTGTGCTGTGTATGCCCCCTAGAGCTGGAATCTAGAAGAGAGCGGAGACTCTAAGTATATTCGAGGAATACATAGTGGAACCCAAGTCACAACGGAGTGTGAGCTTGGAAGAGTGGAGTAGGGAAGGTTTGCCCGAACCACTATAAATCTTGTCTTCTGCTTCCTTTTACTGCTTTATCTTAATTGCTCTCTATTTGCTTTCAAAAGGGGATTAATCTTTCAAGGGGTTAAGACTTTAATTTACCAAAGAATTTTTTAAAGAACCCAATTCACCCCTCCCCTCTTGGGTTTTGCCATCAACTCGGGACCAACATTAATGACCCTCTTTCATTTGCACAAACTCCAATTTAGATTATACCGGATCATTCATAGTAGGATTTTATTCCGTAAATGCATTTATTTAGGCCAAAACAAAAAACAATTCTTTTAAAACATGCCAAAATAAACTCGAATTAGAGGGATTATCTTAAGTCCAACTTATACAACTCCACCAAAACATGGTAAATTAAATGGTTTCAATAAAACGAATGCAGTTTTTACTGTTCCAATTAAAACAAATCTTAATAGGTATAACACTAGATGAGTTATATTGACAATAGAAATAGGAATACAAATCACCCATAATTCGCTCAAGGCGTCAGAGTAAACACAAGCAGTTACCATGGGAAACCAAATTATTGGTCTCGTTCAAATTAGCCTTGTACAAGTGCATGGAGACAACAAGATAACGATCCAGAACAGGTCCCATTGATCAACATAAGTCCACGATTCCAACAGCTAACATCCTCACTAAACAATAAATCTCAACTCAGAGCCTTTAGCTCTATCAACTAAACCTATGACAAGATAACTAACACAAACCTCATTGTCCTTAGCTCTAATGCCATTATGGACTTCACATGAAGAATGAAAACCATTTAATCCACGTGACCCCACCTTAGGGTGCAATAAAAGCACTACGTCTACCTTGCTAATTAAAGGGTAATGTTCCCCTCACAAGTAATCCATCAAATGTAACAAAAGCCTAACTGAAATTATTCTAATGTTTCTCTATATGACTCACTATGGAGTTCTCTCACAAATCCTCTCACCATATCCCAAAAACCCAAAGCTTCTAAACAATACCTTCTTAATATCCAAAATTAATCAATAATCTATCTAGCCATATCCATTCATAAATTATTCTCAATGTTCTTTTTTTCAATGTTAATATTTCAAGGGGCACAGTTAGCTTATCATTTTTGGGATCTTCATCCCACATTTCACACTGAGCATCCATGCATATCATCAATCAAGGTATGAAATTATTCTTTACATCATATATGATATCCATGAAAACCTCTAAGGGGATTCATCCCATTCTCCATGTTCAATTTCATTTAGTTTCAACCTACTAACATTCACATAAACATTTCATCAAGCATATGATACGCATCATTTAGGAAATTAAAAAACTCACTTGAAATTAGCACAACATACACCGATGTTAGATATACAAAAATTCAATTTTAAGTTGTCACATGTATACGTTTTCATCAAACGCCTCCAAATCCTATGAATCTTAAAATTCCCAACTTTAGATTTTAATGAAAATTATCCCAAATCGCTCATTTCAAAGCATAATACCCACATGCAAGGTTCAACATATGATTTATGTTTACAACCAAGCATAACTAAGTATATCTTGTAAAACCCTACAAATTGGTGTGTTATGTACTTTATGTAAGGTCTCTAAGATTTTGTAACTAGTTAGAAATAGTAAAACCTGATAATCCTAAAAATATGATTGAATAAGGTTTACTTGTGGAGTTGGTTAAAACTCAACCACCTAAATTTGCATCTCTTTTTTCTTTATGAATGCTTTTTTCTTAACATGGTATCATTAAGGCCATACTGTCATAGATAGTTGAGATCTTGCTGTGAAAAATCATCTTTCCAACACCAACACACAACTTCTCTCCTTCCTCATTGTCGGTGAGATACACGACCTTTGCATATTACATAGCTACCATTATGCCTCTCTCGTCGCCCACTAGTGTCAGCACAATCTCCTTTGATCTCTGTTGTCAGCATCTTCGTTGCATCGATGGAACCCATCTATAGACATCTTCTTCGTCTCCATTAGGGGTGCAACTCGAGTCGGGTTATACCGGGTTGGAGTGAACCCAAATCCTAAGCCAACCGGGTTGGAGTAAACCCAAACCCTAACCCTAAGAATTTAATCCGGGTTCGAACCGGGTTCGCATTGGTTTTGGTTTGGTTTCGGGTTAGAATTCGGGTTACCAATAAACTATTTTTTTCCAAATTTAATTGTAATCTAAAGAAAATTATTGGAATATACATACCTGTGTTTATGAAGTAAAGCCTCATGCTAAATTCTGCAACATAATGCTGAATTCTGCAATATTCTTTGAATGAACTATGCAAGCAATTTTTCGGCACCCTATAGACACAAATAAATGACAGATTAGTTAGTTTTATGACTAGTTGGTCATTTCTATTTAATAGCTAATGGAAATGACTCAAGTGTAGCAAATAGAAAATGAACATATCATACCAACTATTGTAATTAAAACTAAACATTATCATACAAATTGCTGAAATTGAATTCAAACTGAATATTTATCATACAAATTGCTAAAATAGAAATTGACCACTTGTCATACCAATAAACTTAAAATATGAATCAAATTTATACTATAATCTGAAATTCAAACTAACAGATTTCTCATATTTACAGAAAGTATAATATGAAATAGATTTATCATGCCAACTCAAATTCAAACATAATCCACATAACAGTTATTCAAAGCAATTAAATCTAAATACACTAAGCATAATGGTTCAACATTCCAATCTAATTTAAGTGCAATCCAAATTTAAAATGACAATATAAACAAATCTCAAGTTTAAATAAGTTTACATCCACTTTTAAAAAAATTCAAAATTCAAATGAGTTCATGTCTCCAAAAAAAAACATGTATAATTTATGAAAAAATTATATAAATTACACCGGGTCGGGTTTTGGTACCGGGTTGATGCGAACCCAGTTTTGGTTTCGGGTTTCTACGGGTCGGGTTGAATCCAGGTCTATTTTGGAAAAAATCTAAAAAATAAAATCCATTTTTTATTTTGGTACCGGTCGGGTCAAGCGGGTTCGGACCGACCCGGTACCAAGTTGCACCCCTAGTCTCCATATGTTTGGTATATCTAGTAAAAAATAGCACATCTTCTCAACCTCAAAATCTTTGCTCCAATTAATTCGATCGCATTTGAATTTGATCAATCATTGTTGTTGTCACTCACAACAGCCCATCTCACCATTCACAGTTGGTTGTCACAACCATGTACACTTTAGAAGCCATCATGGGGTTGTTCCCTTGAATCATGAGAGAGATCAATCAACCCCTAACCTATTCCAACTCGATGATTTACTGGAACTCTCCCATTATATCTAGATTTGTCGATCCAAAGGATCTAAAATTGAAGGAGTTGCTTACCACTAGAATTGTTGCTAACAAGTTGTGATTCCTCTTTTTCACATCAATCAGTAGTTGGTTTGTGTGGCGCCCCGAACCAAGGTGCCTAGAAGCCTTACTCCGGGACCGTTTTTGATTGGTAAATGTGACTCAGGATTGTTGCCCTGATCACATGGCAGAATTTTATATATATATATATAACATCAATACATGAAAAATTGTCACCATTCATTCAATTGGAAATATATTTCACATATCACAGTTATAATCACAACCCGTTCATAAAACATCATCATTGAAAAGATTTACTTTTCCATTTCAAAATTTCATCATTGTCTTTACATAAAATTTACATATACAACCTTTATATCAAAAATCTACATATATTTTGCATGTTGCCTTCATCATCATTTCCTGTCTATTATTGAAAAAGCATGGGTGAGTAATAATACTCAGTAAGCAAGCCATACATAATTTTTCAATCATTTTCATGCATTTCATAAAATGCAAATACAATGCATACATAGCATTCATGACATTCCTTTAGATGCGACGCTAGCTAGGCGTCTATCCCATACATGCTCCCATTTCAGGGAGGTCGCCGCCGGCCTAGGCCTATATAAGCAACTCGGCAATAGCGAGGGGGACATTCGGTCCGCTTACTACCTCGACTATAGCCTATTCCTCGTGCACATGCTCATTTACATACACATGCCGGCATGATATTTGTAAACCATAAACGATTTCATAAAAAGCATTTAATAAACAATTTAACAAACGTACTTCAGTTCATGTAAAGCAGTTATAGGTATGACCAACCTTAAATAAATTTCATAAAGCAATTTGTAAATAATTTCAAGCATTTTGGAAATAATTTGCAAAATATATAACTTGCTTACCTTCTCAGCTGGTGTCCTCGACTTTTTCTTTTCCTTTTTCTATTCAAGGAAAAAGGATATTTCATTTCTTCTATTTAAGCTACTTCCTATGCATGCTTTATAATATTTGGGCATTATTTCTTTATACGGATATTTTTATCCATAGGTTCTTCAAAAATTTCGTCCTTATATTTAAATATTAATCTTAAATTTTCTCCAAAATCACGTTGTTTACTGTAGCAAATTACTGCAGCAGATTACTGTTCATCCGAGGTTATTGTTCACAGTAACGTGGGTTACTGTTCACAGGTTCCAGAAATTGACATTTTTTCCAAAAATAAAAAATACCATGACATAGCTTATGCTTAATATATCATGGAAAAATTTATAAATTTTGAATTTATCATCATTAACTTGGCTAAATAAATCATTTTCTCCATATACTAAAAATCAACATAAATTCTCTTAAGCATAATCCTTAATTTCAAAAATCATGAAATTAATATATCATCATTCCAACATCATATTCATTCATCCCAAATCATCATTTATCAATTTTGGAGCATTATTTACACATATCATATGTTTTCTTCCCGAATGCTCTAGCTTTGCTCCAAATTTTTGATGTTTTGGCATAATTTCGCATAAGCATTATAACTATACTTATTTTCTCATACTTAGGCATTATCTAAGCATGGTTTTACCCTGCTTAACATCCAAAAGAAATTTGGATAGAAATCACTTACCCGAAGTGGAGATATCTCTCTTTTTCTCACACTTTCTCTCTCTAACTTTCTCCTTTTCTTTCCTTGGAATTGTGGGAGGGTTTGGGAGCTGGAATTTGCTCAAGTTGGAGCTGGGTGAATGTGCTCTTGGACGTTCACCCCTGCCCCCTATTTATAAGGTTTAATTTTTCATCAAATTGGAATTTACCCCCCCTTGCTTGAGGTATTAAACTGTAAATGTATTTTTTTATAATTTTAAAAAGGTACATTAAGCCAAGAGCAGCCCACCCTATGCCTGTTCACGCCCACCCTATGCAGCCCTATTTTCCTTGATTTTTTTATTTATTAAAATTATTTATTTTAAGCTAATTAAATCCTAGCCCTTGATTTATGATGATGATGAATTTAAACCATTGATTTTTGGTCAAATATTCACCCACCCCCTGCCACGCCCCTGCCATAGCTTCTGTTCATTTATTATTTTTTTATTTTTAATTATTTATATTTAATAAAAGTCAAATGGTATTAAATGAAAAAGATAAGTTACTTTTTTATCTCCATTTGACGTTTTATCTTTACCCTTGATTTGTGATTTTCATCATATCTTAACCCATTCATCATGTTCATCATGAATTTTTAACCATCCATAAAAAAATTTCATCTAAATCCGATGCCCGGATTGCAAATTATGAATTTTTCTTTCATTTTCCACAAAAATCTAAAATTTGATTAAAATATCAAAAGAATTGTTATTTCATCCTGTAGTGATTAAATCTCCTTTTTATCTTTTTGTGATTAAGTTAATCCAAGTGATTAACTCTTAATCATGTGTCTTAATCCCTGATTACTATTCACGTTGGTTAAATTCTTAATTGCATTATTTTAATCTCAAATACACATATCCACAAATATAATCCATAAATTTTCATTTATCATAAAAATAATTACAAAGAATCTAGGGTTTACGTACAACCCGAAATGACGCGTATATGGTCTGGGTTTCACAGTTTTCTAGCGTTCCTTTTCATTCACTCGATGTTGCCAGATCTGTTGTGAACTAAGTTAGCAAATTAAGCACAGTCCATATTTTGATAGTTAACAATCCAAATTTAAGAATTTAAAGATACTACAAATGTATTGAAATGTTTTTAGTTAGAAATCTTCAAATATAATCATGACAGATTAAGTCGCAGAGTCAATTTAATTCAAGTATTAACTTAGGTCAATTCGATACCAAAGTCGACTCCAAGATTGACTTCGACAGCCATTTTTAAGTTAGCATTGAAATTATAGGACAAATAACCAACAATGCAACTTGCATTAACATATCAATAGGACAAACAACAATGATATCCAATTATAATTTCAACATCTCGGCAACATGGCCCTTGATCCTATGCTCCCGGGAGCATTGAGCCTCAATGCTCCCAGGCGCATATACCTATTTTTTATATTTTTTTTCAAAAAAATTTCATGAACTTGTTAACCTAAGTATATTTAATGTATGTATCAATTTTTACTATTTTTGGGGTATTTAATATATTTATTTTTTATTTTTAAAAATCAGTGGCATTTTAGTAATTTAAAATTACCTAAAATGCCACCGATTTTCAAAAATAAAAAATAAATATCTAAAATACCCCAAAAATGGTAAAAATTTATACACATATTAAGTACATATAAATTAACACTGTTGTAAAAAGATTTTAAAAAAAATAAAAAAACATAGGTGTATGTGCCTAGGAGCATGCAACACTGCATGCTCCCAGGAGCATAGGATCAGGGGCCCAACAACAATATCATGATTTCAACAGTTTTGCACATTCTAAAACCAATGACTATGAACACGAAATAGTATCAACAAATGACAGAACTAGAACACAATTTCCAAGTTCTACACCTAATATTACTTAATCAGACTTGAATATACCTATAGATCATGGAACTTGAGAAATCAAGCCACAAAATACAGGACAGTCGAATTAATGGTGTTTGCCTAATTTTAGATTTCATTTTCTGCAAAATGTAATGTAACAAACAATTAATCATATGAGAAAAGAAAAATAGAAATGGAAAAATAAGAAACAACATCTAAATAAGGAGATGGGTTTACCAAGCAAGAAAAAAATTGACATCGCTATGAGCACTAGAGAGCATGCTGGTTGAAGTTGATTTGCCAAGCAAGACAATTGAGCAAGGCTTGCGGTTGTACAAGTTGTTAATCAAAAATTTGTAGTTGAGAGCAATAAGAAGGATTTTTAGTTTTCATGAGTAGGGTTGAGAGCAGGTTGGTTATCGATTTCCCCTTTTCGGTGCTAGCAGTGGAGGGAGCTATGGATGAGGGTTTTCGGCCATGAAGGAGAAGCTATGGAGGAGGGCTTTCATTTTGGCGTTGGAGATGAAGGGCTTTCATTTCGGCGCTGGAGAGATGGTCAAAAATTAGGAAGGAAATTTGGAATTTCGTATGGGAAATGACATTGGAATGCAAGCCGACACGGGAAATTAGGGTTAAGAAGGAAATTTGGGCACCATCTCTCTAATGCATGTGCCACAAAAGCGCACACTCTCTTTGTGCACACAACACATAAGTCGCGGCATCGTTGGTTATACTTGAACAAGGGAGGTGTAACATTAAAATCATTTACATATTTATGCGGTTATACATATATAATATTTGTTGAAATCAATGGCAAATTAAGCAAAATCTGTATTTTGATGATTAACAATTCAATTTGAGTAAGTTTTGGGTACTAATATGTTTTGTGAAAATATTTAAAGGTTATAAAAATGAAAAATCAGAATCTAACAGATCAAGTTGCAATCCAAGTCGACTCAGCTATCGACTTGAGTCAAGTCGATACCCAAGTCGACCTCAGAAGAGACTTGGGAGAAGAAAAACATTCCAGTGCTGAAAATTGATCTAAGACAGATGAAGTCGCAAGGCCAAGTCGACTCCATCTGCGACTTGGGTAAAGTCGCATACCCAAGTCGACTCCAGCATCGACTTCAAGAGCCCAAACCTTCTAGCGCTGAAAAAGGGATCCAAGACAAGTAAAGTCGCAAGTCCAAGTCGACTCCAGTTGCGACTTGGGTGAAGTCGCAGACCCAAGTCGACTCCATCATCGACTTTAGGTATTCAAAAGTTCCAGCGTTGAAATTTGAGTATGAAACTAGTGAAGTCGCACACCCGAGTCGACTTCACATGCGACTTAAGTGAAGTTGGAACCCAAGTTGACTCAGGCATCCGACTTGAGTCAGATTGAAGATGGTTTTAGTCCAAGACAAGCAAATCTACATGATAAAGCCATTCAAGACTATATTCTAATCAAGAAAAACTCACTTGGCCATTTCTAAGGATTGCAAAATCAGGATTAGGGGTGCAACTTGGGCCGGGTTCAGCCCGAACCCGGCCCGCCGAACCAGCAGTTTGGCAGTGTTAGAACTGCCTATTCTCCAGCCCGAACCCGATTTCTCGGGTTGAACCCGAGACCGATTTGACGATTTCAGGTTGATAAGAACCCGAACCCGAATTCAAAGCTTATAGTATATTAGTGATTTTTCCTGCGATGGCCGATGGATGCCCTGATTTCGGATTTCCCCCCCAAAATTTTCCTGTCCGCCAAATCCAATCTTCCCACTGCGGCACTGCCCACAGCCCTCTCCAGTCTCCACTCTCTAGAATCTAGCTTGCGCGATTCTCCTCTGCAGGCAGCAGATCTCGGCGACTGCGATTAGCTTTTGTCGTCCAGATTCTCCTTCACCAGCTCCGACGTCGGCGAGCTCGTCCCGGCTACGGCACCAGCAGCAGCACCTAGCACCCAGCACGGCAGCCGCGGTAACGGCCGGCTAGTCGCCCACCGCAGCTGGCACCTTCTCGTGCTTCATCCTCTTCCTCAGTTCCTCCGATGTGGCTGCGCTGATTTCCTTCCGTTCATCGTCCATAGACAGAGATCCAAATCAACTTTTGCGGAATTGGGATCCCATCTCCCCAAATCCATGCTCCTAGAATGGAGTCATCTGTTCCAAGCCTGACCAACGGGTGGTCGCACTCAATCTCACCAATGCCAGCCTCGTCGGTCGTCTCTCCATTGACCTTCTCACACGTCTGGAAAACCTCCAGAATGTGAGCCTCGGAGGGAATTCCTTCTACGACAGCCTATCCACCACCAACACTACTCCGCCGCCCTATAGCTTCCAACTTCTGGATCTTTCATCCAACAACTTGTCTCAATCCATCCCGCCAGCATTCCTGCAATCCTGCAACCGTCTCGTCTCCCTCAACCTCTCCAGCAATTCCATCTCTGGCGGTCTTTTCCTTTTCCCTCCATCGCTTTCCCAGCTCGATGTCTCCCGCAATCAGATTTTGGATTCTCAGCTATTGAACTATTCGCTCTCCAACTGCCAGAATTTTCAGTATCTCAACTTGTCTGCCAACAAGCTTACAAAACAACAACTATTTTGGTGGAAAAATCTTCATTCAATTTGTTAATAAATTTCATTAGGATCAAAATATTCCTGAAAATTTGTGGTGATCTTGAATATGCTATAATCTTGACTAGCTTTGTTTTTCAATTTTTCAGGTGGGTAAGAAACTATCAGAACTAATTCGGGATTTAGGTGTGCAGGCATCACTGCATCAAGAATTGAGCACGACAACCCACGCTGCCCACCTCTGTAATTACCTTTCCTTCTATAACTGTCATTTCGTTTCAGTCCTTAAATTATGTTTTTCCATTTCGTAAGTTAGAACATGATTTGATTTGCATTCTCGTATGAAACACCTCATCTTAGTAAATTCATGAAATCTTAGACTTAGACCTAACTTGGATGTTGTGATTTGAAGTTGTATTTTTAAACTTGTTATAATCTTATTTGTTTTGATATTATTGTATTTTTGGGATTATTTTCTTTTCTTATGATTGATATTATAAAGTTTGTCTAATGGTCGGATGCTAATATTTCTATATATGATTGTGATATTCATGTTAAATTGCAGGACGGACAAAGGTTGTACTTCTACATTCATCAAAATATGGTTGCTATTCAACTTAATGCGAAGAGAATGCCCAAAACAGGTTTTTCTTCTTACTACTCTTAAATGGTATTTAAAATTTTTTTGCTTTCTTCTAATAAATTGTTATTTTAGATTTTTTTAGCAATAGATTTGTGATTAAATGAGTGTATGATATATATTTATAGTAACATGTCAACCCGAAACTCAACCCGAGCCCGAATTTCAAAAATAGGGTTAGGGTTGAGGTTTTACAAATAGGGTTAGGGTTAGGGTTAGGGTTGAAGATTTACAAATAGGGTTAGGGTTAGGGTCGAGGTGAACCCGAGTTTCATGAGCCCGAGTTGCACCCCTAATCAGGATTATCAAAGTATCTTAAAACCAAGACATGAAGATAAGATCTCCAAGAGCAAATTGAACATGTCAAAGTTTCAACAAAGATTAAATGCATCAGTGGAAGAACAAATACAAGATCAATATCAATCCAGCAAATTGATTTCCAAAGAATTCAAGTTCATCAAGTAAATACAGAAAGTAAAGTCACACCCGAAGTCGACTTCACCTGCAACTTGGGTGAAGTCCAGGACCAAGTCGACCTGAAGTAGAAACTTGAAACATTGCTGAAGACCAAAGTCGCACCCGAAGTTGACTCCAGTCTGCGACTTGGGTGAAGTCACATCCGAAGTCGACTCCATCTACGACTTGGGTCGCAACAATTGGAAAAATTTGAACGTTGGAGCATTAAATGTTCGCCACCTACCTCCAAACGTTCGAATTTGCTCCACCATTATAAATATGCATTCAAGTGAATGAGCTAGAGGTTAGATAGAGCATTAACTGAGATCCAACTACCATCATCTTCAAGCATTAAGTGATCAACACAAGATTCTAGTGAAGAACTACGCTTCAACTTGCTGCACTCCTTAAAGCTGATCATATCAACTCTTCTACAAGTTCTTTCACAAGCTGAAACTTGCCTACACAATCTGTAAAGTGTAGATTTCTTTATTTGATTTGTTATTTGTATTTGGTACTTGGTTTAATATTGGAATTTTGAACCAAGTGAAAGCAAAGTAGTATTGTGACTTGAGTGGGACTCGTCACCTACTTGTGCTGTGATTTGTACACGCCCCCTAGAGCTAGAATCTAGAAGAGAGTTGCTGCTCTAGTTGTATTTGAGAATACATAGTGAAAACCAAGTCGCAAAGGGTGTGAGCTTGGAAGAGTGGAGTAGGGGAGGTTGCCCGAACCACTATAAAAATCTTGTCTATTGTTGTGATTTACATTTTTGTTTTATTGCTTTATTACTCTCTATATTTTCCATTTGTTTCATTGAAGGGGATTAAATCAAACAGGGGCAAATTTCTGATTAAGTGAAAAAATTTTAATACCCAATTCACCCCTCCCCTCTTGGGTAATTGCCATAAACTCGGGACTACCAATATTGTTTAGAAACATAACTTATATTTTCTATTGCATTGGTATAAGATGTTAGTCTGATTGATGCTTTAGAACTGATGCTCGATCTTTGACGTCGATCTAATTGATGATGAAGACTGATGCACTGCTATTTTGTAATAAAATGTGGCATTAACATCTTTGCTAATAAAAAAAACTAATTTTATCCATACCTACAATTTTAAAAGTCTTTCATTTGTGCTAACACTTTTACTAATCAATTTCATTCATGCCATCGGTAACTGCTTTTTCAAGTTAAATTAGTTATGAATTGACAAAAATGTCTTGGATTGCTAAGAATGATTATGCTTGCTTTGGAGCATTTTCGTCTATTCATAACCCAGTTAACTTGAAAATTTAATAAATTTACTATGAATGAAATTAATTTAGAAAAGTGTTGACATCAATAAAAGACTTTTAAAATCCTTGTTATAAATGAAAATAAGTTCACTTTTCATTGACATAGATGTCAATGCTCCTAATAAAAATTTTATTGGAACTACTCTAAACTTGCCAATTCACATCAAAATTCTACTTAGCCCTCAAAAATAATTTATTTGACATGAGAAACACTTACCTTAATTAATCCTAAAGGGGTACTAACTAATCAAACACTCCAAGTGGGTTGGATTCTCATTGCAAATAGAAGCTCCATTCCATTTTCGCTTCAAACATTTAAACTTGATTCCAAAATATTGTAACCTTCATGCATATTCCTTAGGTGCCCAATACTATAACTAAATTATTCATTTTACTAACCTTAAAAAAAAGTTATTCATTTTACTAAAATATGATGGTTTCATTTCAATGCAACTAGCTAAAAATTCTATTTTTATTATCTTTTTGAATTTTTTATAAAACTCTTAATCTAGATGTATTTAACTTATGTATTAAGTTTTATGATTTTTGAAAATTTGTATACATACTTAAAATTTTTAAAATATTGATATTTTAGTCATGTAAAAAGTACTGCAACCATCTATGTTTAAAATTCAAATATATATATATATATTTAAAAATGATAAAACTTGGTTTATAAATTAAATGCACTTAAATTAAGAGTTTTATAAAAAATATTTTCAAAAAAATAAAAAAAGAATTTCAATGTATACGGTTGGATTGAGACATCCTCCAAATATGACTCATGCAAAATATGACCTCTCAACTCATTTCCTTTATTTCTTTACTTATAAAATAGGTTTAATGGTCTCAATCACAACCAACACATCTAATCACACAATTAATACCTCAAACACAATTATTTGCTTCGCTAGCACATCTTTAATCATGCTTAGAGTTACTTTCTTTTGTACTTTTACCTCTATTTAGGGTCCTCACTTATTTTGATTATCTCAGGTTTTTTGAGGTGAAATCTTTACAAATAGGCTTCATTGTCTTGGTTTATCCAATCCATGCTCCCAACTCATCCTAAAATTATCCCAATACATTCCAATCATGGTTGACATCTTACTCATGCTTATAAGCATTGAGAATTCTATCTAAATTAAATTCAAAAGTTGACCTCTTTGATTTCTTTTAACTCAAAACTTAAAATTCAAATAAGAAGTTCTAGCCATATCAATAGCTCAAACACTTACCAACTTACTCAAAAGACATAAAATTGATTTCAAGTTACACAGCCATGCCATTCACCTAAAATTATTTGGAATCTTGATAACTCAAATTTTTGAATATACCTTAATTCACTTGAGTTATCATGCAAGTACACGATCTCAAGTGCCCAGGACATTATAAAAATAACTATAATTTTGTTTCATCATAACACTTGGAAATTTATTCACACATTAAAAAATCATTTGTCTCTTAGCTCTAGTTTCTCTCTAAGCCTTAAGAACTTGTTTAGGCTAGGTTGAGTTTTTATTTTTATTTTTATAAATATGATTAGAGTAGAAAATTTCACTACCTGGTTAACCTAGCCTAATTTATACTTCTGCATAAATCATAAATAAATTCTTTAGTTAGTTATATTTTCAACTGATGTATATGTGAAAGTTTAGTACTAATGTGATTTTCTGAAATCTAAACTAACCATCATATGTAAAAATCTATATAGTGAGTAGAAAATACAAAATTTTCATCCCAAAATAATCATAATATTCTACAAACTAATTATATATAATAGTAAATATAACTCCCATTCCCCTTTATTTTTCTTAACAATTTCTCCACTGGAAAGTTGCATATTGAATTTTTTTCAGATCAATTAAACCCTATAAGTTTGCTCAAAATCGACCTATTGTTTCACATATTTGCAAAATTGACCTTCTGAATTTGTGTTGTTTGCAAAATTAACCCTCCCTTAACTGCAAATTTGTAAAATTAAGAAACGCAAGTCCTAAAATGAAACAATCAATAACAACGTTGATTTTAAATAATGCGAACATCGGTTGGAGTTGTAAAATTGCAAAACGTATGATTGAAAATGCAATTTCTCATATTAAGAGGGTCAATTGTCAAAAAACCTCCAGTTCCTTCCAAGTCCACTGGATTTTTTGGGAAAATTGCGCCATAGACCCTCTAACTATGCGTATTGGCATTTTGGACCACGACGTTTGCGTTTTAGCATTTTAGACCCCCGAAAGTTTTGACCTTTGCATTTTACCCTCCGCGCCCTCATGGCGTCAAGAAAGTAGTGCCTGGCCGTCTGAAATGATGAGAATACCCATGACAGAACAGAAAGGCAGAGGCCACGACACCAGGCCCTTCTCAACCCTTCGCAAAACTCTTACGGCCAAAAATCCCCAAATTGAAACGCTACCTCAATCGATACTCCAAAATCGAATAACATTCGGCGGCCTAATCTCTAGATTGGAAACAACAGCCTAATCTCTGGATCGATTGCGTCCGACGGCAAATCGGCAAATCGTGAATCAATACGGAACCCATTTTCTCCTTTCATGTGCAGAAGATGAGGTTTTGACTGCTGAAACCCATCCAACAGCTCTCGCTAGTTTGAGATGAGGAGGAGGGGGATTGCAAAGAGGTGAGGTCATATGAAATTTTAGTTTTTATAAGCGGCTTTGTTCCTTAGTGTATGTGTATGAAGGGACAGCAACAGGTGCTTACGAGGTCTGCTCTTTTACTGGTCTTGTTTGTCGGGAAGCAAAATCACAGTGGTCCCATTTTTTATGCTTTTAGATGTCAGTGGTATGAGGTCTTTGTCGTGATATAGTGGGAGGTGGTCCCCTGTGTCCCCAATACCACACATATTCAAGCCATTTGCATTTTAAAAAGTAAAACACATTTGCACTAAGTAAGTGAAGTGAAGAACGGAAAACTCACTGATGGGGCCACATTCAACCCATTATTCTGTAATATTTCGACTATGGTAACAACATTAACAAGAGAGTACAAACATCACAAATTAGGACACATGAGTGGAGTTTCACTTTCTCATTTTTGTTTACCAATTCTTTGCACGTGTAACTAAATTCCAATTGGAGTAGGAAGAGTCAGGACTTCCCTTTTCAGACTTCATTATTTGAATGTGTAGAATTTCTAACAAAACTGTTCTCTAAACAATATTTTCTGACATCTTACCAAATGCAAGTCTGACCTCTTCAAAATCCCAATAGGATGGTATTTTTGTGGGCATTCGTGGTTGCCTATGTTTGCCTTTGATGTGGTAGGATCTAGAAAGTACTTTTTTGTATATTTTTTTGGAGGTTTCAGATTATCAATTTGAAGCATTTATGAACTTATCTGATTTGCAATGGGTTCATATTTTCATTTGCAAGTTTTTTCAACCATAATATGTTGCTATATGACCCTGACCACCAGATTATACTTTGTTGTGCTCCTACCCTAGACTCTTGGTTTTCCAAGAGTACTCTGACGGCTGAGTGATTTGTTTCTAGATGCATGTACCAAATTATCTGGTTCAGTGATCAATAACCAGTAATAAGAGAGTGGCTTTCTCTCCACTCAATAGATATTTGTACCTTAATGACATGAATTTTCTTCTTCTATTTTGCTTTGTATACTGCATAAAAGGATGGATGTTGCTTAATTTTGTCTTCACTTGGGGATTCTTATATGCAGGAAGACAGTCGAGGTGGTTGATGTGACGGTATGGTGGCACTACGGGGGTAGATTTGTGTATAATGTAGACGAGGGATGTGACGAAAACTTGGGTGGAGAATTTGGTATATGTAGAGCTGTAGTGGGGACCTATACTCTATGTCAGATGAAAGAATAGATGGCAGTAGAAACGGAAATTCCTGGCGATCAATTGGACTTCTGGTGTGGAAGCAAGAAGAAAGTTTTGATATCAGATGACGATGTGTTGCGCAAGTGTCTCAAAGAAGCCATACAAGATGAGTGCATGGATGTGTGGGTTACACCAAAAGCAGGAGTGCAATGGGTCTCAGAACCAAGACTGGAGAGGAGTTCAAGAAAGTCCACAGGCTGCTTGAATGTATTTGTCAAGGAAGAGTTAATTGAAGTTGGTCAAACTTCTGAGGTGGCAAATGATGTTGAGAAGAATGTCATCGAAAGTGCAGCAACCACAACTGCAGAAAATGAAGAAGAGATAATTGAAGTTGGTCAAACTTTAAAGATGGCAAATGATATTTAGAAGAATGTCAATGAAATTGCAACAACCACAAATGCAGAAAATGAAGAAGAGAGGATTGAAGTTGGTCAAACTTCTAAGGTGGCAAATGATGTTGAGAAGAATGTCAGTGAAAGTGCAACAACTACTAATGCAGAAAATGAAGAATCTATCGCAGAAGAAAATGCCAGCAACAGACACGGTGAGTGGCTCAAGTGGTTTGGAACAGTTATGGAAAGTCAGTGTGATGAAACCACTGGTGGAATGCCAGCGAAAAATATGGACAGCACAATGAATGACTGTGATGAAATTGCAGATGGAATGCCAACAGAAAATATGGACAGCACAATGAATGATAGGGACAAAGGAGATGGCTATGATAGTGCAGATAGTGATGACTCATTCATTAAAGTGCATGAAGACTATGATGGGAAAGTGACTTCGCATCAATATGATCCATATTTCGATGAAAAGGACCCATATCTACGTGTCGGCCTCGAGTTTGAAAACAGAAAACAGAAAACAGTTGGAGCTAGTGATCCGACAACATGATATTGTGAACGGGTTTGACATTAAGTTTGTGAAGAATGAGTGTTATCGCTTGACTGCTACCTGTAAGATTGATGGTTGCCCATAGCGAATACTTGCATCGAGAAAGGCTGATGGGGTCACCTTTGTTATCAAGACATATAACAATGTTGAGCACACTTGCACTGTTGCTGAAGCGAGCGGAAACAAAACAGCAAACAAGTCATGAGTCTCCAATTCTCTTGAAATTCTCTTGAAAAGGAACTTCATGTTAATAACAATTTAACAGTCAGACAATTGAATAATGGGTTGCATGCCAATTTTGGGTTAACTTTATATTATTGGAAGGTATGGAGAAGCAAAAAACAAGCTATGGGAAAGATAATTGGCACCGAGGATGACTCTTTTGCTTCCCTTCCGACATTTTTCAATACAATTGGCAAGACCAATCCAGGCACCATCACACATATCAAGACTGATCTTGACCCCCATTTTCAAAGAGCTTTTTTGTGTATTAAGGCCTGTAAAAAGGCATTCATGGAAGGTTGTAGGTCATATATTGGATTAGATGGAGCTTTTCTGAAAGGTGGATTCAAAGGAAATCTACTGGCTGCAGTGGCTAAAGATGCGGAAGGGCATATTCTGCCGATTGCAATTGGAGTTGTGGAGTACGAATGCTATAGTAGTTGGATATACTTTCTAACTCTTTTGAAGAGAACAGTAGGAGAAGGAGAATTTACCATCATGTCGATCGACAAAAAGGTCTGATGAAAGTCGTAGCTACTGTATTCCTAAATTCAAGACATCGGTACTGTATGCGGCACTTAGGAGGTAATTTGAAAAGGAAGATTTTTGGGCAGAATGACGTAGTTAGAAAATTGTTTTGGGCAACGTCAAGATCATATACTCAGGCAGAATTCAAGCACCAAATGAGAAGAATAAAAGAGATCAGCCCACAAGCATGTGAGTGGATCGAGAAAATTGACCCCAAACATTGGTCTAAAGCCTATTTTCCTGACAATGCCCCATGTTCAGCAATTGATAATAATTTTGTGGAGGCATTCGACGCTTGGATTAATGCAGCCAGGGAGATGCAGATTTGTCAACTTTTTGACAGTTTTCGCACAAAGGTGTTAGAATGGTTCAATATAAGGAGTGCTAAAGGCATCTCATCACATTCAAGCTTGTCAGAGAAATCTTCAAAATTGTTAGAGAAGATTGGAGTAAAAAGGAGGCGGGCAACTTTTTTGCATTGTGAGAATGAAGAGTATGAAGTTACTCACGGTCAAAACACCCATGTGGTTCAGTATGGGCTCAAAAAATGCAGTTGTTGGCAATGACAATTAGAAGGAATGTCCTGTCTTCATGCATATAGAGTTCTTCTTTGGCGTCGAGAAGATCCAATTTCCTATTGCAATTGGTTTCATACCATGGATTCATATAGGAAAACCTACGAACATGGGTTTCACGCCATGCCTAGTCAACAGTTTTGGGAAGCCGATATAGATGGTATTATACTTCTTGCCTTACTTTTTCCCCTTACTTGTTGTGATCTCTAGCTGCTTATGTTTTGCACTATATATTATCGTAGGTATGATTGTCTTACCACCAAATGTTGAGAAGACTAAGGGTAGACCACAAACTGAACGAAGAAGAGGGTTAGAAGAAGGACCACCGCAGCATGTGAAGAGGACAAGTGGTAAGATACATTGTAGCCTTTGCAGAGGAGAAGACCACAATCGAAGACGATGCCCTAATAAAGGACAAAAGGATGCAAATCATCCAGGGCCTGTAATGAGGAATCCATCTTCACAAGCTTCTACGCAATCGTCTCAATCAGAAGCTGCCACACAAGTAATGCATGAACCAAGACAGACAACCAAATGCAGAACCTGCTCCCACAACTCCTATTGGGCCATCAACTTCACAACCATTGAAGCGTTGTATCAAGAAGCTCGCACGGAAGAGGACATTTGCGAGCACCCAATGGCCACCTCAACAAGTTGTTGGATATGAGATTTGTTGGTGAATGTTACAGCCAAATTTGTTGGTCTTTTTATTTTTTTGTTAGGGTGAATGTAACTAGCTTTTAGCTATTAACAAATATTTCATGGATTTATAAGTTTTTGTGTCGTAGATCCAATAGGAAAATGCCATTTTCTTATTTATATGGATCCATGGTTTTTTTAATTTCTTATTATTGTGAATCTTTTGACATATGATGTACATATTTACCTATTTTCTGGTGACCCGACGATCTGATAGGAAAATGCCATAATTTTGTGTTATACGGATTTGATAGGAAAATACGAAAATATTATTATTATTTTAATTAACTTATTTATTGTGGATCTATGCCATTTTCTAGCTTTTTGACAGATATTGCACAGATTTATAGCTTCCATGCCAACATTCAGAAATTGACAAACAAGTTTTCAAACACAAGCTAATTCATTGTTCAACAATTGTCACCACGAACATGAAAAAAACCCAACATATCATACGGTTATCTAGTTGACAAGTTTGAAGTTAAATACATTAGTACAAATCATCCATTTGGATCAGAAACACAACATATGTTGACATTTATGGTCAAGCTTGTCATTCTTCTAGTGATCCCATTAGTTGAAGTTGCTTTTTTCATTTCAGCTAACTCTTTCTTCACAACCTCTAACTCCGCCCTCAAGTTATCATCAGTTTCGGTGGAGCACTCGCTTTTGCCTTCTTCTACCACCACCATCAGTTCATTGGGTTCATATTCATCACACCATCGAAAGAAATTACATTTCTTCACATCCTACAAAATAAGTGCAATAATACAAACAAATTACATCATGATATAAGGAGTTATCCAATTCGCAAATGTAGTAATCATAGTATTTTTTCATACCTTTTTGGGGCACCGGTAAAACCACCTATTTGGATTCCTGGATGTCCTAGGCATAAAAACTTTACAAGTACCCATTCCACAGGAGCATTGAATCTCCTTAATCCAACCAGGGACAGTCCTGCTTCCACATAAAAGATGTCATGCCGTCTATTTCAATTTATGCCATCTTAGTGAAAAAAAATACAATCATATGCTAATGCAGATCACAAGCTATTGAGGCAAAAATAAATATTTTATATTAATTTACAGCCACCATTGTGCACTATTTTGGGCAGTCAGTTGCGGGCGACAAATGATTACTCTTTATGATCATTTTAATCATTTTATTACGGTTATGTAATAGCTGCGACATCATAAATATTTTACTTCCATGTTTATGTACTTCTTGTAAGATCTCATTATGCTGCAAGCACGTATTCATCAAATTTTTTTTTAAAAAACATGCAAGATCTCAAACATGCTTGCAGCATATTCATCAATAAAAAATAACAGACAAGATCTCGTTATGCTTGCAGCGTATTCACCGAAAATTTAAAAACCAGCGTCAATCCACGCTCGTCAATCCAGGCTCGATAAAAAAATCCAGGCTTGTATTCATCGGTTTCCCAATTTATATGCTACTGTCCACACGCATGAGACAATGCAAATTCCTAAAATTAAATGAACAAATACGTTACCTTTTCTCAGCCATTGCAAATATCACCTTCTCAGCATCGATCTCCCTTCCCAGCTTTTCTACCTTCAGTGAGTGGAACCCAACCCACCTCACCCCTTCCTCCCCTTTAAAACATACGCACGAGGTTAGTTTCGTCTTTTTCTCGTCATTTCGGACGGCCAGGCGCTGCTTACTTGACGCTGTGAGGGCGCGGGGGGTAAAATGCAAAAGTCGAAACTTTCGGGGATCTAAAATGCTAATACGCAAACGTCAGGGTGCAACATACCAATACGCATAGTTAGAGGGTCTACGGCGCAAAACGTATGACTGAAAACGCAATTTCTCATATTAAGAGGGTCAATTGTCAAAAAACCTCCAGTTCCCTCCAAGTCCACCGGATTTTCTTTTTCCCATGTACCGATAAGAACCAAAATCCAAAGCGACGAACCAAGCAAGGCCTGCGAGAAGAAGAAGAAGAAGAAGAAGAAAAAGAAAAAAAGAAGCAAGCTTCTCTACTTCCACCTCTTCTGCTATGGTTCCTCTCGGAAATGTACCATAGCTGTTCTTTCTCAAATCTCCACAGGACTACGTCGCGATGGAACTCCGCAGCAGCAACTGCTGTTTCATTTCTATCCCAAAACCTCCCAACCTCTTCTTCCGCTCAAACTTCCACCGCCTACCCATCATCCGCTGCTCTGCCAAAGCCCAAGCGAAAATTCTAGAAGAGCTTCAGCAGGAAACGGAGAAGACTCTGGAATGGCAGTCCATCTGCTTGCAGGTCTCCGCCTTCACTTCAACACCCATGGCCCGCTCTCTTGCCCAGAACGGGAATTTGCCCTTTGGTCGCGATCGGGAAGAGAGCGAGAGTCTCCTGCGCCAGACTGCAGCTGCAGCTCGTCTTCCTCAGCCGCTGGACTTCTCTGGGATTGCAGATGTGAGTGTCATTGTGACCTCTTCCGTTTCAGGACAGCTTGGGAGCATTGGGGAGCTTTGTGTATTCCAGCGGACTCTTCAGTCGGCGAGGCGCGTTTTCGAGCAGTTGCATTACGGATCGTTGCAGGAGGGAGAGGATGCAGATAGGTAATTTTCCTCCTTCTTTCAAGTTCTTCTGTATTAGAGTCTTGGACTTATTCTTCTGCTGTTAGGATGATGCTCAAATGTAAAAAAGTTTCTACCATCCATCTGCCTATTTTGTAGCTCAAAGTAAGATTGCAGGGTTAATTCCTAAAACCTAAGCTTATCTCCTCCTTTCCCATGTAAAGAAAGAATTTTACTTTTTTAGCCGAGGGAAAATATGGGCAAAATTGATGGCATCGTCATATTTAAAAACATGGTGAAAATGTGTAGTCATATTTGCCATTTTTGTAAATGTGTAATCATATTTGGAAACAGGGTTAAAACCTGTGGTCATATTTAGAATTAACCCTTAAAAGTATTATATCTATAGATTGGAGGGAGGAATCTCAATTTCTATCTTTCCATAATAAACAGAGTTGATCTCCATGTTCGCTATTGCACTTTGCTCAATCCTTATTGTTTTCATAGAATTGGCTACTGCACATTGTTCTAGTTTTTCTGTCATAAGGGGGCTTTATTAAGAGCCTTTGTTAATTAAATTTCTGCACAGGTATTCTCCATTGGTTGATATACTTCGGAACTGCAATTTTTTGACAGAATTGGAACAGATGATAGGGCATTGTATAGATTGCAGTCTTTCTAGAGTTTTGGACAGAGCCAGTGAGAAACTGGAATTTATTAGATTGGAAAGGAAAAAGAATATGGAAAGCCTGGAATCCCTGTTGAAGGGAACAGCACACCAGATCTTCCAGGCTGGGGGTATTGACAAGCCATTGGTGACCAAGCGCCGTTCTCGGATGTGCATTGGGATTCGGGCATCACACAAATCTCTGCTTCCTGATGCTGTGATACTGGATGTTAGCAGTTCTGGGACTACATACTTCATGGAGCCTGGGGATGCAGTGGATTTGAACAACATGGAAGTGAGGCTTTTGAATTCAGAGAAGGCTGAGGAGCTAGCTATTTTGAGCTTCCTGACATCTGAAATAGCTGAGTCGGAAGTTGAGATTAGATATTTGATGGAGAAAATTCTGGAATTGGATCTTGCATCTGCTAGAGGCGCTCATGCTCAATGGTTAAATGGTGTATGCCCAGTTTTAACTGATAGCTGCGGGAAAGTGCTCTCAAATGCATCTGCAGGATCATTATCTTTTGATATCAAGGGAATTCGACATCCGTTGCTGCTTGAACCCTCCCTCAAAACTTTGCCTTATATTTCAAGTTCTGATTTAAGGAGTTCTTCAACTCATTTGGATTGGAGCAATGGGAAAATGGAGAAAGGAAGAGCACCTGTAAGCACATTTGAGTTTCCTGTGCCACTGGATATACAAATAAGATGCATGACGAAGGTGGTTGTGATTTCTGGACCCAACACTGGAGGCAAGACAGCGACTATGAAAACTTTAGGCTTGGCATCCCTCATGTCCAAGGCTGGTGTGTTTTTCCCTGCTGAGAACCTCCCAAGGCTTCCCTGGTTCAGTCATGTTCTGGCAGATATTGGAGATCACCAGGTAGTTCTCTTGTTCTTGGAGGAGAAAGAATATAGTGTCTTTTGGTGACGATTTTTGCTTTTATTCTGAAACTCTTGTTTTTGGATTGAAGTCATTGGAACATAATCTCTCCACGTTTAGTGGTCACATCTCGCGCATCTGTAAAATCATGGAAGTAGCAACAGCAGATTCACTCATTCTCATCGATGAAATTGGAAATGGCACTGACCCTGCAGAAGGTATAGCTCTTTCCATCAGCATCTTGCAGCATCTTGCAGATCAAGTTAACCTGGCTGTGGTGACAACCCATTACTCAGATTTAAGTCTTTTGAAGTTGAGAGATGCACGGTTTGAAAATGCTGCAATGGAGTTCTCCATGAAGACATTGCAACCTACATTTCGGGTATTATGGGGAAATACTGGCAATTCCAATGCCTTGAGCATTGCCAAATCTATCGGTTTTGATCAGAAGTTACTTGATCATGCATATGAATGGGTTGAGAAGCTGACACCAGACCAGCAAGAGCAACGGAAGGGTTTCCTTTATCTATCTCTGAGGGAAGAAAGAAACAAATTAGAGGTGCAGGCTGGTGACGCTGCTTCCATTCTTTCAGAAATTACAAAGCTTCATGATGAGGTATGTTTAGATTTTCCTCCTGGGAAAACTGTAGTGCTTGTATGTTTTTCTATAATGCCATAGGGGCTCTATCCATGAACCTTTAAAATAATGAAACACAGACCGGTCTTGCTGGTTGTACCAGTCCCCCTGTGACCAGTCAGTTAACTGGTCTGTCTTAATCTGGTTTAATTTAATGAAAATTTAAAGTGTTTTTAGTATTATCAGTTTGGTAGAAGTGTAATATAAGGCATTAGCGATTTAATGATAAATCCTCTAACTGCCCAACATTCTATCTCATGAAGGATAATTGATCCTTTTTGCTATTTTATAAGTTTTTTTTCTTTTAATTTAATTGGCACCTGACGGACAAATAGAAGTCGTCAAGCATGCTGCCATTCCTCCACCTAGTTTGAATCTATATGAGATGTTTTTACCAAATTCTTACTTTCCTATGCAGCTGTATCTTGTATCCCAAATACCAGAAAACTATCGTTTGTTTTTACTAGATCTAAATTCTTCATTGGTTCTTCATTTACACTTATGCTTCCTTTTACATTCATGTTTCCATCTAAGGGCAATGATTCAATATAGCTAGCTGTATGGAGATGTCCATGCAGCCCCTAATTATTTTTTTTTAAATTTTTTTTTCTAAATGTAAATCATTTATTTTGTTTAACACCATTTGTTTTATCATGCTACTAAAAGACATTTTTGACCAGAAACTTATATTTTGTAAAAAACTTGTGCATCTTTAAGAGTAAGTACATAATTATTAGTTTTTTATGTTAATTTCAAATATACCCACAACTTTTTCCCTTAATTACAGATATATCCACTGAGTTTGAAATCTTTCATATATACCCACTATATATATCCTTGATATGAAATGTACCCAAAATGTTGACGGTCGGTTGGATAGCCGTCAATTTTGAGAGTAAATGACAAGATTACCTGCGTCTTCTATTGTTCATCCCCAGCATCCACACATCACAGGAGAATTGTTGCTCCAGTCTTCTATTGTTTGTCCCCTCCAATGCCGGCCAAGCGGGTGTCAGCTGCCTTGTCTGCGCTGGTGATGATGGTGAAGAGAACTGATTTGTCGAGCTTGCTGTTTACTGCAAGTGGTCAGATCTATGGAAGCTGCAATTCCAGAACAAGACACCGATCAAATTGAAATTTTGCAGGACGGACGTAGCAATCGATGGCTTCGGCAATCAATTTCTAATTTCATGAGTTCGGTGTAGTTGCCATGGCTGCAGATTTGGATTGAGGTTTTCAAGAAGGCAGTCATGGAAGATGGGTTTGATGCAGAGGAGCTAGGTTGATTGGTGGGCAATGAAGTCGTGGGTGTGTTGTGCTTGGCATTGGATAGGGGAAATCATTCTCGCACCAGCTGTTGCTGGTTTAATGAGGAGCTGGCTGGTTTCAGTGAAGGCAGCGATGAGCTCACCGGTTTTATGGAAGGCAGCGGCAACATGGTTTTTTGATGGGTTTCTAGCCGAATTTTGCAGACTGCCGATAGAGTAGTGGCAGTGTCGACAGTGTGTGGTGATGATGCTGGCAATGGGAAGGCAGATTTCCCTCTGGACAGCAGCGAGTTGAGGCATTGAATCTAGAGGAGACAGTGGCATTGAGCGACGATACATGTGACGGTTGATTTAGTGGGCTTAAGTGGTCGGTTTCTGTCATTGGAAGATGAATTGCTATGATCAGTGTGGGTTTCCATATGTACTGGATCTTGCAAGGGGCTGTCTGGAATCACACACCACCAGAATTAATGAAAGTCAATGGAATGATGGGTTTGGATTTCTTAATCAAAAGCTTTGGGCAGTGATTTGAGGCCTAGAATTTGCTGGCCTAGGCTGGTAATTTTGGCGGAGGCCTGCTACTAATTGGAGCTGGCTGCTTTTGTTGGTGGACCACAATCATGATCTGCTTTGGAGAAGCTTCTGGATTTTGTTAATTGACAGCCATGATCTAGTAATGGAAATCAACAGCTGCAATTGCATGCTGCTATTAGCGGTTCAGAATCTCTGATGGAGGCATGGAATTTGTTGCAGGTGTTGAATGATTTGCATCTTTTGACTATGCTGGATTACCTAATTAGATGGGCAGTGATGATGGCAAAATGAAAGGAGATGTTGGATTCAAGGGTAATTTGGTCATTGAGAAATATTTACCCTGCCAAACTAACTCTGTTTCCTATCTAAGTAACAGATTGTTAAATTTTGGGTATATTCGATATTAAGAATATACATAGTGGATATATATGAAAGATTTCAAACTTAGTTGATATATTTGTAATTAAGGCCAAAGGTTGTGAGTATATTTGAAATTAAACCTACTTTTTTTTTTTTTTAAAAAAATGTATAATATGTATAGTATATAAAGTTTTGCAATATATGTGATTTTTGAAATATGAATAAACGCGTATGGATAAATATCATAAATGATTTAGATTTTAAAAAAGAAATTAAAAATAAAAAAGCGAGGGATTGCATGGACATCTTCATGCAGTGGTTGTATTGAATCATTGCCTTTCATCTAATTTTATAATTTCTGATGGACCGCATTTAATAAACCACAGAAATAATTTTTCTATCGTTGATTTCTTTATCCTTTATCAATACCCTTTGATCTTTATTTTTCATGCATCTAACATTAACAAGTCTTTAACTTTGTTTTCTATTAAAGACTTATAAATGTGTAAAATCAACGTAATAAAATAGTTTAATACTAAAATATCAATTTTAAAGTAATTTTTTCAACTTCTAAACTATCTAAAATATTACTACTATGTAGATAAATGATACTATATAATATTATTAAATTCTAATACATGTGTGATAGATCTAAATGTTTTTCATAATTTACATCTGAATGTGTATATATATATATATATACATACAGAGAGAACTGTTCCGATGTAGCGTCACTGCACCGGAACAACGGTACATTTGCCCATTTTTGACCCTCACACATATTAGAATGTAATGAAACTTTATACAATTATTTATCTATATTAAATTTTTATAGTAAATGGTTTACATGTTGAAAAAATTATTTTAAAGTTGTTATTCACATCAAATTATTTTATTACGTTGAATTTATACTATTTTTAGATGGGATCCATACATGTATCCGATTGGGATGAAAATTGATATGACAATAAAATACATTATTCTAAATACAATGGACGAAGTAGATTTTCATTTTATCATCATGTGGGGTGCAGTGGTGCTGCACTTGAAAATTTCTCACATATATATATGTATATATTGCTTTATTGCCTGGCGGCAAAACTAATATGTAATTATGCATAATGCTTATGCACTATGATTAATGTACCACTTAGATTCACGGCTTAACACGATTAATTGGTGCTGCACTTGAAAATTTCTCACATATATATATGTATATATTGCTTTACTGCTTGGTGGCAAACCTAATATGTAATTATGCATCATGTTTATGCATTATGATTAATGTAACACTTAGATTCACTGCTTAACACAATTAAAGATATTTTGAAATAATCATGCTCATATTTGAATAAACCAACTTGAAAGAAAGTTCCAAACTTAATAAATAATCATATTTCATAATAAATCATAATATCGAACATAATATTTTCGAAGTCACGCTTTGGTAAAAGTTTACTTACCTCTGAGTAGATTTTAAAACTCCTCTTTTCTAATTTCTTGTAGTAGCTTCAAGTCTCTTTCCCTAATTTTCATCATAACATATTCACTACTACATTTTATTTTTCATAACTCTTATTTAAAATTTCATTTATGACTTTTCCAAAATTTCTCATAATTTTATTTGGTCAAAATTCAATTTTTTATATTATTCCATTTTAAAATCACTTCATTTCTTATTATATGCAAGATAATATAAATTTGAACTCATATACTTCTTTAAATACTTCAAATTTTTCATAATTTTTTTCATTTTTTCTATTTATTTTTATGGCATCACACCTTTAAATAATTTCATTTCTTATATTTTTTATGAAAAATTATAAGTTTAAACTCATTTAAGCTTCTAAATATTGACTTTAATTTTGCGAGTATTTTCATAATTTTCTATATTTATTTTGAAAATTTTTTTTTCACCGGCTAGTCGTCGGTGCTAGTAGTTGGCCGCCGGTGGGCTGCTAGTGGTGGGCCAGGTTGGTGGGTCATGCTGTTGGCTAGACTTGGTTTCTGTGATTTTGGCTTAGTTTTTGTTGGCTTGGGACTAGTAGGCTTGGGCTTCCGGGTTTCCTGGTTTATTAGGCCTATCCAGATGGGCTTAGTACACTAGTTCAGAAGATTTAGTTATTTATTTATTTGTTTATTTTCAACAGCCCGTATTCTCCAACTAAAATAGTTTAGATCTCAATATTTTTGTCTGTTTGATCTGAAATTTAGGGGTAAGCTTATAAAATTATGTTTTATAATCTGGACGGTCCATTTATCAAATAACATTTCTATCATCAGATTTGATAGAAAGGGTTTAATAAAGGGTTAAAATTAAATATCACTTCAAACAGCTATATAAACTAATTTTTAACCAAATTCATCCATCATACACTAAAATCTCTTAAATAATGTTTGTAATGGGTCAGATAGGTGTTTTTATATTTGTATTTTCCTGTAATTATATTTTTGTGTTTTATTCTTAAAATACATATTCACCACTCTAATTTATGCATAAAAATCATTATATCTAAAGATCCATAACTCTGATCAAGCTGAAATTTTGCAAACAAGCCAAACAAACAATTTTCTTGTTATTGTACGGTCACAATCCTCTGATCATGCCCAAAAATATGTTTATTTCATTATATTGCATTTTTTACCATTTATTTGCTATTACTCTTTGAAATAAGTAAAATTGCAACACTAAAATTTTCAATAATATCTTGGTACTAATTAACCATGCTAGAAATATTATAAACGAATTAGATCTGAGAAATGAGTTGCATATAATATAAAATTAGCGAGATTAACTAAGGAAAGATTCTACGCTGCGTACCTTTAAAACCTTTTTCTCCTTCTTCCTTCGTCTCTGCCTCTATGAGAAATTTTCAAGTGTAGTAGCGCTGAAATGGGCCCCACCTGATGATAACATTAAAATCTACTTCACCCATTATATTTAGAATAATGTATTCTATTACCATATCAATTTTCATCCCCATCGGATATGTATATGGACTCCATTTGAAAATAGTACAAATTTAACGTAATAAAATAATTTGATGTAAATAACAACTTTAAAGTGGTTTTTTCAACATTTAAACCGTCTAAAGTGTACATATATATATGAGCGTTGTTCCCGTGCAGCGCCACTGCAACGGAACAGCGATGCATTTGCTTATTTTTGGGCCCCACACATATTACAATGCAATTAAACTTTATACAATCAGTTATGCTTATATAAATTTTATAGCAAATGGTTTACATGTTGAAAAAAACCACTTTAAAGTTATTATTTACATCAGACTATTTTACTATGTTGAATTTATACTATTTTCAAATGGGGTCTATACACATCCGATTGGGATGAAAATTGATATAGTAATAGAATACATTATTCTAAATATAATGAGTGAAGCAGATTTAACTTTATCATCATGTGGGGCCCATTTTAGCGCCACTGCATATGAAAATTTCTCATATATATATGAAAACCCACCTAGTGCAGACAGACTGCACCATAACTACGGTGCAACTTGCTGCAAAATGACCCCACACATATTAAAATATAATAATACTTTACACAATCATTTATCCATATAAAAATCATACTTTAGACGGTTTGGATGTTGAAAATATCACTTTAAACTTGATATTTATATTAAACTATTTTATTACATTGATTTTGTACCATTTTAAGATGAGGAACATACATATGTTGGATTTAGATGAAAATTGATTTGCTAATAAAGTGAATAATTCTAAATATAATGGGCGGAGGGGATGCTAATTTCATGATCATGTGGGGCCCATTTGTAGTGGACTGCATTGTAATTATGGTGCAGTCCGTCTGCACTTGATAATTTTCCTATATATATATTTGAGCAAATGTGACCCATTTACATACTTGATTTAAACGAAACTTGATCTTCTAGCTAAATAAGTAATGTTAAGTACAATGAATGGATTAATCAATATCTTAAAAATTATGGGAGTTACATGGGATCGCTTCTATGTGACCAGGTTACATAGAAGCGGAGCCTATATATATATATATGTATATATATATATATATATATATCTTGTCTAGTTTCAAGTCTATACAGATTATTATAGGCATATTGAGTTTCACTTCACATATAACTTTCTTAATATATTTTTTAGCATTCTTACATTGTTCTAAATTAATTTCATTTTTATTGGTCTGTGATTTTTTAAGTGCTCTCAATTTTTGTTAAATCCTTTTGATTTTCTTCACTCCACTACCGATTTTACCTATGCAATTATTTACTTCTGGTATACACTCCTGAGTCACTTTTCCAACTTTTTCCACTGAAGTCTGCTATCTCAGTACACATTGATTCTACTTCGGTGTCTTTTATATTTTCCCCTTTTTCTTTTTGACCATATTTTTCTTAAAAAACTCTGGCTTGGTTCCCTTCAAATTAAATTCGCAATTTAACAATAGAAATTTTATTGACCTTATTAATCTTATGCTCTTTCTTCTTGTTGCATATATGTACCTTACCAAAAAACCTATGATGTGTAGTTTAACTTTAACTTGGAATATGTAAGGGTCAATCCAATCTTCTGAGAAGAAACAAAGATATTTAGCTCGAATTGGATCCATTCCTAGAAGTTATCAAATGTTCATCTTTTTTTAGAATCAAGTATTTACCACAGCTAAATCATAAATCATAGAAAAATCTAAAATGGACACCCATTTTATTTCCTCACTCAAAAACCAAAAACTCCATAAATCTTGTCATAGCCCACATTATGTTATCCCTTGTGTTTATTCAAATCTTCTCCTATGAAAATTCTCTTGTTTTTCTACTTTTTTGCATTAAACCATGAATATAATTCCAAATTCATTTCTTGATTTTGTCATCTAATCCAACTTGAGGTATACAAGTACTTATAGTGTTAATTACCTCTTCACACAAGTTTTATTTGTGTGATTCTATCATCAACTCTATGAACTTTTAAAACATTGTCTTTGGATTTTTTTTCCCTACTATAATCTCCCCATTTCTATTCCTACAATTTCTTGCCATATTAAAAATTTAATTGTACCATTTAGGGAAAAAAAAACCAGTTATTTTGGTTGAATGGTATAGTTGACCTGGTCAAACTGTGAATTGGTAGTTAACTCATTCAACTTCTAGTCTGGTTTTAATAGCACTGCGTGACCATGATATCTTCAGTTCAAACTGTTTATGCTCTTGGTGGATGGCCACTTTAGGTGAAACATTTCACTAAAATCTCCTGGGTTATAGAATCCCAGACTTCTGATTTTGGCTAATGAGAAGATCAATAAAAAATGCAGCACGAAAGTTGCCATCTGCTATTCTCCACGTATCAGTGTCTTGGGGTACTAAACTGTTACCAACCTTTGTAAAACTTCAAGAACTTGTGCTTTTTGAGAGCTTGCACGCATTTTTTCCCATTCATTCCATCACATCGCGTCATCTCATTTATTTCTACTTTGGCAATAAAGATTGTCCATGAGGCTGAAGATCTTGATACGCGTGAGGCAGCTCTCAAAGTACAAGAATCACGAAAGATTCAACAGGAACTCAAGGCTGCAAAGTCTCAGATGGATGCTGTAGTAAAAAACTTTGAGAGCCAGCTCAGCCCCATGAATTCTGATAGACTGAATGCACTGCTAAAAGAATCAGAAGCCGCTATTGCTTCCATTGTAGAATCACACCATACAAGGGGAGATTCATCCATTCAACAGCTGAGCACTACTTCTGCTTATGTACCTCAAGTGGGTGATCGAGTCCACATTAAGGGATTTGGGAACAAGTTGGGAACTGTGGTTGAAGCATCTGGAGACGATGCCCATTTAGTCCAGTTTGGGAAAATGAAACTGCAAGTGAAGAAAAAGGACATCAAAGCAGCTCCTGTTGGTGGAAGGATTACCAAGCCTAGCTCCCTTCTGCAGTCCAGAGCAAAGGTTGTTATCAAACCTCATTTCTTTCCCCTTCTTTTAACAAAGCCCCATATGCCTAAGAATAACATGCATGTCATTGGATGTAATTCCACTGGTTAGGGTCACTTTTTGCTGATCCCTAGGATCCACTTGTTTATTTTCCGTTAATTATCTGGGAGCACATGATTCTTGCTGTTCCATTGATAGCTTATGAATCAGTGTCACTGATCCATTAGTAAGTGTTCGAGCACTCAAATTCAATGACAATAACTTTTTTTTAAAAAAATTCACCAACCATGTGACTAAGCTTCATGGTTTAGGGATTGTAAGGTCTTTTTCTTTTTGCAGCTCATGTTGAGCACAAAAGTTGCCTGGTTTTTCTAAGCAAACCATAGACACCTTTTTTTTTTTTTGGTGGGGGGGGGGGGGAGAGATCAGTAGTCCCTTTAATTCTTTTTCTATTATTGTTCCCAGTCTTTTGTGCTTAAATTTCAAAAAAGGAATGAGCATACCATGTAACCGAGCTTCCTAGATAGGGATTGTAAGGCTTTTTTAAAATTTTTTGCAGGTCATGTCAAGGAGAAAATTTTTCCATAGATATAGTTTTATTTGATAAATAGTCCCTTTAGTTCATTTTTCTATTATTGTTCCTTAGTCTTTAGTACTTTTATTTCAAAAAAATGAATGAGCACACCTTTATCTGTGTGTTTTTGCTTCTGGCCTTAACATTCATGTTCTGAATCGAATCACCCTCTTCTAAATTGGCTTCTGTTCCCTTATGTTTTCTCCAAGCAAACATGAAATTGTTCAGTTATCTGGTGAACTGTGGTAATTTAAATGTAATATTCTTCTTCTTGTTTTCAATATATTTGATTTTGCAAATGTAGATCATCCATAACTTTAGATAAATGTGATTTATCATAATAGTAGAAGCTGAAGTCTGAAGGAGGTAGTGTTGGTATGACTGTATCAGCATAGAAAAAGGCAAAAGAGGTAATTTTTCCTTGTCATATATTGGATATGTGGCTAGACTCTTCAGATGATCAGAAAGGAGAAGCTAGTGGTGAAGGTTGTGTACTTATGCTTATAGA
Organism: Annona cherimola; assembly: GCA_030490835.1. Lineage (NCBI taxonomy): Eukaryota > Viridiplantae > Streptophyta > Magnoliopsida > Magnoliales > Annonaceae > Annona > Annona cherimola. The sequence goes on from CM059972.1 coordinate 85,648,599, forward strand.
AATCATGTTCATTAGAGAAGGAGATGACCTTGGTGTGGCAACATCTGCAGAATTTCAATTTAAGAAGGGACGATTGGGAGGGAGCATGGCACTGATAATGTGGTGGGGATATCCTCTTGAACTGTTGAGTAATGTACACATGATATGCATGTCAGATTGAGTCACATGAACTCGACACAATTTAACCTTGTTGGATGGCATGATTTTCTGATGTGGAATAGTTCTAAAGTTCCCAATCTTGTGATGAGCTCAGGTAGGCTGCCTTAGGCTATCTCAAAAACATTAGCCAGAGTCAACCTAACTACATTTGTCTAAAACAACCTTTTCTTTTTTTCCTCGAGTCATTCCTTATCTTTTCTATATTTTCCTTTTGCCTTTATGTTGTGATTTTATGCTTAATAGATTGGAACTTCAGTGCTTATACTTGATGCTTTTTTCTGTAATTTCTTACCTACACTGATTGAACTGAATTATTTATTCTTGACATTCATGAGGGCTCATATTTGATGCTTTTTCTGTAACTTCTTACCTACATCATGCTTTGTAGACTATTCCACAGCTTGAGGTTCACTTGAGTTTCTATTAGGAACTCTTTCCATAACTTCTCACCTACGTCAATTGAGTAAGCCACACTAACCTTAAGATGATTGGAGCAAGGATTTCTCAACCTGACCTTGTGTGTTTGAGTGTGGGCTGAGCATGCATGGACCGGGCCTAGACCTGCTCACTTTTCTCAACCTGACCTCATTAATTTGAAATTCATGAGGGGAGTAAAAGAATTTTAATTATGTGTGATAACCTATTTCTATTATTACTATCATTGATGTGTCTAATTTTCACTGCTAGCATCATCCTATTTTTTTTGGCGTGCATTGTGATATTGATTCAAAAATTCATGATTGTTGAAGTCAGGACCAAGTGCAAAGCCCTTCAAAATGCTTTTCTGTTGCCCACTTCCAAAGTCCTTTAGATTGAGCACTCAACATTTTTCATTGATTTATCAGACAACTGTGGCTCCATGTATCCGGATAAATGCTCTCTGGAATCAACTAATCAGTACCATTTACATGTGTTGTACGTGAAAGTGGTACATGCTTTTGTACATTTATTTGAGACAAATGGGGATGATGGACAAGAATGATTTGTGAGTTCAAGTCTAAGGTCACAAAATTATATAGATAGCTCCCTTACTCCTTAGGCTACAATTTAGTGACCAAAAGATGAACCTGAATTTGCTTAACCCAAATGTCAATGCATGTTTTAGGTTCAACAGCAGAATCTCAGGCGAAAAATTGAGTCGTACACAACCAAAACAGATACTTATGGCCCAGCATTGCAGACATCAAAGAACACGGTTGACTTACGTGGCATGCGAGTTGAGGAAGCCAATGAGGAGTTAGAGTTTGCCATTTCATCTGCTGATTCCTTCCAGGTTCTCTTTGTCATCCATGGAATGGGTACAGGAGCAGTGAAGGAGAGGACCCTTGAGATTCTACGCAAACATCCACGAGTAGATAAGTTTGAACAGGAAAACCCTTTGAACTATGGATGTACTGTTGTGTATATCAAATAAATCATATCCAAACTCAACAAGTGATGGATAATGAAGGATAAATGCCTTACATTTGCTTCAAAGTTTTGAAATTTGACGAGGGCTATCCTTCTCTTGGTTGTAATCCATTCAACATTTTTCCCCTCCTATGTTTGTCTCGCAAATCTTGTTGTTTTATTACTGTAAGTCTACAGTTAGCCTTAGTATCTATCATAGGCTTCTTGGATTATACATGTCACGCACAGACCTAGAAAAGTAACAATTGAGCCTGAGACAAATGATACATAAGATCAAGAAAACGATTATTAGGCCTGTGGACTATGGGCCTCATAGTGTGATGTTATTCGCTCTGGCCTGACAGCTTAGCTGCACGACTTTAAAATGCCTCACATCATGTTTAACTTGAGACTCATTTATAAACTATCAGGAACTTTATCCCCTTTTTGATGTGGGATTTGGTTCTGGGCTATTACAATACATCTCAAGTTCTATTATTCGAGCTTAGATTACATATCTCAAGTTATATTATTCAAGCTTGGATTATATATCTAAGTTATATTATTTGAGCAAATGGCTAAGAAAAATCAACGTCTTCCATCTCAAATTATTGCTAAGAAAGAACTTAAAGGGCTCAATACTTGATAATCATACCATCATATCCCTTATTAGTTTGATTAAAAAATGAGTACTATCGTAAGTACTAAGAGGCAGTTGGATTGATGAACAATGGAAAAAAGGGCATTTTGTGCATTAAGCTCCTCAAATGGTGATAACTATTTTCATCAAAAGAAAAAAAATGGTAATAACTATTACCGTTATGCCAAGGCTTTCCTTCCAATTAATGAACTCTAGAAGTGAATCTTAACATGCGAAGACCTTAAAGATTTCTAAATTATTTGATGACAAAACATGACTCAAGTGATTAACCTTTCACGTCTGGAAAATAAGGTTTGGGTAGAGTGGACCTTAGTTACATCACTAACCTTAGGGCAAGGATTCAAGAAGCTTGAACCAAGCCCAAGCATGCAAGCGAACTGGGGCTAGTTTAAGCCCAATGACCTCTATGGGCTCATATACATTAGGGGTGCAACTCGGGTCGGGTTATACCGGGTTGGAGTGAACCCAAACCCTAAGTCAACTGGGTTGGAGTAAACCCAAACCCAAATCCTAAGAATGTAACTCGGGTTCGGGTCGGGTTCGCATTGGTTTTGGTTTGGTTTCGGGTTAGAATTCGGGTTACCAATAAACTATTTTTTTCCAAATTCAGTTGTAATTTAAAAGAAAATTATTGAAATATACATATATGTGTTTGTGAAATAAAGCCTCACGCTAAATTCTGCAACATACTTTCAAAGAATTCTGCAACATTATGCTGAATTCTGCAATATTCTTTGAATGAACTCTGCAAGCAATTTTTCAGCACCCTATAGACACAAATAAATGACAAATTAGTTAGTTTTATGACTAGTTGGTCATTTCTATTTAATAGCTAATGGAAATGACTCAAGTATACCAAATAGAAAATGAACATATCATACCAACTTTGTAGTTGAAACTAAACATTATCGTACAAATTGCTGAAATTGAATTCAAACTGAATATTTATCATACAAATTGCTAAAGTAAAAATTGACCACTTGTCATACCAATAAACTTAAAATATGAATCAAATTTATATTACAATCTGAAATTCAAACTAACAGATTTCTCATGCCAATAGAAAGCATAATATGAAATAGATTTATCATACCGACTCAAATTCAAACATAATCTACATAACAATTATTCAAAGTAACTAAATCTAAATACATTAAGCATAATGGTTCAACATTCCAATCTAATTTAAGTGCAATCCAAATTTAAAATGAAAATATAAACAAATCTCAAGTTTAAATAAGTTTACATCTACTTTTAAACAAATTCAAATTTCAAATGAGTTCATGTCTCTAAAGTTTCCAAAAAAGCTAAAAAACTATTCGAAGACTTTCAAGTAATTTCTCCCTTGATTTTCATATGCATTTCTAATGTCAAGTTCTTCCTCCTCGATTTACATATTTGAAAATAATATGCATCAACCTAGACGAAAAAAATGCATGCAACTGTTAACAATAAGAAGATAATAATCATAAAAAATCATCCTAGAAATTAAGTTACCTCAAGCATGCTTTGATAATGAAGAAATAGGTGATTTGTCTAAATTAGAGTTAGTAATGCCTAAAACATGTATATATATAGATTAATATTACAAAAAAACATGTATAATTGATGAAAAAATTATATAAACTACACTGGGTTCGGACCGGGTCGGGTTTTGGTACGGGTTGGTGCGAACCCGGTTTTGGTTTCGGGTTTCTACGGGTCGGGTTGAAACCGGGTCTATTTTGAAAAAATCTAAAAAATTAAACCCATTTTTGGTTTTGATACCGGGACGGGTCGGGCGCGTTCGGACCGACCCGGTACCAAGTTGCACCCCTAATATACATTGGTGGAACCCAACAAGGAGTCTAGGCGCACAACCCTGCATTACAATCAAGCTAACACAAGGCCAAGCCCAAGCAGTGCATAAGCCAAGCGCCTAATAGGCCATGCGAGTCAAAACAAGGTAGCTTAGGCAGTACTCTGTTGGGCAGCGGCAACCCAAATTACCTGCGGAGGCGCAACATTGGCCGGCAACAAAGATAGCAATTGGCGATAAATTAGGCTAAGGCCCAAGCAAAGCACAAGCCAGTCAGACTAATCCACCCAGACCAAACTAAGGTGGGCTAAAGCTCAGATCCAGCAACAATTAGCCTAAGCGAGGGCCTAAACTGGGTGGCCTAAGAGAGGCTCTGCCATCCAGAAGTGGCAGCGGCGGCAGCCCAACTTGTTGGCGATGGTGCCGACGTAGCGTCACTTCATCCATTCATTTTGATTTTATGTATTTTGTTCATTTTAGATCCAATTTTAATGATCTAATAGTCAATCCTCTAGATGCAATTATATGATTAGATTTCTAATTTAAGACTCAGAATTGATGATTTGTGCAAAATGCATATTTTATGTCATGCTTATACCAAAAATTATGAAATGCAATCCCTTGAGCATACAACATATGTGTAATTATGATGTAATACACTATGTTATAACTATATTTTAAATTAAGTTTTATTATAGTGAGATTTTATTCTATGGTATGACTGGAAGTTGGTGCCGAGGCAAGATGTCATAAAGTAGATCACGTGGTTATTTGATTAGGTTCTTGCTATGTAGGGGGAGTCTACCACACCACCTTACTTATAAGGCTAACTAAAAGAAATACTATAGGATTTAATCACACATAATGAATTTAATCATTATTATTGAATTATTTTTCAATATTTCATTCTCCATGGTCATGTTTCGGTGCTTGTGCTTATCATCTCTTTTGGTATCTATAGAATTGTTTTTCACAGGAATCATGAGAATCTCATAAGAATTGAAAAAGAATTAATGCACATCCAAATAAACATTATTTCTGATTAAATGAACTTTAAAATGAATCTGAAATATACCATTTATGAGCACTTTCAATCCATGATAAAGTTCATAATTCATCTTCACAACAAACGCATAGAGCTATCTCTAAAATAGAAGTTGCATGGTTTAATTAATTCCCTACCAGAATAAATGGAAAAGGATAAACTTGCTCTAAAGAAGAATATTGTATCTTACAAATCTTTACCTGATGCATATTCCGAGCTTGAGTTGATGGAAGAGTGCAGAATTATTTCTGGGATTCAGCGATCCATAGGCTATCCATATGTCCTAATTTGTAAAGAAGGAATTCTAGTTAGAAAGGATGGTGACTAGAGCCTTGGTGGAAGAGCAAAGCACTGCTCTGAGTGATAAATGTAACTACAAACCTGAAATGAGATTGTATAATGGCACTTATGACTTTATAAATGAGCAAATTTTTTATTATATAAAAGACATGCAGTTGTAAATAAATGTTTGTACTATTAATATTATGCTTATTTTGCATGATTAAATAAATGTTATTATTCACATTTTAAAATTTTTTGAGTGGAAATTCTCAAGTTGGTTTCTCACTTGAAACTAATGGTTCTCAAGTTTGTAGGATTTAGAGAAATTCTCGCTTAGAACTAAAATTTTGTGCAATTGAGCTAACTTAATGGCGATCCAACATTTGTGACACGAATGATGATTGAGAACATAGTGAACTTTTGAATTTGTTCCTTATATTGGTTTATTATTGATTTAGTTGGTCTTTTGCGACAAAATAATCTAGTATTGATTATATACTCATGCTGCTAATAATAATATCAATTATCGATAATGGCATCTAAAATAATTATTGTTGATTTGTACTAAAATAATAAATTAAATATCGATAATTATGAAATCTCGCATCAAAAGTTTAGTGTCTCCTAAAAGAGTGTGAGGCACTGGAAACATTGAACAATATCATAAATAAACCAAAGAAAGCAACATACATAGTTTAAAAAATTTGCTCACATTGTGTTGTTGAGCATCATATACGGTTTAAACTATGCATTGTCATTTAGGTCATGTGGCTAGCCCTGATAGACAAATATAATAGTATCTTAGCTATGAGGTAAGAAGCCTTATAATCAAGTTTGACAGCAATAAGTAGTGCCAAGATTACACCACGAGGCAACTTTTTAAGCATATGTCAATATGATTTAAGAGCTTGGGATAATTGGATATGTTCTCATAAATTAGCACAAAGATACTGACTATAATAAGATCTCTCCCTAATTACTGGAGAAATATCTAAATCTGATGCATAACAAAAATATCAAATCCTTTGAGGATATTTCACGCTAATTGAATCTAGAGTTTGAGCACCTAGAGGCTGCAAAATCCTCCTGTAACCAAGTATGTTGTTAACTTTGGTTTACATGGGACTTTGAGTTTCAAACGCAAGAAAAACAAAGCATTCCTTAAGGGAAAGATAACAATCAAGGCCCACTTGAGGCTAAGGGGGTCCAACGCAAACAAGATATGCGCGAAAGAAAAAAAGATATACTGAAATTAAGTACCACAGCTACGGCAAATTAAAGCCCTTTTGCTCGTGGTTGCATCGAGTCAAAGAGGTCATTACCTAACTTTACTTCTACTTTTGCATTTCTAAGTAGCTTAGTAATGCTCAAAGAATCTCATCCTTTGTAGAACGTAGAATCGATAAATTTAAAGAAACTTAATCTCTATTCTCTCTTTACTTAGCCTAAATTTTTCATGATAATTGTGTTGATACAATCTTTAGGAACAACCTGCTTTATTACTGGATTGATGGTATTTGCTTTTTCTTGATATTTCTGTAAATGGAATATATGGTATGCTAGATTCTATCACATTAGAAAAGATGAACCAAATACCTAGAGAAAGCCTTCGTGGCTTACTCGTTAAAATTATTCTATCTATTTGTGAAAATTATCTAGCCAGGAAAAGCAACTTGAGAAACCATTTGACAAAGCAATTAAAACTAAGTTTCTATTGCAATTTGGTCTATTTTGACATCTGTGATTTAATAAAATTTGAGGGTGAGGCATGAGCCTCATATTTCATCATATTCATTAATAATTACGCATAATTTGGTGATGTTTTCTTGATCTTCCATAAGTCAAAAGTATTAGGTAGCCTCAAAAATTACACGAGTATGGTTGAGAACCAATTGGATCGAAATATCAAAGTATTGAGAACTGATCATATATGCGAGTTCCCTTATGATGAAAAGGGTATAGTTGGGAAACTAACTATTTTCAGTACTCCACGACAAAACAATGTTGCAGAGAGAATAAATCGAACCCTATTGAATAAGATTAGGTCTACAGTTGCCCAGGCGAATCTTCTAATATTTGACTAAGAAGATACAATGTTGGCTGCTGCTCATTTGCTTAATCTTATGCCCTATAAATCAATTATTTTCACTCCTTATGATTTGTAGATAGGCTTAAAGTTTGATATGAGAAAACTGTGACCATGGGGTCACAAAATTTCTCTTAAGAACATAGCTAATTAGGGCAAAGAAGAAAGAAATGTATTTTTATCAGATACTCAGAATACTCCAAAGGATACGTGTTCGTTAATGAACATGAGCATGAAAGTGTGATTGTAATTGAATCAAGAGATATCATATTTTTAGACTTTACGTGTCATGTAAGGGTTGATAACGATGCTTCTCTCTACGAGTTAGAAGACCTTGAAAGTAGTAGCACTCACAAGTAATAAATTCAGAAAATTGAACACTTGCCTCAACATCTTGAACTGAGTGGGAGTGACACACCTCAAGAGTATTAACCTTGTAGTAAAAAATAAAGTATCTTATGTCGTCTTTCATGATTGAGGAGGAAATTTTTTTGGATACATCTCAAGATGATGAGGTGTCTAAGGCCTCTCATGACCCAACTAAGAAAGCTAGAAAAGCAATAAAAAAGAATTGGAGTCTATTGGACTAATCAAGTCTGAGACTTGATTGATCTTCTATCTAGACGCAAAGTAGATGAAAACAAATAGATTCTCAGAAATAAGTGCAGAACAAATGGATCAATCAAGAAATATAAGGCTCGCCTATTGGCTAAATGCTATATCCAATAAGAGGGTATAGACTATAAGAAAATCTCAATTTTATTTTGAGGTTATATCAATTTGTCTAATGCAATATGAAGAGTGGCTATCCTCCGATTTTAAAATTGAGGACATAGGCGAAGCAACTTTTCATATTTGGAATGAAAGATTAATGGCGACCATTTTTGAATAAAATTATTTTTGAATGATTCAATATGCAGAGTCGTTAACCTATCGATAACCATATTGCAAAAAGCAAGATACTAAGCCTTTGAAACATGTTCTAATGCACTAACAATGTTCCTCATGCCAGTAAGGTGTGGAGCTTGATGTATGTTGTGATGCATATTCGCTCTAACACATGTTATGATATTGATTTGGTAAACAAATATTAGTTAAATCTTAGACGAGTCTATTGAGGACTCTTTACTCATATTGGTTCTTGCACTGTAAATTATTTTCCAAAATAATGGTTTGCGCCCTATAGGTTACATTGATATTGATTGATGTGGGATCTTGGAGGTGCGAAAATCGATATTAGGTCATACACCCTTGCTGAAAAATGATGTCATTCTATAGACTACAATAGATAGCCTAATTTGAAAGTTGAATTTGTAATACATGTAGCGGCAATGCAACGTATATACATTGTGATGATCACTGTGTTTATTGATTTATAATGCTAATACTAGCATAATTGAATAAATGAGGAATATTCAATCCAAAGTATATCAATAAAGTCAAAGATTGACCCTCTGTTATGGGCAATCACCTTTGATGTTTTGGGAACATTCAGAGTTGAAACAAACTAGGTAAAATTATGGGTGAAAATCGAGGTGAGTAAGAGGTTGCCCAATCCTGACCCTATGTTTTATAAATCATGTTCGACCCTTTTTTTTACCAGGTTGGGACAACATCAGTTCGACCCTTACTTTTCTTTAATAGGTCTTGAGACAAAATTCAGATTGGTTTCGACTCGGCATTGGGACAACGAGACGGGTTAAAAATGCGTGTAAAAATGTTATAGCTTTAAGAATTTTTATGCTTATTAATATAGAATCACATATATGTTAAGTTAAATAGTTAAAAGCTTCAACATTTTATTATTTGGCAAAAGTAAAACTTAATTAGTATAAGAAAGTAGAACATACCTTTTTTATGATTCCATTGCAACTTAACTTTGCAAAATACCAAATATGCATGCACCTTCAACAAAAATCATATAGATGTACAATTTTGAATTATAATTAAAATCGTTATAACACAAAATGATAATATTCATTACCTTAAAGGAGTAAACTTCATCAATAATGCTTTATAGGAAATATTCCAAAAGATGTTGACTAACATCTATGCAATCAAGAAAGAAAGATTATCTCTCATAAACAAGTTATAAAACTCAATATGCATCTACATAGATCATATCCACATTCAAAAGTCATATAATTAAAGTCAAACTTACATTCAGTGAAACCACACATGAGTAAGTCATAAAGTTGAACGTACACATAAACTGGTCACAAAGTTAAGCAAGTATCAAGTTTAACAAATACACATAAACCATTCTCTCATTGTCTCATACCACAAGATAATTCTATCCTTGTTGATCTCATTCACTTGTCTTTTCACATGTTCATCCATCAATAACAACTCCCTTTCCCTGAAAAATCAAAATTCAATCTATTAATAGAATGTAAAAGAAACTTAAAGTTGTAAAAAAGTAATAAACAAACCTTTCTATCTACAGAAGGACCATCTCTAGCTTCAACATCTCTAATTGCTACAATAACCAAGATAGAAGTTAATTGATGATTAAAAATATAAAAAACAAACTATTCATATTATTTTCAAGTAAAAGAAGCGAAGTTCAAACAAATTAAGTTACCTATTGTGTTTGTAGTAAGTTCCTTTGTATCCTCTTCAAAATCATTTATTTTTTACTCTGATCTCATCCAATCTTGAGCATAAATCAAGCTTTTCACAAGTCTTGGAGACAAAGAACTCTTATAAGGATCAAGCACACATCGACTAGTGCTAAAAGTTGATTCAAATGTAATAATAGACACATGAATAGCAAGAAGATCATATGTCATATGATACAACACTTGATACTTGTCTATCATCCCCCACTACTAAATGCTCTTTCGAATATCGATCAACGTCTGTCTTCTCATTTTTTGTCTCATCTATCTCTAAGAACTTCAAATTTACTATTCTTGAAGGCTCTTTTGCTTTTGTTTGTGTTTGAGATTCTTTTGCTTTGCTTTTAGTTGATGAAGAAAATTTAGCTTCGTAAAACTTGAAAAGGGTTTCAAATTCAAATTTCGCATTAGACATGATCTCTCTAACCTTTTTAGTATTATATACCTATGAATAATAAGTTTTGATAAACTTCATCTTACATCTTGGATCTAAGACATTTGCAATCAATAACCACAAGTTTATCTTATCAAAATTGCCCTAATACTTATCAAAAATTCCTTCATTTTTCTAGACATATCTTTGAGGACCAAATCTTCTGACGTTCCTACAACAGTGTTTCAATCTTATGAATCTCATCTATGTAAAGAGGTGAAGTATCATATGAAGTCCCAGACAATGTATAGATCACATCGTGAAAGTGCTCCAAAAAAGAATATAAGGCTTTGCCAACTCTCCAATCACTATCAGTAAGAGTATCTTCTTTAGCAAATGCAGCATCATACAACACCAACGATAAAAAATCTTTTGATATTTCAAAGCATTTTCCAACATTAAGTAAGTATAATTGCACCTCGTAGGTGCATCCATGCACAACCCAATCATAGAAGTAATTCCTTCTTTTTGACAACATACATTAAAACTATGTTCTCTTTGTAGAGTCTCTTATAAATCTAACACATCTTCGAATTCTACTTATTGATTCACTAACTTCATTGATCTCGTCCCTTACAATTAAATTAACGATATAAGCAACACAACACACATGAAAATATTCACCCCCACCTACTAAAACCCTCTCTTCACTAACATTTTCTTAGAATTTTCAGAGCAACATCATTTGCAGATGCATTGTTTACAGTCAAAGTGGTGATTTTATTTAAACCCCAACCCAACAAACAATTTTCAACTGCTTGGGCAATGACATCACCAGTGTATGGAGGTGTGAGCATGAAAAAGTTGATAATTTTCTTTTACAACTTACATTGATCATCAATGTAATGCACTGTGAGACACATATAACCATCATTTGAAATAGATCTCCACAAGTCTATAGTGAAACACACTTTTCAAACCTTAATTGCAAAGATCTTTTTGAACTTTTTTTTTCCTCTTCATAAATTGCAACATAATCACTTTCAATAGTTGGTTTAGTAACCCATTTAACCTATGGTTGCAACATATGAATAAATCTCCGTAATCCCTCATGCTCCATAATTTTGAGGGTTTTGGTTCAATGCACCCGGGAGCATTGAGCCTCAATGCTCCCCGGTGTACTGAACCCATTTTTTTTATTTTTTTTGAAAAATATTTTACAGAAATGTTAATGTAAGTGTATTTAATATGTGTATAAATGTTTACCATTTTTGGAGATTTTTAGATATTTATTTCGGATTTTTTAAAATCATTGGCATTTTTTGTAATTTAAAATTACTAAAATGCTATTGATTTTAAAAAATTCGACATAAATATCTAAAAAATCCAAAAATGGTAAAAATTTATACGCATGTTAAATACACTTAGATTAATATGTTTATGAAAAAAATTTGAAAAAAAATTAAAAAATAGGTATATGCGCCCGGGAGCATTGAGGCTCAATGCTCCTGGGTGCATTGAACCAGATCCCTAATTTTGAATGGTTCTTCATCTAGAATAATCATCTCAGCAAGCCCTCTTCTGCATTTAGCTTGATCAAATTCCCATGTAACAATAGTACCAACTTCAGTGGAATTAGAATATATACGGAGAATGTCAACAACTTCAGCCTCCTGGGTTGCCTATGCTTTGGAAAGTGTTTGCATCTCATTATATGCCTTAAAATGAACTAATATCATACTTACTAGCACACTCGAAAGGCCTTTTGCAATAATTACATTATGCCATTGGCTGTTCTCCATCTTTCTTTTCATTTCTTATGAAATGTTTCCATGCATAATTGCTCTTTTTGTAATCATTATCTATTTGATTCTCATTATTTTTTAGTAAGCTCAATGGCAATAGGAGTGACAATCTGCGCATCAACATCCACCACATCTATTGAAACTACTTCTTTCTCATCCACATTTTCCACATTCATATTCTCACAGTCATCATCAGCCATATCCAATTGAATTCCTAATTTCGTACCCAAAAATAAATACATAATGCAAGTAAAATGTCAAGATCATAAATCATCAAATTTGCGAACATGATTTATAAATTATACATATAAATATGGAATGATTAAACTGTCCAAATATCGGTTGAATTATTGTTCCTTAATTTCTAGCAATCCATGAAGGCACAAATCAAGATGTGATGCTTAGAGCTTTTAGATTAAACTATCTAAAAAATAGTTCACCCACTGGAGCTGCTGCTAATGCTATTCCCCAATGTCCAACAATGTCGAGTCTAGAAGCAAAAGCAACGTTGGTGACGAAGAAGACGTGATGCCACCGACAATGGGGTGGTATGAAGAGCTCTGACTATGGAGAAGATGCGCAAAACCTGGCCGCTGGCACTATTGTTCCCCAATGTCCAACTGTGTCATGTTGTACACGATGATGAAGAAGAGATGGCAGCTCTTGTGACGTAGATGCAGCTCCAGAAAGGCAAAAACAGAGAAGTGGTGAAGTTTAGGGGTGAAAAAGACACGCAAATCTAGTTGCAGCCTTGTAGATAGTGACTGAGAAGCTCCAAAAACAAAGACGACAACAGATCTAGTCGACGACGTGAAGAATCGGCCTTAAGCAGCATGGAGGTGCAGCCACAGTGGTGGAACGGAGAAGGAGAAGATCGTTCAAAAGAGAGAAACCGACAGAGGCAACAAGTAATTTAGGGTTAGGTTTTATATTTTATATGTTTATATTAAGTGCTTAGGTATATGCAGGTCAAGTTGGTCCAGGACAATATCATCCCACCCCGACCCAAAAAATTAGATTTTTTCAAAACTGTTGACCCGACTCACCCGGACGGACTCAACACCTCATCCCGACCCTATACAAAATGGGACAAGTCTCGGGTCAACCTGCCCCAATTTTCACCTCTAAGTAAAATACGTGTTCTGTGTAAATATGAGATCAAAGATAATTGTCGCCTTGATAAACGATCAAGATGAGGTCATATTTTATTAGATCTTGACCTCAATTGGAACCCCACATTCCATTGTACTTTGTTAAAATTAGATATAATTCTTAGTCGGTGCCTAAGGAGGGTGAGCACTTTGTGTACTCAAGTTAGGCGCTTGACAGTGATAGAGCTAATGTTTGTATGGTGTTGAAGAAGTTAGTGACATACGCTCCTTATGAGTTAAGAGTTCCACCACCATAACACGTTTTTCATGCCACCTGTGCTTAACGACCAGCAAAGGAAGTGAGTTGAGTTTCTTTGATTTAGATAATCCCTGTCTCCTTACTATGAGAGTCCTTGAATCTATAACAACTTTGATATTATGCCCTATGTAACTTTTGACTATATTTTGAAGTTGTAGTCTAATGTTACTACCTTAGCATATTGCTTACAAGTCATGGATGATTCGACTTCGTGAGACATGTTTAGGAAAGCAGCTAGTCTATGTTAAGAGATATATGCGTCAAAGGAAGACTATTACTCACTTACTTATATTCACTGGTCGACCAGTTACGTCCCTGTCTCATCATTATGGAGTCCTTGAGCTAGGGTTTGCATGGTGTTGAAAAAGTTAGTGACGTATGCTCCTTATGAGTTAAGAGTTCCTCCATCACAACACGTGTTTCATACCACATGTGCTTAATGACCAACAAATGAAGTGAGTTGAGTTTCTTTGATTTGGATAATCCCTATCTCCTCACTATGAGAGTCCTTGAAGCTATAACAGTTTCGATAACATGCCCTACGTGACTTTTGACTATATTTTGAAGTCATAGTCTAATGTTCCTACATTAGCATGTTGCTTACAAGTCATGGATGATTCGACTTAGTGGGACATGTCTAGGAAAGCAGTTAGTTTATAATTAAGAGATATATGTGCGAGAAGAAGACTATTTACATCGCTTGCTTGTATTCATCAGTTGACCAGTTATGTCCATTTATATGATTAATTCATGCAATTGGACGTAATTGTGATTACAATGTAATGAGAGAGAAAGTCAAGTATAGCCTTATGAGAGATTAAGTATACTTAGACTGATGAAAATAAAATGAGTCTAAGGCATAACAAGACTTATATTTGCATATGTACATATAATTCTATTTTGGATTGTAGCTACTATGTGTCCCTAATAGGTGCATAGCCTTAAGCTCCCAAGTACTCGCAGGTCGCACGACCTATTTGCTAATATGAATAATCTTGAAAGAGAGATTAGTTGAGTAACCTATTGTGTGCAAGTGGGAGATGTTAGAATTCTACTAAGACCATGATTCTTGTATGCCCATAATGGGTTTTCTACTACTTGTACTAGGAAATTCAATCCCACTTGGATACACAGCATATGGAAACATACTTGTAGTGGGATAGCTACTATGTAGCTACTGCGTATGCCTCCCACTACAATTATAAATATGTGTAAGGTCTCTAGAAGAAACACATATCAGAGCATACAGGAGAAACCTCTAGAGAGTTTCCCTAAACCCTTTCAGAGATTAATGGCATCTAGGTTTTGATAGTGTGGTTGATTTCCAATCTTATGATTCCGTTCGACTGTGCGACAAAGTTTGAGACACGGCCTTTCGATCCTTCCGCTTCCATTTTTGCTTAATAAGGTATGTGGTAAATCCTAAATTTTCAATAATTAGCAATTCAAATATACAAACAAGGCAAGAATTTTTCGATTCTAGCATGGAACAATGCAAGCCCCATTGTAAACATGCTCCCGGTGACGCTTCTTACCCTCTTCCCTAACACACATCATCTCCTTATAGACGGCCCACGTCGACCCCTCATCCTTCTTAATCACTACTGACAGAAGCTTCACGACGGCCAATCTGGCCGTTGGTTGTGCCCCTCTTTGTCACACCTCCATCCATTAAAATCAGCAGCATAACCTCATACACTAGGGTATCCATATAATCCTCCAAATTCCGAAAATACCCATCAAATTCATCCGGCATATCGACCCTCAATTTGATTATGTGATCCTCCAAGCTCCGATGATATCAACCCAATCGAATAGCGGGCTCCACCGCCCAGCGCCATCCAATAGATGAAGTCCCTTACCCGACATTCAAGAAGATTGATTTGTGTAGGAAGGTAGCCACATTGATTGAGTCTGGGCAATGGCGGCTGAGGCTCTCTCCAACATGCTTTTGGTTTCAAAAAATCAAAAAATGATTTGCGCAGGAAGGTGGCCACTTTGTTCGAGTCCTTTGCTTGCTTGATCCAAAAGAAGAAAAATTAGCCATGAGGAAAATCTTACTTTCTCTGCTTCTGTCCTTGTCTAACAACAACACAAGGAGAAGAAAAATCTTAACATCAACATAGCTCAAGCATTTAGAAAATCTTGCAAAAGTAGCACTAACATATGCAAAGAGGATTATTAATAAATTATCCAAGAACGAACTCCAGTCTCTATTCCAGGGAATTTGGCATGCTTCATTTTAATCCTTCCAATAATGTAATTTTTTTTATTTTTCTTGTAAATTTCATTCTATGAGCTTCAATTTCTTCCTTGAAATTTTACTACAACATTGAATCATATCTCTAAAGATATCTTGTAAAAAATTCTTGCACTTTAGTTACCAATGTTAATTTTTAGTGCATGTTTTAGGTTTGAAGTTGGAAAGATAAGTTATTTTAATTCAAGTAGGACTTAGACATAGAACAAATTAATAAATTTCTTCGTCCTTCATGAGAGAAGGACATTCATAAGAGAAGACAGAATTCAGACCCTCGTCCTTCAAATTGGATGCAGAGGAAGTCATTGCGTGGCTCGAAGCAAGGATTATCCGATAGTTTCAAGACGAGGAAAACTCATGGCACTCAAGATCGACAGTAGGGATTCTATTTGTCTTTTTATTTTTATGTTTTAAGGACAAAATTGTCAATTCAACATATAGCTAACAATTTCATAAGCTATCGATGAAATCTTGTGGGTGCCAGAGGAATTATTGAAATGTTATGAGTACGAAAAGAATTATGGTCAAATGTTGTGGTATAAAGGGAATTTTCCCTTTTTCAATTCAAAAATTTGTGCACCATAAACTTTTCGTTTAAACTTCTATCACATCCCAGGCACACTAAAAAAAGAAGCTAGGGGAAAATAAAAGGTTGGTCTGAAGAAGAGAAATGAGGATATTCTCATGGCTGCCACACCAAACCCAACAGCGGTGTCGTTCATCAGTGCCAGCCTTTTCTTCACATGCAGCTAGGGAGTTAAGCCTACTAAAAAAATGATGAAGGAAGGCTATTCATGACCATTTAAAAAGAAGAAGGGGAGAGTGGTGCAATTTAAGTATGGTGGTTGGCTTGTTGGAAAGAAAGAAGAACTAAAATGGTGACCATCAACTAATAATAATAATAATAATAATAAAATGGAGGGTGGTTGTACATGCTAGAGTTGGATTTGCTGGAGATGCCAATCAACGTGACTGGGTTTCCAGACAAAGGTAAAAAGCTAGTCCCAAAAAGAAAATGGTGTTAAACTTCACCATCAAGATTTGTGCCTCTCATCTTCTCCTTCAGCTAGTAGCATTTTTTTCTCCAAAATCCTCACCTCCTTCAACAGCTAGAGTAGGCCTAGCACTTCTTCCCATCTACTAAAGGTCATGGAGGAGACCTAAGCATCAAATTAGTATATGAAGGCAAAGACCTATCTACAGAACTCGAAGAACATCAACATCGCCAAATACCAATGGCGTGCAAGGAGTGCCCATGAAAGTAAGATTCAAGCAAAGGAGAAGCTGATGATTGAACAGTGATAATCTTCAAATTTTCATATAATTTTATTTTGAATTCGCACCATTACATATAAAAATGCTAATTAAGTACAGATTTTACATAAAATTTCATGAAAATTATATTTTTCATAAAATCTTTAAATTTGCTATAAAATAGGTCATTTCACAATATTTTTAAAAAATATAACAATATGAAGATAATTGCATATACTAAGAGGAATTAAATAGGTCAAAAAGATTAAAATAACTTTAAAATATGTATTAGCCTATTAATATAATTTAGGTAAATTTATAAAATGGTTGTGATATCTAGGACATTTGGAGATCTATAAATGTAATTTAGGGATTTGATAATTATTATTGTATATTTGAATTGAATGAATGAGATTGGGGTAAATGACTAAGTGAGGTGGTTAAGTTAATCACCCTTGCTCCATGTGGATTAATGTACACAAAAAAACAAAATAAGGTGTAGGAAACGATGACTTGGCATGATTATTTAATTCCATTAATTATGATTAATCGATTGATAATTATGGGGTAAATTAGGATTTTTGCTTGAAAAATTCATAACTCGAAGTATATAAGGAGAATTGATGTGAAATTTGGAAGGTAGGCACTGTTGGAATCAATGTCAAATTAAGCAAAATATCTGTATTTTGATGATTAACAATTCAAATTGGGTAAATGTTGGATACTAACATGTTTTGTGAAAGTGTTTAAAGGATATAAAAATGAAAAATCTGAATCTGACAGATCAAGTCGCAATCCAAGTCGACTCAGCTATCGACTCAAGTCGATACCCACGTCGACCTCAAAAGCGACTTGAAAGAAGAAAAACAATCCAACGCTGAAAATTGATCCAAGGCAGACGAAGTCGCATACCCAAGTCGCCTCCATTTGCGACTTGGGTGAAGTCGCAGACCCAAGTCGACTCCAGCACCGACCTCGAGAACCCAAAACTTCCAGCGTTGAAACTCGAATCCAGAACAGGCGAAGTCGCAGAGTTAAGTCGACTTCACATGCGACTTGAGTGAGGTCGCAAACCCAAGTCGACTTCAGCATCGACTTCGTGGACTCAGAACTTCCAGCGTTGAAATTGGGAATCCAGGATGGTGAAGTCGCATACCCAAGTCGACTTCACATGCAACTTAAGTGAAGTTGGAACCCAAGTCGACCCAGGCATCCGACTTGAGTCAGATTGAAGATTGTTTTAGTCCAAGACAAGCAAATCTACATGATAAAGTCATTTAAGATTTTATTATGATCAAGGAAAGCTCATTTGGCCATTTCTAAGGATTACTAATCAAGATTATCAAAGTACTTTAAAACCAAGACGTGAAGATAAGATTTCCAAGAAAAATTGAACATGTCAAAGCTTCAAAGTTCAAATGAATCAGAGGAAGAACAGATACAAGATCAATATCAAGCTGATTTCCAAAGAACCCTAGTTCATCAAGTGAATACGGAAAGTGAAGTCGCACCCGAAGTCGACTTCACCTGCGACTTGGGTCAAGTCCAAGACCAAGTCGACCTTAGGAAGAACTTGAGATGTTTGCTGGACCAAAGTTGCACCCCAAGTTGACTTCAGTATGCGACTTGGGTGAAGTCGCACCCGAGGTCGACTTCATCTGCGACTTGGGTCGCAACGGTCGGAAAAATTTGAACGTTGGCGCATTAAATGCGCGCCACCTACCTCCAAACGTTTGAATTTACTCCACCACTATAAATATGCATTCAAGTGAACGTGCTAAAGGTTAGATAGAGCATTAACTGAGATTCAACAACCATCATCTCCAAGCATTAAGTGATCAATACAAGTTTTCAAAGGAAGAACAAAGCTCCAACTTGCTGCATGCTCTAACACTGTTCAAATCTTTTCTTCTACAAGTTCTTCCATGAGCTAAATCTACCTACACAATCTGTGAAGTGTAGACTTTCTTATTTGAATTAATATTTGTATTTGTTACTTGGTTTATTATTGAGATTTTGAACAAAGTGAAAGTAAAGTAGTGTTGTGACTTGAGTGAGACTCGTCACCTACTTGTGCTGTGATTTGTACACGCCCCCTAGCGCTGGAATCTAGAAGAGAGTTGTCGCTCTAGTTGTATTTGAGAATACATAGTGGAACCCAAGTCACAAGGGGTGTGAGCTTGGAAGAGTGGAGTAGGGGAGGTTTCCCGAACCACTATAAAAATCTTGTCTACTGCTGTGATTTACATTTCTGTTTTTATTGCTTTATCACTCTCCATATGTTTCATTTGTTTCATTAAAGGGGATTAAATCAAACAGGGGCAAATTTCTGTTTAAGTGAAAAATTTTAAAATACCCATTTCACCCCTCCGCTCTTTGGTAATTGCCATAAACTCAGGACCAACAAGTGGTATCAGAGCAGGTCTTTGAGTTTTTTTTTATCAAAGATATCTACTGGAATGGCATCTCAATCAACTTTCACCCCTGCATTTGCCGAGGGCCGATCTTTTACTAGACCGCCCCTATTTGATGGGACTAACTTTGGTTATTAGACGTTGAAAATGAAACAGTTGATCATGGCTAGGGATATTGATTCTTGGATTGCTATCCAAGATGGCGTTGTGTTACCTACCGATGAAAGAGCCTCCACATGGTCCGAGGAGGAAGTAAGAGTTGTTAAAAGCAACGCAAAGGCCACGAATTTCATCTTTTGTGCATTGACGGCATCCGAATACGATAGAATATATTTATACCAAATTGCTAAAGAAATTTGGGATACTCTTACATCCATTTATGAGGGAACTTCTCAAGTCCAAGGGACTAGGAGAAATATTTTGATTGGAGAGTTAGAAAGTTTTAAAATGCTCGAAACTGAAAATATCTCTGAAATATTTGTTAGATTTTCTAAGATTACTAACACTTTGAAAAGTCTTGGGAAAGAAATTTCTGAATCCGAGCAGGTAATGAAGATCTTAAGAGTGCTACCCAAATCTTGGACTCTGAAAATCACAGCCATTGAGAAAGCAAAGGATCTCAATACATTACGGCTAAAAGATCTAATAAGCTCACTTATGTCTCATGAGCTAATGAAGAAAAGAAACGAAGAACAACACAAAGGAAAAAGAGTTATTACCTTAAAAGTCGCACACGCATCAGACGACTCCACCTCTTCATCTCAAAATGACGATGAGGAAATTGCCTTGCTCACAAGACATTTTAGAAAATTTGTGAGGAAAGGAAGGAATTTCAAGAGCTTCAAAGAAAGAAATCCAAAGGAGAAAAAGGAGAGACAACAAAGTGATTCCGATGCGCTGGTATGGGGCATATGCAAGTCCAATGCCCAGCGCCCGAGGAAACCTAAACACAGGAGCGAAGGGATAAGAAGGATCGAGGAGAAAATAGAAGATTTCAAAAGATTAAAAGAAGAGGCATGTATGTCAACGAGGAGACATCTATAACATGCAGCTCCTCAAATGAAGAAGACGAGGCCACAAATTGTGCAAGAATTTGCTGCATGACCACCATGGAAGAAGACCTTAATCTATGTCTAGCAGTAACAAAAATTTTAGAGGATCAACCGCTTCAATAAACTGCATAAGTAGTGAAGAGGTAACCTCTAAACCAAATTCTATTTCTATTTTTACAAATAATTGTATCAAATGTGCTGAATTGGAAGAACTACAACAAGCATATGATTCGTCATATGAGGAAATAAAGAAATTAGGAAGCAAGTTCACAATGAAGAAAAAATAATGTGATACAGTAATAATTGCGAACGGAAAACTTGCCGAAAAAGTTGATCACTTGACAAATGAAAAGAATACATTGATAAGAGAGATGGAAAAACTTAAAAAGGAAAATAAATCGCTAAATGAATCACTTGCTAAGTTCTCCAATCCGGGGGAAAGTGTCAAAATATTTTTAAACATGACCACCCAAAGTGACAAGAAAGGACTTGGGTATTCCACATTTGAGAAAGGAGAAAGTAGTAAGTCAAACGCTCCTAGGACTCACAAAAACCAAGCAAAACCCATCCATGCTAAACCAAAGATGAATCATGTTGCTTGGACCAAAAGACCAACTTGGGAATCAACTGCTACATGGTTTCCCACTCCTAGACTCCCGGGAGCTTGTAATTTCTGCAACAAAATGGGACACAAGGTATATCAATGCAAAATGAGAAAACTACAAAACCTTGGTACAAAATTGGTTTTGGTACCTAAGAGCATTGGATTTATGTCTTCAGAAGTAGATCAACGTAGATTCCAATGGTTAACTAACCCAAATGGACCCATAAAATGGGTACCAAAAAAATAAGCTCCACTTGATTTGATTTTTTTGCAGGTTTGTCTTAGAGCAAAGGCCAATAATATGTGGTTTATGGATAGTGGCTGCTCAAGACACATGACGGGAGAAAAAAGATTGTTCCATAGGATCAAACCGTGTAGTGAAGGAACGGTTGCTTTTGGGAACAATGAAAAAAGTATAATCAAAGGTAAAGAAAATATTTATGGAATTTCAAATGCATGTATTGAGGATGTACTATTTGTTGAAGGACTCAAACACAACTTAATGAGTATTAGTCAATTATCTGATAAATGTTATAAAGTTGTATTTGAATCATCTATATGCAATGTATTTGATGATGATCACATGGTATTTAGTGGCAAAAGACATGGAAATATATATTTGGTTTGCCTAGATGAACTTGAGGAAAAATGTCTAATAGTCATAGAAAATGATCCATGGATATGGCATAAAAGACTTGGACACATAAATATGTCAAATATTAAAATCTTATGAAAAAAGAGCCTAGTAGAAGGGTTACCAAGCTTAAATATGACAAGAATAAGATTTGCAAAGCTTGTCAATTATCCAAGCAACCCAAAATGTCATTTTCCACCAAAAAGAAAATTTCAACGACTAGGCCACTTGAATTATTGCATATGGATCTTTTTGGGCCATCGGACATTTTAACTCTTGCTGAAAAAAAGTATGTATTTGTAATTGTTTATGATTTTTCAAGATTTACTTGGATTATACTCTTAGCTAGCAAAGATGAAGCATTTTCTATGTTTGTCACGTTTTTAAATTTGGTGCAAAATGAAAAATAAAATACAATTATTTTCATTAGAAGTGATCATGGTGGTGAATTTGAAAATAAACGATTCATAGAATTTTACAATAAAAAAGGAATTCACCGTACATTCTCTGCACCAAGAATCCCCCAACAAAATAGGGTTGTCGAAAGGAAAAACCGGATAATACAAGAAATGGCTAGAACTATGCTAAATGAGAGTAAATAATCCAAAAGGTTTTGGGGTAAAGCTGTAAGTACAGCTTGTCATGTATTAAACCGAGTTACAATAAGAGCTATCTTGAAAAATCAAATAGTAGAAGAATCAATACATGTTGTTTTTGATGAATTTAATCAAACTCCGAGGAAGGAGGATGAATTAAGTGATGCAGATGATACATCAAAGAATCCGAAGGCGAAACAACAAGAGCAACAAGGAGAAGCCGAGGCAAAACAAGAAGACATTATGGAGGAAAGAGTAAGTGAAGGTAATAACTCTTACAAACCTCCAACTGATTTAAAATTCAAAAATGACCATCCAATTGAACAAGTCATTGGTAATATCTATGAATGAGTGAAAACTAGAAGATCAAGACACAATATTTGTGAAGAATTTGCTTTTGTGTCAAAAATAGAACCAACAACCATTGACCAAGCTCTTAATGATGAAAATTGAATTACCGCAATGTAAGAAGAGATAAATCAATTTGAAAGAAACAATGTATGACATTTAGTTCCTAGACCCAAAGATTGCACGGTTATTAGTACCAAATGGGTATTTAGGAACAAATTAGACGAAAGCGAACTTGTGATGAAAAACAAAACTAGATTAGTAGCCAAAGGTTATTCCCAAGAAGAGGGAATAGACTTTGAAGAATCATATGCACCTGTGGCTAGATTGGAAAGTCATACGTATCTTATTAGCTTTTGCTTCTCACATGGATTTTAAATTGTTCCAAATGAATGTAAAAAGTGCATTTTTGAATGGATACTTGAATGAAAAAGTCTATGTTGAACAACCTCCGGGCTTTGAAGAAAAGGATCAATCAAAATATGTTTATAAATTAACCAAAGCTTTATATGAATTAAAACAAGCTCCACGAGCTTGGTATGAAAGATTAAACAAATTTTTAATTGATCATAACTTTCAAAGAGGAAAGGTTGATACAACATTATTTATCAAGTATAAAGATAATAATATCTTAATTGTTCAAATTTATGTTTATGATATTATATTTGGAGCTACTAATGAAACTCTATGCCAAGAATTTTCTGAGATTATGCAGAGTGAATTTGAAATGAGCATGATGGGAGAATTGAACTTCTTTCTTGGACTGCAAATTACGCAACAAGCAGAAGGCATATTCATAAACCAATCCAAGTATGTCAAGGAAATGTTGAAGAAGTTCGGAATGCAGAATAGCAAAAGCGCAAACACACCAATGAGTGCAAATGTCAAGATCGACAAGGACAAAAAGGGTAAACCTATCGAACAAAAATTGTATAGAAACATGATAGGGTCTTTACTATATTTAACTGTTTCTAGACCTGATATTTTATTCAGTGTTTGCATGTGTTCTAGACTTCAATCATGTCCTAAGGAATCACATTTAATAGCAGTAAAAAGGATTTTTAGATATTTAATAAATACCACTAATCTAGGATTATGGTATCCAAGAGGGTCAACTTTTTAATCTAATCAGCTAATCGGATGCAAATTTTTCCGGTTACAAAGTAGATAGAAAAAGCACTAGTGGAACATGTCAATTTCTTGGAAACATATTGGTTTCATAGTTTTCAAGAAAACAGACTAGTGTTGCCCTATCTACGGCGAAAGCCGAATATATAGTCGTCGGGAGCTGTTGTGCCCAATTGCTTTGGATGAAACAACAACTTAGAGATTATGGTGTTGATTATCATGATATTCCAATTAGATGTGATAATACGAGTGCTATTTGTTTGACTAAAAATCCTGTGTTGCATTCTAGAACAAAGCATATAGATGTAAGACACCATTTTATTCGTGAATATGTTGAAAATCATGACATTTGTTTGGAGTATGTGAAAACTGAGGATCAGATTGCAGATATATTTACCAAACCTTTAACAAAAGAATCATTTTATAAAATTAGGAATGATATGGTATGATTGAACTTGATTAGAAGCATATATGATAGGGGGAATATCTAGGAACACCCAAGTCTGGAGAGCCGAGTCGACTCCGGTCGTCCCAAGTCGACTTCGGTTAGGGCACGTCGACTTCAGCGCACGCCGCTTGGGCTTCCCACGCATCCTTTTCTTTTTCTTCTTCCTTCTTCTCTTTCTTCCTCATCTTTCCAGCGTTGTTTCTCTCTTTTTCTTCTCTTGAATCTCCGGTCTCCTCATTTCCATCCAAGTTTCACCTCTCTAATCATCTTCTTCCAGCTCCCATGCACTCGGATTCATCTCTTTTTCTTTCCAGTTCTGCTTTCCTTTCTCATTTCTCTCTCTTTTCTCTATCCGACGACCGCTGCCACCAGTCGCCAGTTCCCTCATAGTTCAATTTTTTTTATTCCATTATTTCTTCTATAAAGCCACTGTTCTAAATCATATCAGCCCCTTTTTATTATCATTCTCAGAGTCCAACTCCTAAATCCATTACATCCATCTCAAATCGAATCATGGCTCCTAAAGCTGTTGCCAAGTCATCCAAAATGCCCATATCCAGACCCTCCAGATCCAATACAGGCGAGGGGGTACCCCGCCGTCAACGGACACCTTCCAAGCGAGTCCGGGAGGAAGCCTCCGCATCAGCGAGACGCCGTGTGCATTTCCGTGAGGCCAAACCCTCCTCGACGGCACCCCAACCGGCTGTGTTGACGCTCAGATCTGAAGTATGTAGTTGGCATCTTCAACACTTGTGCTTTCTGGGTCGGCGTCCCCTGCCTGTTTGTAGCGGACAATGTGTCATGCTGGACCCACTATCGGAATTTGCTTGTTGGGGTGCCGTCGAGGAGGTGCCAACAATCAGAATAGTGGGTCCAGCAGTGACACATTGTCCGCTACAAACAGGCAGGGGACGCTGACCCAGAAAGCACAAGTGTTGAAGATGCCAACTACATACTTCAGATCTGAGCGTCAACACAGCCGGTTCTACAGGGACTTCTATGAACGTAAGATTTTTGTGACAAAAATCATCGATTTCAAATTTCTACATGATTATGAGTTTGGTATCGAAGAATTGTTGGAGTTCCAAGGATGGATTGGGCTTTTAAAAGCCGACGATAGGGTGTATCCTGATCTAACCCGTATATTTTACTACCTATGGGATCAGGAGTACTATCCGACCTTTGTAAGAGGAACTGATATAAATTTGGAAATTGGAACTGAAAGCCACAAGGAAAATGCAATCCGAGAATTGCACACATATTGGATGTCCCTGCGGAGGAGGAACCAATACTAGAAGGGTTATCGCTCACCCAAATGTATAATAAGTTGACAAGGAGCAGCAAATACCACCTAGGAATCAAGTTCGTTTATTATATGGACCTATCTCCTAGGTTGAGGGTACTCAGACTGCTAATTGCACATTGTATATACCCTAAGGGAGGAGGTCGGAATCAGCTAAACCCATAGGAGGCAGAAATCCTGTGGAAAGTGGAAAATAAGATCAAGGTTAGCTTGCCTGCATTGCTAATAGAAGCATTGGCTTCCAAGAAAGAAAACCCTCGAGGGGTATTACCTTACGGGACGTGGATCACCCGCATCATGCATTATATGGGTGTAGACCTTGATGGAGAACCCTTTGAAGTATTAAAGCCCACAAATGCCATAAACAAGGCATTACTACAGAGGATGAAGATCAATGTAGAACAGTTCAGGGCTGAAAGGATCAGGGAAAGGATGGGACAACCGGCTCAAGAGGAAGCCGGGGGAGCACATTTTGAGGGGGAGCAACCACCACCATCACCTCAGCCACAGGTCGTCCCATCTCCACCACCTGTAGTCCCCGTTGAGCCTACATCACCTTTCTCCCATGGATCATGTTCCCCGAGAGGTTCGGAGATACCAGATTTGGCTCCGCGTCCGCCTTCTTGGGACAATTCGGCGAATGCGATAAAGGACTACTTGGAAAAGATGGAAGACAGGTTGACTTCCCAAATCGCTGGGGTTCTTACAGCTATCATGGACATGCATTCGAGGCAAGATCGCATGGACCAAGAGTTAAGAATGATCAAGCTTAGGTTGGCATCAGGAAGTGGCAGAGTTAGACCGATACCTGATCTTGATCTGCTTGTTAGTGACTCTGTGCAGCGCGCGCCCACAGCTCAATCTGTGTCCTCTTTCTACTCATCAGCTCATATGAGACCCACTCCACCGATCAGACAGCCTCCATATCCTATCTCGGCATTCCTATTTGCCAAATCTCAAATTCACGATCATCTTTTTTGATTCATTGACAAAAAGGGAGAGAATAGTTTGAATGAGTTTCTGGTTTTTAGATAGGAGTTGAGTTATGGATTGGGTAGTTTGTATACATAGGTTTGCATTTCTTTTTGTATTTTGTAAAAAAAGTTTGCTTATATATGAAAAAGTACTTGTTTATGCTTTGAGTTGTTGTTCTGCTTATGTTTTTGTTTAAGATGATTATGTTGAAAAGAATAACTATATGCATCCAACTTGTTGGAAAATAAACTATAAATGAAATGCAAACGAAGTTAATTCATAAGATCAAATGGCATATTCAAATAAAAGGTATAAACTCAAATTGGTTTTGTCAGTCATCAAAAAGGGGGAGATTGTTGGAATCAATGTCAAATTAAGCAAAAAATCTGTGTTTTGATGATTAACAATTCAATTTGGGTAAATGTTGGATACTAACATGTTTTGTGAAAGTGTTTAAAGGATATAAAAATGAAAAATCTGACAGATCAAGTCGCAATCCAAGTCGACTCAGCTATCAACTTGAGTCAAGTCGATACCTAAGTTGATCTCAAAAGCGACTTGAAAGAAGAAAGACAATCCAGCGCTGAAAATTGATCCAAGGCAGACGAAGTCGCATAGCCAAGTCGACTCCATCTGCGACTTGGGTGAAGTCGCAGACCCAAGTCGACTCCAGCACCGATTTCGAGAACCCAGAACTTCCAGTGTTGAAACTCGGATCCAGAACAGGCGAAGTCGCAGAGTCAAGTCGATTTCACATGCGACTTGAGTGAGGTCGCAAACCCAAGTCGACTTCAGCATCGACTTCGTGGACTCAGAACTTCCAGCGTTGAAATTGGGAATCCAGGATGGTGAAGTCGCATACCCAAGTCGACTTCACATGAAACTTGAGTGAAGTTGGAACCCAAGTCGACCCAGGCATCCGACTTGAGTCAGATTGAAGATTGTTTTAGTCCAAGATAAGAAAATCTACATGATAAATCCATTCAAGATTATATTATGATCAAGGAAAGCTTATTTGGCAATTTATAAGAATTACTAATCAAGATTATCAAAGTACTTTAAAACTAGGACGTGGAGATAAGATTTCCAAGAAAAATTGAACATGTCAAAGCTTCAAAGTTCAAATGAATCAGAGGAAGAACAGATACAAGATCAATATCAAGCTGATTTCCAAAGAACCCTAGTTCATCAAGTGAATACGAAAAGTGAAGTCGCACCCGAAGTCGACTTCACCTGCGACTTGGGTCAAGTCCAAGACCAAGTCGACCTTAAGAAGAACTTGCGATGTTTGCTGGACCGTAGTCGCACCCCAAGTCAACTTCAATATG
The DNA here is from genome assembly GCA_030490835.1 of Annona cherimola. Lineage (NCBI taxonomy): Eukaryota > Viridiplantae > Streptophyta > Magnoliopsida > Magnoliales > Annonaceae > Annona > Annona cherimola. Next base: position 85,676,572 of record CM059972.1, read on the forward strand.
CGACTTGGGTGAAGTCGCACCCGATGTCGACTTCATCTGCGACTTGGGTCGCAACGGTCGGAAAAATTCGAACGTTAGTGTATTAAATGCGCGCCACCTACCTCCAAACGTTCGAATTTACTCTTCCACTATAAATATGCAGTCAAGTGAACGTGCTAAAGATTAGATAGAGCATTAACTGAGATTCAACAACCATCAACTCCAAGCATTAAGTGATCAATACAAGTTTTCAAGGGAAGAACAAAGCTCCAACTTGCTGCATGCTCTAACGTTGTTCAAATCTTTTCTTCTACAAGTTCTTCCATGAGCTGAATTTGCCTACACAATCTGTAAAGTGTAGACTTTCTTATTTGAATTAATATTTGTATTTGTTACTTGGTTTATTATTGAGATTTTGAACCAAGTGAAAGCAAAGTAGTGTTGTGACTTGAGTGGGACTCGTCACCTACTTGTGCTGTGATTTGTACACGCCCCCTAGCGCTGGAATCTAGAAGAGAGTTGTCGCTCTAGTTGTATTTAAGAATACGTAGTGGAATCCAAGTCACAAGGGGTGTGAGCTTGGAAGAGTGGAGTAGGGGAGGTTGCCCGAACCACTATAAAAATCTTGTCTACTGCTATGATTTACATTTCTATTTTTATTGCTTTATCACTCTCCATATGTTTCATTTGTTTCATTAAAAGGGATTAAATCAAACAAGGGTAAATTTCTGTTTAAGTGAAAATTTTTAAAATACCCATTTCACCCCTCCGCTCTTTGGTAATTGTCATAAACTCGGGACCAACAGGCACATGTTGACGTGCTCTACTTAATGAATAGTTTGGATTTTGATAATCATGATTAAATTATGGTGTTAATAATTTAATTTCATAAAATTCCATGAGGCATTTTCAAAATTCTTATATCTTGCAGTAGGATGGTTATTTTGAGGTGAAATTTTTTATGGATGGCTAAAATAAGGTAGCTTATTATATGGATGGATTTGATTAAGCTAAATCTCATGGAAAGATGTTAAACCACTTATGGATAAAAATCATTGACTTTTACCTTTTAAAAGTGATTTATAATGAATGCAAAGTCAATGCAATTAATGATCCCATTTGAGGTGTCTTATGAAGGAAATTTTGAGGAAATTTTCAATTTTAAAAAATTTAAAAAATGCATGAAAAAGCTGCTGAAATCAAGGACGTTAAATGGGGAAAAAATGGACAGCTTTCGATGCTCACAAAAGACAAAAAAGGCAGCTATGTGGATGTGATTCTTGGACAGATTTTTGGGCAGATTTTTGGTAAAATATATATCTAAACAGAAATTACATGGGTAAAATGATGACAGCACATAGGTGGATAACTATGAATTTTTAAGCTCAATTGAGATGGAAATTATGGGTTTTAAAGCACCATTATAAAAGAGAAAGAAAGGGGCAGCAAGGGGCGTTCTCCATTTGGACAGCAAAGAAAAACAAAAGAAAAAGGGACCAGCAAGGACGTCCCCTAAGAAAGGAAGAAAAAAAAGAAGAGGAAAATATGGGAATAAGAGGAGATTCCAACTAGGGCAAGGAGGAAGTAACCCTAACACTTCCAGTAGGTACCTTGATTATGTGTTGATTTTTGATAATTTGAAAGGGGTTTCTTGCTCAAGTAATGTTTCATAAATTTGACTCATTTATGAATATTAATTGATGGTTTGTACAACCCATTATGTGGTTATTAAATGTCAATGAGTTGGGAGATTCATTTCAAGCATTCAAGAAATGATATGTATGAATTAGGGCTGTTTTGAACAAGTTTACCATTTAAATTAATTTCATATATATGTAGTTGTTTTGATCATTTATTATGTGTTGATTAATTGAGTTGTTTTAATGATTAATGTATGTCAAACCTAGCTTGTTTAATGAACCATAGTATGGTGAAATTTTGGATTGACAACTTGGTATAATTTTCATCCATTTAGGGTAGAAGCGACGCTTGATATATATGGATGATTTTGGTGGAAAACCCTTACTTTTGGAAGCAATATGGGATGCCCAAATGGATTGGATAAAAAAATTAAAAATCTATTTGTATGATTTTGTAATGGGGACATCCAAGGTGGAGAAAAAGTAAAGAAAAAATTCTGTTTTGAGTAATTTAATTAAGAGATTCTAATTTCATGATTGTTCTCTAATTAATGATTAAATAAGTGTTTGAACTAAGCAAAATGGAAGGAAAAAATTTATTTTACGTTAACTTGCTTATATTATGTTAACATGAAGGGTATGGATGACAAAGATAATGGGTAATCATTATATTACACGTATACTTAGCTTAAGTGCAAAAAAAATGAAAGAAAAATATGGCAAAATGAGAAAAGATAGGGCTCTTTTGAGAAAATTATAAGATCTCAAAATTTTGAGATTGAAATTAGTAGTCCTAACTTATAAATAAATGTCTTGAATAAACACCAATGTGGAAATGCAAAGTATAGGTGTAAAATGATATAAGGGAGGTGTCAAATTTCAATATGTTGAGTTAAACATAATGGTTATAAATGAGCTTGAAAATTTATCCTAAATAAGGGTATCAAAATGGAAAGAATGGTCAAAATGGAATCATAAGTTACACTAATATATGAATTGAAAAAGTTGACACCAAACTTGAAAGAAAAGTGGGTTAAGTTGGCTTGATGTAAATTTATGTGGGTTGGAAAACTTTAAGGCGTGCGAGCACTTGTAATTCTATGAATATGGATGAAATATCATTTTCATTTATCTAGGCAAAGGCAAAAAAAAGGTGAAAGAAAGGGACTGAAGTGATTATAGGTAAGCAAGCAAACTTTCAAAAAGTTGCTTTCTCAAAATGTTAATAATATATTGCAAATTTTTTGTTTAAATATTTTTGAAATTATTTAATGATGGTCATTCCTACAACTCTTGCAAATTGACTTGAATATTGTTTAATTAAAAATTGTGTTGAAAAATTATTGTTCAAATGTCTATTCTTGAAAATCATGCCAGCATGTCTATAATCATGGTATATAAAGAACTAGATCCACTTTAGAGGTGTAAGAGGATTGGTTGTCCTCCTCTAGTGTGACCAAGTCGCTAGCATAGGCCAAAGACCGGCGGTGCCCTCCCTGATATGGGAGCAGGATGATGTAATGGTCACCTAACTAGCGTATCGTCACTATGATGATTCGTATCATGTTGATAATAATGCATTTGCTTTATTCATGAAATGCCCATGCTGGGCATGATGTTGGCTATTTGAAAATATTTATATAAAGGAAAACTTTACCTGAAAATTATGTAGCTTGCTTACTGAGTTAATACTCACAATTTGTTTTCCAAACTCAAGACAAGTACAAGAAGGCTATAGAGGACATGAACAGATTTATTTGAAGAAACATGATTTTTGTATTCCTTTGTATGCATCTACATGAAGAGTCAAGACTTATGGAAGTGATATTATGGTCTCTTTGGTTTTTAGAACTTTAAATGTCTCTGATGTGTGATGTGAATTGGGATATGACTTTAACTTGAAAGAAAAAATTGATGGGTTGTTTGTATGTACGAAATTAATATGACAAGAATGACATGAGTTTTTATTGTATATGATAGAAATGATGTGTTGAGAATAAATGAATATGATGTCATGAAGTAAACTCCTATGGGTGAACTATCAATGTATGTATGATATAAAGTGGAAAAAAAAATACTGCATGACCAGGGCAACAATCCTGCTCACATTTACCAATCAATAAACGATCTCGGAGTAAGGCTTAAGTTGTGACGTCTAGGGTTGGGGTGCCATAATAGTTTAATTAGTAAATCATGCAAATGTACGATTACAATTATATTTTAAATACGGGTACGAAGTATTTCATTTTACATAAAATGAATTAATTGTAAAAGAAAAAATTATATAAATAAAATGAATCCAAAAGGAATTAAAAAATAAATTAATAATATTTATGAGACTATTAAAATTAGTTTACGAGAAATCATTTTTTTAATCTATATTCATACGCTGCATTTGTATCACTCTAGGTGCACCGTAGGCATACCAAATTCAGTGCTCCATCTTCCCCAAATCCATCAAAGCAGCCATCACGGCTGGCAAGCACAAACCAACCATGATTTCATTGATGATCAGTTGCTAGAAATTGGACCAAAAACCCTATTCCCCTTTCCTTCTCTTGGCAAACTTGCAACACCACAAGAATTTAAATGACATCAATCGCAAATTACTAACGATGTGCTCATCCTCCTCTACCACCAACAACCTGTTCAAAAAATCCATCTTCACTAAGGCAACCAGCCGTCCAAGCTTTAAGCTATGACATTGTAGCAACAAAAATTCAATGGCTAACCACTGCCCTTTCCAATCCAATCTACCAGCACCCTCCCTTCTCAAGCAAGTGGTCCACTTATATTTGATTTTAGCAATTACAGAACAAATCAAATCCAAGCATCCCCAAGTGGTTTTGCAATGTGGGAAAACATTATTGATTAAAAACATAATCACCCCAGGATCCTCCATGTTAAATCACCTAGCAGATAAAACATAAGCGAAAGAGTATCTGAATCCATAAGAGTTGTTGTTCTTGAATCCGGAGGTTTTTTGGTCTTCCAAGTTAATGCTCTAGGGTTTTTTGTAGTATGTGACTCTTCTTTTTTAAAGATGAGATGTTAGAAAAGAAACCCCAAAAGATGCATAACCTGAGGACCACAACCGTATGTATAGCATACCGATCTTTCTAATTTCTAATTTAGCCCATCATAAAATAGAAATTAGAAAATAGGAAATAGGATATTTACACATAGGAGACCCTACTCTATTAGATAATTTGGGCTCATAAACCTTAATGATCACTTTATAATTTTGGGCCACTATTTATGATAGCGTATATATAATTATTATATATGTAAGTCCAAAAATACAACAATCTCCCACTTAGACTACATATAATTTCATAATTATATATAACCTTATGAGCTCAAAACCTTTTGCTATCATAATCAGAATTATCTCCGAATAATCTCATCCATTAGTTATGCTAACACAAGATCAAAGCAGCCTTTGTCACATTCATCGTAACTAAACCCATCCATGGTATCAAACATAACCAAATGACATAAATCAAGTATGGATACGTAGTATGAAAATTACATATAATGTGATCTGACATGCCTATTTTCAACTGGTCCAACTTATTTAACGAGATCAAACCACAACTAAAATATTGAATAACCAAAATACTGAAAACTTTATTTCTGCAGAAAATATTCATAACTATAACAAACAAAATATGTGTCAACCAGAAAAGCACAAAATACAAACTCTCACTAAACCAGAGTATCATCAAGTGAGACAACACCCATGTGAGCAGTATACTCATGAAAGACCTTGGGAGGTAGTCCCTTAGTCAGCAGATCCGCAATCATAAAGTTTGTTCCTACGTGCTCTATAAACACCTGACCTTCCTGAATTCTTTGCTCCTATTGTTGTTGGAATATAAGACTACTGAGTTATTATCACAAAATAACTTAAGTGGTCTTTCAATTCCATCCACAATTCACAACCCCGTCACAAAATTTTACAGTCATATAAGCCTAATTGGATGCCTCGAAACATGCTATAAATTCAGCTGCCATGGTGGAAGGAGCAACGAGTGTTTGCTTAACACTCCTCCAAGAGACAGCTCCTTCAGCAAACAGATAAATATAGCTTGAAGTGGATCTAAGACTATCTTGGCATCTAGCCTGGTTGAAATCTGAATATCCAATGATGTCTATGTTATCCGACCTCCTGTATATAAGCATGTAGTGTTTTGTGCTCCGAATGTATCTCAAAATCCTTTTGGCTGCTTTCCAATGATCCATTTCTTGATTACTCAAGTATCTGTCCAATATCCCAATAATGAATGTTATATCTGGACGTGTACAAACTTGGGCATACATCAATTTCCCACTGCTGAAGCATAAGGGATATTTTGCATTTCCTTAGATTCAAAATCATTCTTAGGGCACCAATCGAGACTGAATTTATCTCCCTTGGAAATAGAGGTATCTCCTGGTTTATAATCCTGCATGTCAAATCTTTCAAGTACTCTTTCAATATAGGCCTTCTATGATAATTTGAGAATACCTCAAGAACGATCCCGATGTATCTGAATTCCTAATACAAAAGTTGTTTCACCAAGATCTTTCATCTCAAATTTGTTTGATAGAAATCCCTTAGTTTCATGCAATAAGCCTAATCATTATTGGCAAGTAGTATGTCATCGACATATAAAATCAGAAAAATGTGTTTACTCCCACAGAACTTGTGGTATACACAATCATCAACCATATTTATCTCAAAACTGAAATAGATGACCACTTGATAAAATTTGTAATACCATTGACGAAAAGTTTGCTTGAACCCATAGATAGATTTCTTTAATTTACAAACCATTCGTTTTGCGTCTTCAGACACAAAATTTTCTAGTTGCACCATATAAATGGTTTCATCAATGTCACCATTGAGAACTACAGTTTTTACATTCATCTGATGTAGCTCAAGGTCAAAATGTGCTACTAAAGCCATTATTATCCCGAAAGAGTCTTTTGATGAAACCGAAGAGAAAGTCTATTTATAATCAATGTCTTCTTTTTTAGTAAAGCCCTTTGCAACAAGATGAACCTTATATCTTTCCTCATTACCCTTTTAATTCTTTTTTGTTTTAAATATCCGTTTACAACCAATGGGCTTTACACCTTTGGGCAATAGGACAAGTTTCCAAACATCATTGTCTCTTATGGACTTAATCTATTCATCCATGGAATTAATCCACTTTTGAGAATTTTTTCTTTGCATTGCTTAACAAAAGTTGATAGGATTATCTTCCATCATTGCAATGTCATCCTAATGTTCTTGAAGAAAGATAATGTAATCATTAGAAATTGCACTTCTCCTTTCTCTAGTTGATCTCCTTAATGACATCGGTTCTTGAGGTTGTTGAGCTTAATCAGCAGAAATATCCTGTTGACATTGATTAGGGAGGTGGTTAACAGTATCTTGTAGTTCTGGTATTGTTACTTGAACAATGTCAGGAAAAATAATCGAAGGAAAAGTTACCAATTCCTCCTCGAAGACAGTCTCTAAACTTATCCTCCCCCCCAAGCTTAATATCTTCAAAAAACCGAGTATTTTTCATTTCAAAAAAGGATCTAGATGTGGGATCATAAAATTTATACCCCCCGAGACTATTCAGAATATGCAATGAAATAGCTGCTAATTGTTCTTGAGTTCAGTTTCTTTTCATTTGACCTATAAGACCTTGCCTCAACTGGACAACATCAAATGTGTAAATGCTTTATGATAGGCTTTTTACCCGTCCACAATTCATAAGGGGTTTTAGCAGCTGCCTTAGTTGGTACTATTTTAAGGATATAAGTTGCAGTCTTTAATGCCTCTCCCCAAAGTGAGTCTGGTAAGGTAGTACGACTGATCATACTCCTTATCATATCCTTTAAAGTTCTGTTTCATCTTTCAGCAACATCATTCATTATAGAATTTTTTGGCATGGTGTACTGTGGGACGATACCACTCTCCTAAGAATTTGGCAAAAGGCCCTAGACGTTATTCATCAAATCCTTCATATCTACCATAGTATTCACCACCATGATCAGATTTAATGGCCTTAATTCTTTTACCAAGCTAATTTTCAACTTCAGCCTTAAAAATTTTAAACGCGTCCAGTGATTGAGATTTCTCATGGATGAGATATAAGTAGTCATAACGAGAGAAATCGTCTATAAACGTAATAAAATATCATTGACCATTCCAAGAAGCCATAGGGACTCATAAATTTCCGTATGTATTAGTTCTAAGATGTTTGAAGACCTGTTGGCACCAATTCTCCTTATGTTTGTCTGTTTTCCCTTAACACAATCAACACAGACTTCGAAATCTGACAAGTCAAGAGAATTACGAATTTCATCTGACACAAGTCTCGCAGTTCTTTATTTAGATATATGTCCTAAACATTTATGCCAGAGTGAAGCAGAATTCTCATTAGTTAATTTGTGTTTCGTACCACGTGAATTCACATGCAAGGATTCAACAAAGAAGACAACTGTATCAAGCAAATAAAGGTTATCGTAACAAGATAAAGAGTCAGTACCTACAATATTGGAATTTTAAAAAAATTAAACTGACTATTTCCAAATGAACAAGAATAACCAGATTTGTCCAATACAGAAAAAGAAACCAAATTTCATCTAAAAGACAATACAATATATGTCTCTTTCGAATCTAAATAAAAATCTGTCTTTAATAATAACCGAAATATGTCTATTGCCTCAACTTCAACTGATTAGCCATCGCCCACGTAGATGAATCTTTCAGCATCATTTGGCTTTCGGCAGCTCAGGCAACCCTGTATAGACACACTTATGTGAGTAATAGCACTAGAATCTATCCACCAATTATGTCCAGGTACAGAAGCCAAAATTAACCTTAGAACAAACTAAAGTGAGAAGCATATATTTCTTTACACACCAAGCATGATATTTGGTACAATCTTTCTTTTGGTGTCCAGGAGTATGACAAAAGTAACAGTCTGATTCCTTAACCGATTTCTTGTGTTGTTTCTTATTTTCCACCCCACCTGCAGCTTCCTTATCATTTTTCCTTTTCTTGGTCTTTTTCTTAAAAGTACTTGCCAAGTGTGCACTTTTGGGCTTATCTTGTATCATTCTTTCTTCTTCATCATCAGATAGCTGTAACCCAAGTGTCTTTAGTTTCGAAGCAAAACAAGACATCTCGATGTACTCTCTTATGTTTTCTTTGTCCTTATACCTCATTGAAACCAAGCTTGACAGCATCAAATTTGTTTCAGCCTTATCGCTTTTTTCAAAGCACTTTTCAATTTCATCAAGAAAATCCTTCGCAGTAGTATCCTATTCAGATACACTACCCCTGAAAGTTTCTGCAATTATCTTGCATATGATCATGAGACTTATGCTATTTAAACGATCCCACAACCCTTAATGCAAAGTCGAGATCCATACAGCTAAGAATTTTCATAACATTCTCTTTCCATTGCTTGAAATTGATTTTGTTCAGTATGGGAATAGAGTTGATGTTGGCAGATATAGTAGAAGCAGATATATTAGCTAAAAATAGAACAAAATGACATATTCACATAAGTTCTATATAAAATCTTAGAAAATTTTGAATAATGGCAGGGCCCATCACAAGATACCTAGCACAACATTAATATCTAGTCTTTGGACAGAAATATTAACTTGTAAGTGGTACTCTTGTTATAGTAATCAAATATTGATAATAAAGTCCTGTCAAATAATAAGTATTTTTTTAGACCAACTTACTATTCACATGAAAAAACTAAATAATTATCACATATTTATAACCACATGTGTGCATGCAATTCGGCCAAAAATTTACCTTCTTTTAGGTCGATTAATATTTGCATGAATTACACTCACACAATCATCTTAATATTTTAAAAATAAATTAATCTACACAAGAGAGGCTACTTTGGTAACATGTTGTTTTAATTAATTTATTTTAAAACATTAGACATTCATAAAGAATATTTGTGCCATTATTTAAATTTTAAATTCCAAAAGATCCAAAAAATTGAATTTTTCGAAAGATCCAAACCTTGTTCATAAGAGAGACAGCAGAGGCCCCTTCGCAAAAACACATCTGGCTAAGGGTTTTTCTGTAATTTCTTTCTGGTTAGGGGGTTTGGTACAAAACTCTCATCTTCTTCCCCAAAACCATGAAACCCTAGCCTTATCATCCGCCTGCTAGCAGCTGCCTGCTGCCATCTCTACGGCATGCCCCACCCCACTGTCACTGCCCATCACCAGTGTCACCACTACCGATATGTTAGTCGTCGTCGGCAACAAAAACCCGAAACGAGATAGGTTTTTGGCAACAATTCTATTTACGGCAGTAGGATGGGTTTTTTTTTTTTTATTCACTTAAGGGTGTCTGGTATCATTATATTTAGCTCTTTTAATCAAAGATTTTCTTGTTAGAGATGTAAAATTAGAGTGTAAAATATAATGCAAAATATTTCTATAATATACTCTTCAGACTTGGTTAAAAGAATTAAATGCTTTAAAATTCATTGAAAAAATTAATTAAGCATTTATTCCTCAAAACCATCAAATAAAATGGGGTGATCAAACCCAACCCAAAAAGAGGTTGAAATACTAACTCAAAATTTTTTAGTTTAATGAATGCAAATATATATAGATAGAATAAATTCAATAAAAATTTAAGTTTAGTGAACTTAATTTTATTAACAAATTTGGAGAATTATAAAAATTATTCTTGTAAAATTTGAACATAAAAAAATAAAGAAAGGATAAAAGATTTTAAAAAATTAACATAACAGGTCTCGTAATAAGATAGCAAAGAAGAATAAAAAATTTAAAGTTATATTAATTTTAAAATATATAGAAGAAAGCTAGTAAAACAGTCAAATTAATCATATTCAATATAACTTTATTTTCATTTTAAATATGTATTTATGAATTTCTAAATCAAGGAATTATAAGCATAAAATTTTATAAAATCTTGCATGAATCATGATAAATTTCCTTAATTTTATATTGGACCAAAAGTTTTCAAATGCATATAGAATCTTTTTTGAAACCTCTGAGTTCAACTGGCGCATTAGTTGTATAAGAGTCCCCAAGTCTAATAATTTGCATTTCTAAATGTATCCCGATCTATTTTTTCAGTGTTGTTGACGGAGGAGAAACACAATATATTGTATTTAATCTATAAATCAATTCTTACCAGTTTTGGATATATGTATGTATTTATTTTAAGGGTTCCAAGTAGAGCTATGTAACCCCTTCAATTATTAAGATTTTGATTATTGATGAAAAATTTAATCCATATTTAACATCATTTGTTTATCTAGAAGACCAAATTACATCCTATTAAGTATGTTTATGGATCACAAGTGTTGAAAATATATATTCATGTGTAAATAATGAAAAATGTTTAAATTTATTCACACGTGTATTAGAATATAATAATACTTTATAGAATCATTTATCTATGAGGCGCACTTCACTGAGGGTGATGCTGGAAACCCAGCACCCCACCATCCATTCACGCAAGTAAAATCTCCACTGTCCAATACACTATTGCATTTTGAACTGGCTAGCCTGGAGCCAAAATACATTATCTGACCCAAACTCCCCTCTCCCGCTCTCTCATTCTCTCTCCCCTACGCTTTCTCTCTCTCTCACTCGCCTCCCTCCCTCCCTCTCTCGCTTTCTCGCATGCGCACGCCAGCTCTGCTCTCTCCCTCTCTCTCTCATGCTCTTTCTTTCTCTCTTGTGGAACTGCTGAACAAAACCTCTCCCCAATACATCGTCATCGTGCATCGTCGTCACTCACCCTCCAGCGGAGCTAGGGTTCTTCATCATCACAAATCGTCTTCCTCCCTCAATTTGCTCCCTTCTACATTTTTCAGTTCCATCTTCCATTTGCTATTATTATGTGCTGTCCATCAGGTATATCTACAGCCTGTTTCGATTCAATTTTTTGTACTTTTATTTGGAAGTAATTTTCCCTTTGATATATCATATGGATGTTTAGTTTCGATTCAAAATTATTTTCTTGTTCTTAACTAAAGGTAGTGAACTTTTCAATGTCACATAAAAAAATTTTAACGTATGAGATACAACAATTTAGAAGAAGACCTAAATTTGGAAGTCTGAATATGGAATGGCAGTGCATAAGACGACCTAAAATAGGAGGTATGAATATCGAATGGTAGTACATAAGACAATCTAAAATAGGATGTTTAAACATGAGATATTCTATGTGAGCTATTAAGTAGATTTTATATATGATCTATTTATGTTATTTGAGATTGATTATGTTAGTCTTTTATGCAATTGTTGATTTTCATCTTGCTATTCCATTTCGAAAATACAAAACATGGAATTAATTAGTTAAAGTTTTTAATATACCAAATGCATGAATGAAACCTATGGGATGATTGGTTATTATGAGCATGTTATTATGGACATAATCTAACTAAGTTTACACCTTCATATGATACATTTGGAGGATGTTGATCTTTAACTCTATTTTTTTGGGTTGGTATGGCGCAATGTGTTAAATTGTGTTGTTCATAAATTGTTCATCCGACATGTCTTTAATATTATCCAAACATGTATATCTACAGGCTATAATCATGAACTCATCATCTGCTTCAAGGATCATGTCTTTCGAAATTGGCATTCCAGGGATGAAAACACCGAGCCACATACTACAGGCACTAGCAGAATGGGCAGTGAAATCCCAATGGATAGTGACATGACTCCAAAACCTCAACAGCAAGCGAGTTGCAATGAAAATGATATTGAAATGTTTATAGACGACGAGAACAGTAGTTCAAAGCGCCAGGCAGACATTGATACTAGAGTTAGGGTTGAGTTTGACATACCATAGGTCCCTACTGAAATTACACCCAAGATTTGTATGCAGTTTGGAACTAAAAAGATGCATTTGACTTCTACAATGGGTATGCGAAGTTTTTTGACTTTGGTATTTAGTGGAGTCAAGTGAAGAAGTTGAAATCAGGAGAAGTATGTTGAAGGTATATATGGTTCTATAAGTCGGGTTTAAGAGAACAATCAAAGGGAACACCAAAGAAGCAAATATATGCTAAGAGAGAGGTTACAAGGTGCAACTGCAAAGCATATCTATTAGTCACCAAACCTGCTAGAGCTCCATGTTTCAAAGTGGCATAATTCTATCCATCCCATTGTCATAGACTTGCTTCACTTAACAAATCTGTTTTACTGTGCTCACATAGGAATGTACTAGCTGTCCAGTTAGATGTAATGCATGGTATGAGAAGTGTTGGAATTGGAGAGGCAAAATCTATTGACTTCATGGCACAAGAATATGGTGGTCATGGCCATGTTGGATTTTTGAAAGTTGATTTGCGAAATGCTCTACAAAGAATGCGTCAAGCAAAATTTGGGGAAGGAGCTGCAACAATGTTGAATTACTTCAATAACAAATCAAAGTTTGATCAATCATTCACATATAATTTGCAAATTGATGAGGACAACCGGTTATCTTCATGTTTATGGGTAGACAAGAGATCTAAGGTTGACTATAAGGTCTTCAATGATGTTGTTGCTTTCAATACGACAAACAAAACAAATTAGCATGACATGTCATTTGGTCTATTTGTTGGAGTCAACCACCATAGATAGACCATTTTTCTTGGTGCTGAGCTTGTATTTGGAGAGATGTATGAGGACTTTAAGTGGTTGTTCAGCACTTGGTTGGAGGCAATAGGAGGTGTTGCTCTGAAAGCAATTATCACAGACCAGGACCCCGGGAAAGTCATTGTTGAAGTCTTTCCTAATACAAAGCACGTGCTATGTACTTAGCACATTGCTAAGAAACTTCCATCAAAATTGGGTGTTATTTACCAAAAGTATCCAAAGTTCAAAGATACTTGGCACAAATGTGTTAGGAAAATTGAAAAAGTCGATGAATTTGACAAAGTTTGGTGATTGATGTTATCAGAATATGCGTTGGAGGATAATGAATGGTTGCAATCATTATATGAGATTAGGCATATGTGGGTTCTAACTTACATCAAAAATTACTTTCTTGCTAGGATGACTACCACAGGTCATTCCAAGAGTTTGAATTCATTCTTTGATCATGTTGTTCATAACAAAACAAATCTACTGGACTTTATAGTGGCTTATGATTGATCCATAAAAATAGAAAGTTCAATGAGCTTGCTGAAGATGGTAAGACTACAGAGTGTGAATGCATATTAAAAACAAAAGCCGTTATAAAGGAACAAATGCCGAAATTGTACACTAGGAAAATGTTTAATATCTTCCAAGCTGAACTCAAGCATGACAAGTACTACAATGTAGTCAACTTACAGACAGACGGACATATGGACAAATACTTAGTAACATTTAGTAGGCTTGTACCAGAAAATTGACCTCGAATAGTTGTGTGGGATAATGTTCATAACTATGGTAAATGTACATGTAGAAAGTTTGAATTCGTTGGGATTGTATATCGTCATCTTCTTGCAATGTTTCACTTCAGAAATGTGCATTACATGTTTGAAGCACAAATACTTCAACATTGGACAAGGAAGCCGGAAGAGAGTGTGCACATAGTCGAAATCCTTGAAGCTACAGATCCTGCTAATTCATCAATGCTACACCGACATTGTCTATCACAAAAGTAGTCATATATTATAAACTTCAGGACACATAGTATTGATGCATATGAGATTGCAATGGAGGGAGTTGTTAATATCACATCAAGGTTGAAGTAGCTAGAGGATTCACAAAACCAACTAGAAAGGCATGAACCTATTATAGGAGGTGAGGAATAATTGAAAGGTGCAATCCAGTCGACCTAAGCAGTTCAAAAACTAAAGGGAGGACATCTTTAAGATACAAATCATCATTAGAGAAGGTTAGATCGGGGAAAGTAAGGTTGTGCCATGGATGTCACAAAGTAGTAAAAGACCACGATAAGAGAAATTGTCCCATTTTGCGCGGTGCAATGATAAATGAAGGTAACATAATTTATCATATCACATTTTGTTGACTGTTTATCATATTAACTAATATTTGTATGCATGTTTATTTCATAGGTGCTAATATGTAATGGTATGTCATTAGCTCCCACAGTTAAAAAGCATGAGGATCATACACAATGGCTTCCGAGACACTAATATGCATAGATGTGTCATCTTCAAGTGTAAAACTATTGCTATTTACGCCCATGTTTAAGTTTATAATTGACTTTGTGAGTTAAATTATTTGGATGAAAATTAGGCTTGAAACAATTTTGTATGGGCAGTATGTTGAATTTGGTATATGTTTATTTAGAGGTTATTTACATGAATTGTCTTTTTTTATCAATTTATTGTATATATGGAATGTCAGTCCCATTCAATACAGATCTGCCGATAGTAAGTCAATCATCAGATAGAATGACATCTACTAATCGATCGTCTAGACAAATAACAACCACTAAGAAAATAGAAGATGACTGAAATTTAGTCGTCTGATATTTTAAAGTATGAGATCAGCTAAAATTGGTAACAGACATGCATAATAGTAAAGTAATTGAATATGCCCTTGTTCCGCTCCACTTAGTATTCATGTTATAAACCTTATAAATGCTTTTTAAATAGATATCTGAAAGACGATCAAAAAAGAGCCGACTAGTCAAAGGACGTCTTCTAGTCAGTCATCTGGATAGACAAAGTCATATGCTACAATTGGAGACGACTGCTACTCAGTCGTCTAACATCAAAAAGCATCACATGAGAAAAAATAGCATAGAGAAAATCACACTGACAAATAGTATAGACTTATCTAATGTAATCAAGACTTATCATTTCACAAATGCAAGTGAATTTAAAAATATATTTCATATATATGCCACATGAATGTTCTACTTTTAAAGATAAGGCATATAACGCTCCAATATAGTTTTAATCATAGGCAATTGGACATAATTCAACATCAAAATGTGATTCCGTCCTACATTTGAATTGATCAACATGTAAAAAAAAGAAATGGAGTTCAATCTTCATCATCATTGCTGTTCACGTCCAGATACTCTTTAATTTTTTCAGTCGAACATCCATTACATTCAACTTCTTCACAATAGCGGCAAACCGACCTTCAATGAATGATCTCAAATGACCAACTAATGATGCTTCGTCAACCGAGGACTCCTCAAATATGTTAACCCTTGAAATATTGTGATGACGATCTGGTTCATTCAACTGTGCATCTCTCAACACCTACTAATTTGAGGTGTTCTTTTGTCATCCCATCCGCAATAAACTTGTCCTGTCAATCCAATCGTTGTACTTTAGGATTTCAGTCCGGTCGCCGCTAACATCCGCGCCTAAGTGAAGGAATATCTTTGACAAAAAACAACCATATGTTAGTGGATACCAATTTGAGCACCTCACCTTATACATCTGCACCATAATACTCTTAGGAAGGCTAACCTTCTTTTTCTTCTTCAACATTCATATCATCCGTGCATCAATAGCTGCCACGGCCTCTCTAGCACCTGAACACAATAATAGACAATGCATACAAATTTGGTGCAATATCCTCAATTCCAATGTCATTGAGGTGAAAATTATCATTTTTGCTTCTACAGATCAATCAAGGTTGCAAGATAGGAAGGAAAAAATCCTTTGTAGATCATCTTCACCCTCATCCAATTGTGCCTCCTCATTAGGAATCCCAAGGCTAGTCATAATAATCTTGATTGTCAATTGATATTGTTGAACATGATGGCAAAATGAACCGTAACTCGCGAAAATGCGAGTTATTATGGCCCATTTCAAACTAGTTTTGCATGTTAGTCCAGGAGAATGTGGTTAGTTTGCACCCATTTAGCCTACTTTTCATTCACTTTGCATTTTAGGAACAATATGTAGTTTTTATGCATTTTTAGTATAAAATAGGCATTTATAGTTCATTTATTTAGTTTTATTTGATTTTGTAGGAAGGACGGGCAACTATCCACGTGCAAGTGAGTCGGGATGAATAACCAGCAAAGTGAAGAAGTATGCAGGCTGGCGCCCAGGCGCCAACCTACAACCTTAGAAGAATACTCCAGCATTCCCCCACGATGAAAAGCTTCCAGTGAGTTGGCGCCCAGGCGCTACTTCACTACCATGCAGAGATATGTCAAAAAGCCTCTAAGTCAAGTAGCCTCCAGAGAGTTGGCGCCTAGGCGCCACGGCTACCCCGCACACGTGTGTGTCTGCACATGTTTCGTACGGACTAAGGAGAACTTAAATACCCGCTTAGGGATTCATGTCAAGGGGAGAGGACACAGAGAGAGTGGTCGTGGTTGCTATGGAGAAGATGGAGAAAACCAAGACTTCAAGGAAGGAGAGAAGAGTAAGTGGAGATATAATTCTTTTGAGTTTCCTCTCCTTTTCTCATCTATCTCTTCATCTTTGTTATTTTCCTTGTTTAAGATGATTGTAACTTGATTTTAATGGTAATTGAAGTCATATTTACGGGTTGAATCTTCCTGTGGTGGGATATATGTAGCTTATGATAATTGGTTTTTTATGCTTGAAATGACAATACAGTTGTGTTGTGACTTATGTTGCGTGAGATTACCCTTATATATCATGCTTAATGCATTTACAAGTTTTACAACCTTGTAGATTGATTGAATATTCAGATTCATGCTTGAAAAAGTGAAATTTGAATAAGATCCATATATGAGGCACAGGTTTTCCAGCTCTGGTTTGTGTTGGGTATTAATATAAATAAGAATATACCTATTAACCCTGTGTAATCTTAATTAGGTTATGTGGTTATCAACCTTGTTTTACTTGTGTGCATGGGAACATAGCAAATAACTAAAACTTGGTTATGTTTGTATGTGTTGGAAGACATATATGAATATGAATGAACCTAGATTAGTAATCTCTGCACAACTAACTTAAATGGGACCAAATAACATAACATGATTCAATGAATTCATATTCTCATCTATCTTAATCATCTCAAAGCTATCTCAGCAACATCCACACCACTTTGGTCATTTACTGCTTTGCTTAATTTAGTTTAATTCAATTCTTTGAAACCAAATCTCATTTCCTTTACCAATTCACTTAGACAATTGAGATTTAAGGTGTTGATTTGTTTAACACAATCCTTGTGAGAACGATACTTCACTCACTCTTTATTACTTGATCGGCACGTATACTTGCGTTAAAACGAGCATTTTAATTAGACATATACACAGCTCGTCACTTGTAGAGTGTAGTAGAATCTTCAAACGATGTGAGGATAATATACATTGTCATTCATGGACAATAACTTGTGCTAGCCTTAATATCTAAACAGTCTGCCTATCTAGAACTTCTCTCTTGAAAAATTTCAAATCAACTATTCTTCCTTTCAGAATAGCCCGATTCTAAAAGTGTTTGACCCATTTTTCATTGGTATGAGCTTCTGATTCACCCCTTTTCTCTTCTTCTACTTTTTCGTCCTTGACATTGTTATCATCTTCACCTAACTATTCTTTGTCTCCCTCTCTAACGTCTCCCTCGACCACCTCATTTTGTTACTTTTCCTCCACTTCAATGCCCACCTCTTCCTCTTGTGTCATTTGTTCTTCTTCCACAGCCTCATTAGTTGTACATGTTCTTCATTTTCTTACTACAAATCCTCTGTTTCCTCCTCATCGGGCACATCATCTACATTGGGCATATCTATTTTACCACATTTCATCTTATGTTTTTTGTTATGTTCTCTTGGTTCCGCATCACCAACAGTTGAAGATTCTTTTGTTTTACACTTCGTTCTTATCTTTCTCTAGAATTCTAATGGAGTCAATTATTCTTCATCATCTGACCCACGACAAGTACTACGAGTCTTCATCATGTTTGCTAATTTGCAAAACATGAATCTGTCAATATCCTCATCATATAACATTGTAGTTGCACAATAATTACATAGCTGAAGACATTGAATTAGTTAAAAACAACCAGACAACCAACGCACATTCGACCAACGGACAGACAACTAATGCTTAGACAACCACTGCAGAGGCAACAGACAAAGCCTGTCTTTAATCCTTATAGGAAGATGAAGAGCACTGCATAAACATTCAATCTCTCATGAATCTTTGAAACCACATAGTCAAATTATAAGTTGAACTCTACTATATAACTAATTAATTCCATGTTTGGTATTTTTGAAATGGAATAATAAGATGAAAATGAACAATTACATACAAGTCTAACCTAATCAAGCTAACATAACAAAAACATATCATATATAAAAGCATCTTAAAAGCTGATATAGAATATCTCATGGTTAGACGTCCAATACCGGATCATCTTATGCACTGCCTTTCAATATTCAAATGTCCTACTTTAGGTTGTCTTTTCTATTCATATGTAAGTTTAAGACATCCAAATCTAGGTTGTCTACTAAATTGTTGTACATCATACATGAATACCTCTAATGCGTCCTCCTAATTCCAAATTAGCCCTAGAATAAGAAAAAATAGAAGACAACATGCTAACAAAAATAATAAAGGGTATTTTGAAATTGTGTGATTTATTTCATTGACTAATTCAGTACTTTCATTTGTCATGTAATACAAGGAGATGCATTTGTCCGCACAAAATCTTTAGATTATGTACCGTTTGTATTTCCATCTTAGCAATGTTTTGGTTCCAGCCAAGATTAAAAATCACATTTCCATCTTAACAAAATAAAGTTTTCTATATATGATTAAAACTTGTCACATCTTAGCAGATTGACTCATTGTTATTATTATTTTATTTCCTTGCTATTATGATTTCGTTTTCACACTTATTGTTTCTTTGTAAAAAGAATTTAAGTAACAATGATTGCAGTTTAATTCAATTATATGATCAACAATTTCTTTTTTTCTTATCTAAACCAAGTCATGCTAGATGTGTGAGATTTGTGTAAAAATTTAACTTGCCTCCGTTGGTAATTAGTAATACAAATACTTTTGGTTGAGTTGAAAGTTCGTATTGTACTAATTCACATTTTATAGGTGGGGTCATTTGATTGACTTATGAGCTAATTTTTCTTTATAGAAAGATCCTATTGTCTATCCATGATATTGTTGAGATTTTCATATTTTTTGGATTTACATTGACCATTGCTGAAATTATGAATAAAGTCTAGTATTTGCCCGCTGGTTAAAGGCTTATGATTTTCTATTTTATCGCTGCTTCTCGTGTATGCAAATCCATGGAAGCAAATAAAGGAGAGAAGAGTACCTACGACGAGGGTGAGAGAAAGAGAGAAGACGATTTGCGGCAAAGAAGAACCCTAGCCCTGCTAGAGGGGGAGCGAAGATGACGCACAGCGACGCTGTACTGGAGAAAGAGGCTTCATTCGGCAGTTCCATTAGGAGAGAGAGAGAGAGAGAGAGAGAGAGAGTGATAGGGAAGTTCGGGCGAGATTATGTGTTTCAGGTGTAGACTACCTTATTCAAAACCCAACATTATATTGGACAGTGGAGATTTTACCTGCGTGAATGAATAGTAGGACACTGAGTTTCTAGCATCAGCCTCAGTGTAACATTTTATCTCTATAGTAGTAACATTTTAGATGATTTAAATATTAAAAAAAACTACTTTAAAATTGATATTTTAGCATTAAACTATTTTATTACGTTAATTTTACACATTTATAGATAAAACTCATATACACTGAAACTAAAAAATAAGTATTTTCAAAATACTATAAATGATGTTAAATACAATGAATAAAGTGAATTTTTCATTAACCATCAAGATTTTAAACATAGAGAGTAATAGAAAATGAATTCTATAGAAGTGAAATTGTTTATTTTAGATTTTTAAACACAAAATATTTTAGTCATTTTAAACAATTTAAAATGACTAAAATACCCATGTTTAAAAACCACAAACAAACATATACATATTTTCAAAAAAGGTAAAAAAATTAATTTATAAATTAAATACACTTAAGGAGTGTTTGGCAAACCCAAAAAAAAAATTCTAGCAAAACTTTTCAATCTCCATAATCACCATATTTTTTTAAATTATTTTTTACATCTTCTCATACAACTATATTTTTCAATCATTTCTACACTACTACTCATATAATTAATCTATTTTAACTTTATTTTCTATACTCTTCATCATTATCCCTATCATATCACATCATTTTTTACTCATGTAACAACTTTTACACAAAAATTTTCATCAAAAATTTTACCACTTCCCAAAATCATTAAATTAACAATTTTATTAAAAAAGAAATTTTAATATGTTTTTGGACCTCTCTAGTCTGGGATGATCCTGGGCGATCATGTATTAGCCATATAAATAACTAAAAAATTTACCACTAGTCTCTGTAACTTACTTTTAAAAAAGGAAATAAATAAAATTAAAATACAACGTCTATAATCTTTTTCCTCGTATATACACGTACATTTCTAAATTGAAACCTGCAAAATAGACCATTTAAGCATGCACAATTGCACCTTCGGAAAAAAAAAAAAAAAAAAAGAAGCATGCACAATTCCGTTCTAACATGTGCGCTTTGACATTTTGTAAAATAAACATTTAAACCTTTACAAACCCTTCCGTGCCTGTGATTTTTCCCGAAGGATGAAGTACCCTTAAAAGCCGTCTCCGGCACCTTACATCGTAGAAGAATTCATAGCACAATTGGTTTATTTTGCAAAGGTTCAAAGCTTAAGGGTTTATTTTGCAAAATGCTAAAACACGTTTTAGAATGCAATGCGTACTTGGCTATTCTACAAAACCATTTTGGGTTCGGCATTGAATTAACTGATAACAAATTGCATCTTGTGGCTTGTTTGCATGGATATAGATTGATCAGGCTGCACTTTTGCCATAACCTCACAGCAACCCAACCTGTGAAAAAAGCAGAAATCCATACTTCATCTTCTGCCAGCAGGCATAGATGCTGATCTTCGCATTTCTTCTCTCAGTGCATTTGAGCCAGACCTAGATGAGACGGAAGCTGAGCTACAAAGAAGAGGTGTTCCCATCCTGCTCGAGTTCTCATTTCCGACAGGGGATGATTCCATTGTTGTTGAATCTGGCTGCAACTCAATTTCTACATGACAGTCCACAGGCTCGAGTTCAAGCAGCTGCTGCTCATCTTCTTCAATGGAGCAGACCGTGCTTGTCTCTGTGCGGATTGTAGAATCATCAGTCACGACACCCTGCCTACGCTTTTTTCTCTTCACCTCCTTGCCCCAGCCATGTATGGTCTCACGTATTCTCTGTGGTATCAGTGCAGCTTTGTAGTTTGTACCCATCTGAGAAGTGGAGATAATGAAAATAAGGAACATAGAACGGGGTTGAAAAGATTGGAGAAACTAAAGGGCAACCCAAACAAATTTTGGTTGATACATGCAGCCGGTGTGTCCATCAATTGATTCAAGGTGTAAGCCCTAGTAATGTCATACTTACTTGACAAACTAAATTAAGAAATCTAAAGGAATGTAGCGTCGTTTAAATCACACAACAATGAGTAAGTTCATAGGTATCCATAGACAAGATACAATTTTGTTACAAGAAACTCATTCAGTTCCATAAATTCGAGATAAGAATCATAAGAAAATGAAGAAACATCCTACTTTCAGGACAATGCCTGATTAGAAGCAAAGACAAAAAAGAGATATTAGAAGGATTTTTGGTGTCTTGAACAAACAGCTCGAGCTATTTATATCGATGGTTTCAGAGCCTAGAGATGGACAATGAAGCCGAAGGATATGGGTCAACTTAGTGGCCGCATTAAAATTACTAGCATCCAATGTCACTAAAATCAAACTGGGGGTTGAACTGGTTGCCCAACCAGTTCATGGTTTTACCAGTTCAACTGCTCGACTGTGATTGAACCAGTTAAACTGCAAAACTGGGTTTGCCTGTTTACCGTCAGATGATTGCAACCAGCTAGACCAGCCCAGTTACCAGACGGGCGAATTTGTCCAGCTGGTCCGATCTGGTTCTGATAGCACTAGTAGGTGAGTTAAGCCATCCCAAAGGAAAAAGGACTATCATTGAGTCAATGTTACTAAGTACATAGGGAAAAAGGGCTACCATTGGGCCAATATGGTGAAAGTAAGTCACCACAATGTTGGCCTTTGAAAGGGAAGTGCACTAACACAACCTAAAGCTAAAAGGAAACACTCAAGGGATTTCTGATATCTTAAACAAACCATTCAAGCATTTCGCATTAATGCAACAAACTGAAAAGCAACTCCAGAACCACAAATAGGGAATTGAAATTCTGTCCATACAATTCCAAGTTCCATGATAATGGATCTTTTTTTTTTTTTCGACCACTTGTAGTCCACAATAAACTATGAATCTAAAAGATAGGTCTCCTACGATTCTGGATTTCCCAATAGATCATAGAAAGATTTTAAAGAATTGTTGCCCAACCAAACCCGTGGACTGCAGCAGAGACCAATGACCAGACGGGTGGTTGACCTTCACTTAGCTTAAAATGATAATCGTAAGGCTGGATTATGGTTATAACGATTATCAGCTACCAACCAAAATATATGACAAATCCAATCCAAATCCTTTAGACTCAATCAGATAGTATGGAACATACAATGCAGAAAAGAAGAAAATCATGAATAAAAATTAGAATCCCGCTGAATCACACGATTACAGGAGCTTCTGAGGTAGCTAATTTCAAGAAAGTTGGCGCATTAATATAGCCTAGCTGATGATAGAAACAACAGTATTATTGCATCCAGGTTACTTTAGATTTGGCCTACAAGCAGTCTGAAACATACATCAAAGTGTAGAAAAAATTTTGAACTTATTTTTTGCTGACATTTCAAGTTCAGTCTGGGAAGAAATTATAAGTCAATTATTCAGTACCTGTGTCACAAGTGCATAAAGTGGCAGAGTGCTGTAGCTGCAAAGGAACTGCCCAGCAAACCTGCAGAAAAAGGAAATAGGTTACTCAAATTATACATCCAAATTCAAAATACTCATATTTGTTAAATGAGTAGACATCGAATGCAAAGGCAAATACCCAAAGACGAGGCGGGTGTAAACCAGTGAATGCTTTCTGATAAAGCATGAATTGTATCCGAACTGCCACTGCCAAACATCAAAGTAGGACATCACTTCAACTGAAATGTAATTAACAGATTAGCAAGTACATTTAATTTCAGAAATCTTGCACTCGGCCAAATTACTGGAAATGAACCTTTAGTCTGACTAACAATAACATCGCTGATACAAGGAAATTGAGGTCCAGAATCTTCATTTTTATGAGTGGACGTGCACGAACTTACAAGAACTGCTAGATTTACCGGCAGTACGATATAAAATAAAAAATTAAAACATTAAAAAATGCAAACTTTGATATGAATTCTAGCATTTAATCTTTCACCTGAAAAAAAAGACTCCAAGATAAAAACATATGCCGTCAGGGAAAGTTATCACTAATTTTATACTATTCTTCTTTGGCGGTTCAGTTCTCCATCCACTAGGCCATGATATTGAACTCCTATAAAAAAAATTAATAAAAAAAGAGGGATGTAGAATCAACATTCCAATTAGAGCACAGCAACCTCCAACCCATTTTGCCAATGTTTCCACGATCTAGAAAACAGGTATGGAACATTGAGTAACGGCGAAGGACCTGAAGAGTAATGAGGCATCTAAATGTCAGGAAAATTCACCTAGACCTCCGCATAGAATTTGCATACAACAGTTTAACTTCAGTAGAACTAATCACCCCTGTCGTAGATAAAATGCCTAAGTTTGACACAGCCTGAGTAGTCCCCTATCATTAAACCAAAGCATTGCACTGAACTGGTCATCTCCATGACTAAGTCAATTAAGGCTATACTCTGTGCAACGCAGCAAAGCATTTCTCCACATATCACTGAGATATGAAAACTTAAACCTTTTGAAAGATATTTCACAAAAATGAATGGTTGGGATACTGTAATTTGCATGTGTTTTAGGTATCTAGAAAATAGACGGGGTTTTTGCAAAATAGAGACCTTACAGGTATGCCCAGTTGCTATTAGACACGTACCCCAAAACAAAAGAGGAAAGTTTTTCCTTCCCCATCTAGTTGCAAACCACAACCATGTAGGCTTTCTTTTGCAAAGGTTTGGAGGTTACAAGATATATTTAAGATATATTTTGCAAAATGTCAAACTATAGTGCCAAAATGCAACCATATATACTTAAAAGGTCTATTTGGCAAAAACCCCCAAAATAGATCTTTTCAAAACATAACAAAGTATTTATCAATATATATATATAGGGATTTGTTCCTGTGCAGTCCGCTATAAAATGGGCCCCACTGCACATATTAGATCGCAATGAAACTTTATACAATCATTTATCCATATAAAAATCATACTTAAGACGGTTTAGATGTTGAAAATATTACTTTAAACTTAATATTTACATTAAACTATTTTATTACGTTGATTTTGCACCATTTTAAGATGGGGATCACACACATATTGGATTTAGATGAAAATTGGTACGCTTGGGTGGGGAGGATTTCCCATTCAGGATCACATAGGGCCCACAGTGCATGGACTGCACGGTGCAGTCGCATGCACTGGATCATTTCCCATATATCTAACAAAGTAAACCTCGTTAGCTAATAAGCCTAAAGAAATTAATGACCAGTGTTTCAAACACAAAATATAGGAGTACAACTAACGTCAGTTCTTAGTCTACCCACTCATACACATATATAAAAGTGCTACATATCTTACTCATTGATTAATTTGGTTTCCAATCAATCCTACCCTACCTATGTGAAGGCTGTATCAGTTCGGTTCCAGTTCCAAGTCCTCCAACCCAAGATATTTAACCTTGAAATAATCAAGTTTTTTTTTATTTTACAAAAATCAAAAAATTAAATGAGAATATAAGAGAAGAAAATCCCTTGGAGTGACAAATAAAAAAATAAAAATGGATCTAAGCAATATGCATAGAGGTGTGATCCATGCGGATAATAATAGATGTGAGAATAACTATCAGGTCCATTCCAAGTACCTATTGTGTGGAATACACCTTACTCTATTTATAGAAATAGATAATTTGTCATTCCCTAGACTTAACCTATGGTTAATATTTCTAAAACCTACCCAACCCTAAAGTGGATTAAGTTCAACGGGTAACCACAGGGTACATAGCACCTCTCTAAGTTGTACCCCTAGTGCAAAAGTATCAAACTTACAAGGTAATTTGCAAACTAGGGTAATAGACTAATTTTTCTATCTTTGTATTTTTAAAACTCAACTGTTACTCTTGATTAGACTCCAATTAACAAGGTCTACATTTGCAACATCTTAAAACTTAAAAATCTGTTTTGCAAATACCCAAAAAACATGTTAATTCACCATTATGAAAATGTACAGTTTATTTTGCAAATACCCCTATTCAAGGCCTAAGGTCCGATGTAAGTTCTAAGCCAAATAACATTGCCCTAGGAAAAACTAGCCCATGAAAGCACCAGCCATTTCAAAAGTCAGCAAAAATATGATTTTGCAATTCACAAGAACAAGTTAAGGAAGTACCCAGAACCAGAAGAATGAAGCCAGCTCAAATGCATTCTGCAGACATCCAAAAGAGGAGTATGAGACATGCAATCAACAGATTTTGGCCTTGGAAAGAAAACATGCATAGAAAAAAGAAGGAAAGAAAGAAAGAAGCAATTACAGTAGAAAATAACGAACCTGAAAAAGCACAAAGTGGATCAACCATAACAGCAGCTCAGGTTTCCTAAACCAGAAAAGTTCATCTCGGGGTCTTAATTTTGGCCTGGGGAAGATTGAAGTCATGCGAGCATTCTCCAAAGCGAGGGTTGCAATGACATTCTGTAATTTGGCCCCCACCAAAAGAACGAGCTATACAACAGGGACTCCAGGAATCAGATTTTGGCACGGAAAATGATATCTTCTGGATTGTAGATACCAAGCCCTGAATGTCTTTTTCTTTTTTAATTCCAGTCTACCAAACTTCAGTTTTCATGTTTCATGACTAATTGAGTATCATCGACTTCAAATTTTTTCTGTAGAGTCAATCTGATTATGCATGGGTTATTCTCAAAATCATCATTTACATGCACATGATGGATCCTAAAACAATTACACGTGATTTGTCAACTCATTGGGTTAGGTACACGAAGGAAATCGATGTAATTCAAGATAAATTTCCAACGCTTTTGAGTATAATTTTTTCTGTGATCCCAACTAATTAGCTCACTTGCCTTTTTTTTTTTCTAATAAGACTCGCCTAATTTTGGCATAGGGCATACATGATGAATAGATATCTTGCATCATGCATATCTCATCAAAGTATACTAGTTCAGAGGTGGACATGATATTGTCATCTATAGTTTATGCTGATATATAGAATTAAATTATAAGGATCCAGTTCCACTTTATCAATTATAAATTAATGAGATTGGACAGATATATCATCATGTTGGGAATATTCAAGTTTCTGTTTATGACACAAATCACTGACTAAGCAACATCACAAAAAGGAAAAGCTAGCATCAAACCAAAGTACAAACTTACTGTGACAGGAATAACGGCTATCCAAAAATAGAGATTGGATCCTGTACCATTGGATGCAGAAATAGTTAACAGTGAAAAGGTCCCCAAGGCGTTAAAACACTAAGAGCAAATTGAATATACAAAAATGTCAAATAATGGAACATGCAATCAGCAGCAACAAGTAGAAATAAACTCAGATGTAGAGCATTCAAAGTATTATGCATACAACTACATTCCATTAACAGTCCTTACCATTTATGTTAAACAACATGAAAGCAACCACAAAACCCCAAAGTGGTGCACTGCAAGGCATTCAACGTAACAAACATGTTAGATAGTATCATTCTCAATAAAAACCTGATTTCAGAAATATACAAGAAGAACGATTAGAACCCATCTTCCGTTAAAGTGCACACAGAGTCATGAAACACATTCATGCAGAGCCACAGAACATGTTTGGATGTTCATGAATGCAAGATTGAGGAAATTCACTAGATGCACTAAAGCCTTCTTGACAAAGATTTAGGTGATTGCATCATGTAGGCAATGTGCATATTGAAGATTAGTAGGTGGTTGTCGTTGTTCACTAGCAACCTCTTCACAAAGACATGTCTTTTTTTATGAGTGTAACAACCTGTCATTTACCAGGAATACTCTCGCATTGTGCCCTTACATGATAAAGAAATTGGATATCAAATCCATTTAATCTAAATTCCAAAACCTTCTCAACACAATCATGAAGGGTGCTTATCACCAAACATTAACCACTGCAATAGCCAATTCAGGGACACAAATCATTCTTACCTAACTATAATAAATGTAGGAGCAACCCAATAGAGTTTGAAATGTGAAAAAAAAAAAAAAACAGAAGGCAAATAATTGACAGTAATTCATAATTTTTTTGAGATTTTTGTCTCACCTCACACCTACAATCATTTTGAACTCTTCTTCCATAGAGCGAATCATATAGCTGTGGAAGTCATATTTTGGGGGAAGATTGTGATTCCGTCTTGAATAAAACCAGAAATTAGATGAAAACATTATGCATAAGGCAAGAGGCTTACCAATTTTGTACTGAAAGTTTTAGAATTGTGTAGTTTTATTTCAAGGCGTCACACACAGAAAAGTAGATAAGTACAACTAGAAAAAGTGGAAATTAACATTAATGGATTGCAAAAAATCCCAACATGGATGTACGTTAGTGGAAATGGACATGAAATGTGACAATGTAATCTGAAAAATATCAATCTTGTAGGTAAACAAAAGTGACAGAAGATGATTGTGGAAATACTTGAAATCTTCAGATGCAAGAATTAAGGTGAAACAACTCTGAAAATGCTTGGCAGATTTGGAGCCTCTGCTGAAATGTGGAAATTACTGTAACATAAGATCATAGTTCTTGTTTTGGACTTTTATATTGGGTCTAGGAACCCAGACAAGCTCAACCAATCCAACCCATTTTTAAGGGAGCACGAAAGCTAATGGTTTTGACAACCGTTCGTAATGTTCCATTACTCTTCCCCCTCAAACATAATCATATTGACTGTGGAAGAAACCAACGGTTCGTTTGGCTGCACAGTATGCTTACCACCCTGCTGGTAGTGAAGCACTTTTAGTGGAAAAGAAGTTTCTATTTGCATCTTTCAACAGTGCTTTTCAAGGTAATTTAGCGTATGGGATTTCGTGTAGCAATTACTATCCAAACAATGGTTTTTAAAGAACTTCTATAACAGTGCTTTCAGCCCTTCAGCATGGGGCAAAACAAAGCCTAATAATCCCCCATGGTCATGAGAGTGTCTAAAAACCAAAAAAGCACATGCTTCTGCTTTGCCATTACATACCAATCATGAGATCAATTGAGAAATCATAATATCTAGTATTTTAAAATTAAGGCTAAAATGTAACTAAAGGAAAAAATTGTTTTGAATTACATTTATAATGGGAATTTGCAAATTTTGCAGTGTGCCAAATTCAAGCATTTAATTTGATTACTTTAAAAAATATTTAAATATATTTTTAGGGTTGGTGGCAACAATGCCTTCAGCACTGCGCACTAGGAAAGCAAAGTGGGAGCACAGTAGGGCACTTGGCTTATAAGGCCAATCCAGATGGGACTCAGGCTGGCACACATGAAATATGTATTGAGATGTGGCCAGGTATTTTTCAGCAACACTTAGATCTCAATGTTGAGCTCCATTTGGCATGAAATTTTACAGGGTGGTATTATTTGATATGCTCCACAATCTACACATTGAGATCATGAAAATTCATTCAATAAAGTGGTTTAGAATTTTAATACAGTTAACTTTGTAAAACATTGTATATGAGTTGCACTACCAAAAAAAAAAAATCATGCCCCGAGTTGTTCTCAACGTGTAAGCTTGTAAAAATCTATATAAAGGGGCATGGGTCAACCTAGGTTAAGTGACAAACCAGAAATAACATCTGGATGGGAGTTCATGGTGGATGGTAAGGATCAATTAAGGTTGAATCATGTCATGTGGTAACCATGATGAATGGAATCTTGATAAGGATTCACAATGAAAGTTAAGGATCAGGTCCAGTTTGCATGAGATAAGTTCTCACTGACTTTTTTTTTTTTTTTCCTGAGATGGAAAGTGGTGTGCAGTATGTGCTTACTGAGCAGTAGTTACTGAGCAGTATATACGGATCTTTGAGAATTTACCTCATTGAGCACTAAACAATACAATCTTACACAAATGCACCATGAGCAGCTGGCTTGCTTTGTCAAGTGGATTGCAGGACCACTCAAGTGAAATGAGAAATGGAATGGATGATCTTCAATGCGTCTAACCTAGATTTGGAAGTTCATGCAAACTGATTTCAGAGGGGTCCCATTGTACATCTGGTGGAATTCATATTCCATGTTAGTAAGATGTGTGGCCAGAATCAAACAATTAACACTGCGACAACTCAAGTCGACTAATGCTGCCAGGACTACAAAAAGTTCATGTCTCAGAAAATGCCTAGGCCATGCAATGAATGCATGATCAAAAGCAATGCAAAGTGCAACCCACGGAGAAAAGTCAAAAATTCTGACTCATTGAGTCAAACCTAGTTAACCAGATTGCTGTGTCACTGCGTCTACCCTCACTAAGTCTGTCAAACTTGTTCAACCTGATCCTGTGGTTCCTAAGTTTCTCATACGTGATTGAGATAATTTTTAGTCTTGGCTCACTGAGTCCATCAAACCTAATTCACTTGGTCCTATTCTTCCTAAGCTTTTCATAGGTAATCGAGAGAGCTCACTTGCTTTTATTGAAGGATATACCAGCCTCCTAAGAAACACAGAATATGTGTTTTGTATCAGTATCTAACTATATCAACCTGTATCTCTTTTGAAAGCCGAAAGATGATGAAAAAAATGTCCAAAAAAAAAAAAAAATTAAGATACGCAATAATATAAAATATTAAAGACTTTATCAAGTTCAAATAAAAGTTGCACCAAATTAACAAGTACCAGTAAATGAAAGTTAGATTTAAGTATGAGAAAGTATAAAAAGTGATCCTGTTAACCCGAGCTAAATAAATATCTCACTTAGCCCACCTCGAAAAATTCATTTACAACACTTTTTGATATTTTTTCTTCATGCACTTGTTTATCTAAATGTATTGAACATATAATCTGAATTTTACCATTTTTGGATGTGTATATATATTTTTTTGAGATTTTAAAACATCTATGTGTATATATTTAAAAACATAAAGGAAGTACTTCAATGTTGTCAAGACCATTGAAGCCCATTTTGATGACTAAATCAAAATTCAATCCAATTATTTGTTTAAAATCATTCTTTTAACATGAAACAAAAAATCATTTTGATCAAAGTTTTGAATGGGCCATAACTACTTTAAAATATCTATAATCATATGTGAAAGATGAAAATCACTTAAATCCATTCACAAATCTATTGGAATACTGTAATAATTTATAGAATCATTTTATCAATATGGGAAAAATGTCTTAGATGGCATAGATGTTGAAATTAACAGCTTTAAGATAGACATATAAATCAAACAATTTTATTGTATTGGTTTTATGCATTTATGTCTTTTACCATATGGCGCACACGAAAATATTTAATTCGAATGAAACTTGATTTTCTAGTTAAACGAATAATTTTAGGGTGTGTTTAGTATTTGCTAAAACTTTTGAAAGAGAAGTTTTTGATGGAAAGTTTTTCGAAATAGGAGAAAGTTTGAGACTCAAAGTCTCAATTTTTGATGTAAATGAATGGTAGACATGCTAATTTGAAAAAAAAAATTGTTAAAAAATGTCAAAAAATTTTAAAATTAAATCATTTTAGTAGATATTGTTGATGAATTTAATCAAAGATAATTAAAAATTAAGAAATGTTTATGTTACATATTGAATATTTATCAAAGATGTGTCGAAGGGATTCAAAGTAATTATATTTACTAATATATATATGAGAGTTGTTCTGCACTGTACCGGAACAACGGTACATTTGCCCAAAAATAGGTCTCACACATATTAGAATGCAATGAAATTTTATACGATCATTTAACCATATATAAATTTTATAGCAAATGATTTACATATTGAAAAAATCACTTTAAAGTTGTTATTTTATCAAACTATTTTATTGCGTTGAATTTGTACCATTTTCAGATTGGGTCCATACACATCCGATTGGGATGAAAATTGGTATGGTAATAGAACGATGCAGTTGCACTGCACCTCTCTCTCTCTCTCTCTCTCTCTCTCTCTCTAACCGGGTTACATAAAAGCGGAACCATGTAACCCCTTCAAAATCTAAGATTTTGATCCTTAATGGAAAATCTAATCCATTCATTGTATTTAGCATCATTTGTTTATTTAGGAGACCAAGTTTCATCCCAATTAAGTATGTTTATGGGCCACATTTATTCAAATATATATATTCATGTGTAAATTATGAAAAATAATTAGATTTATTTACACATGTATTAGAATATAATAATACTTTATAGAATCATGTATTCACATAGAAATGATATTGTGGACGGTTTAAATATCGAAAATACTACGATAAAATATCACAAATGTATTAGAATTTAATAATACTTTATAGAATCATTTATTCATATAGAAATGATATAGTGGATGGTTTAGATGTCGAAAATACTACTTTAAAATTGATATTTTATCATTTTTCATAATTTACACATGAATATATACATTTTCTAACAAATGTAGCCCATAAACATACTTGATTGGGATGAAACTTAATCCCCTAGATAAACAAATGACGTTAAATACAATGAATTGATTAGATTTTCCATTAAGAATCAAAATCTTAGATTTTGAAGGAGTTATATACGGGAGCGCTTCTATGAAACTCTCTTTATGTAACCTCTTCCATTTTTAAAATCTTGATGGCCGAAAGAAAATCCACTTCATTCATTATGTTTAACATCATTTCTAGTATCCTGGAAACCCTTTTATATTTTTAATTTCACTGTATACTGGTCCAAACTATAAAAGTGTGTGAAATCAACGTAATAAAATGATTCAATGTTAAAATATCAACTTTAAAGTAATTTTTTCAACATCTAAACCATCTAAAATATTGATAATATGTGGATAAATGTTCTAATAAAGTATTGTTACATTCTAATACATATGTGAATGGATCTAAGCATTTTTTCTAATTTACACATGAATGTACGTATATTTCAGTAAATGTGGCCTACGCACATATTGGATTTGGATGAAACATAGTCTCCTAGCTAAACAAATGATGTTAAATACAATGAATTAATTGAATTTCTCATCAAATATCAAAATCCCAAAAATGAAGGGAACCACAAAATTACTTTTATGTAACCCGATTACATAGAAGCGTGTCCAATATATATATATAGAGAGAGAGAAATATATATATATATATATATATTCAAGTGCAGCTTCACTACACCACAATTACGGTGCAGTTATCTCAAAATGGGTCTCATATGATCATAAAATTATAATCTACTCCATTGTATTTAGAATTATGTATTCTATTAACATACTAATTTTCATCCCAATTGGATGTGTATGGACTCCATCTGAAAATGGTACAAATTCAATATAATAAAATAGTTTAATGTAAATAACAACTTTAAATTTGTTTTTTCAACATGTAAATCATTTGCTATAAAATTTATCGATGAATAAATGATCGTATGAAGTATCAATACATTGAAATACATGTGGGGCCCATTTTGGGCCAAATGCACTATTAATTATGATGCAACTTCACTGCACAGGAAAGGTTCTCATATATATATATATATATATATATATATATATATATATATATATATATATATATATATATAAATTGGTACGAAGCTCATGACGTAGTAGATGAAATAAGAGGATTATTAAAAAGAATGAAAAGTTTAGAATTAAAATTTGAAATAATAAATAATCTAGAAAAAATAATAGAAAACTTAAATAAAACAATAGATAATATCGACTTACTTAATCAAATAGACCAGTTAGTAAGTCCTTCATTAATAAAAAAGATGAAAGAAATTAGAAATATGATAGAAGTTGAAACATTTGGTTTAGTAATTCTTAAAAATTATCTCCACGAGCTTAGATTCGTCAGAATAGAGTAGAAAGAATAAAACAAAGACCAACCGGCCCCGCAATGGTATCAAAGCCAATAGGAGATTATTTCTGTTCATCCATAGAAGATCAACCAGTGGCTAGTCCACATTCAGAATCAGTAGAAAGCTTCGATGGTGTTGAAGCTCATAATTTGGATAATAGAATGGAAGGTTAATCTTCACAGTAGCAAGTTTGAGTTCTCCACCTGTAGCTAACTCAGTACAGGAGATATTCGGGAAGCGTCGATTGTGGCAGGAGCACAAGACCCGACAAAGGACAGACGCATTATCACCTTTCAGTGATAGTTATCCTCTTTAATTTTCTTTTACTTTTCTTTATGTCATGTAAGGTCTTTTAGTCATATCAGTGTTTATTTTGCGATGCGTTGTAGCTTGCTTTTTGACAGCGCATCTGTAAATATCATACTTTTTGTCTTCTTTAACTGTTCACCACCATTGTGCGTTCAACTTTTTACTGTGAAATATGCGATTTTATCGCTAACAGTAAAAGTTAGTGCGTCGGTAACAGTCGAAGAGATAAGAAGGTATCTTTTCTTTTTATTATTTTGAAGTCCGTTGAGCGCCAATTTGATTTCCGAGCTCTATAAAAAGAAAAGCATTGTAACACAGAAAAACACGAACAGAAAAACCACACAGAGAGAGAGAGCTTTTGGAATTCCTTTTGGTCGCTCAAAGCTTCTTCAAGTTTGTAAGTTTTTAAGTTTGAATGAGTAGTTTGAATGTTTCCATAGATATGAAGTAGTAAACTTAAGGGCGCCTTCGGGCCCCTAGTGTATTCTTATTCTTCTTGATGCAGTTATTTCTTAATGGTATGAAAGTTGTTCAGTTTGAAACCAGTTTGTAATAATTAAATCTGAACTTCAAAGAAGATCTTAATCCTTTTACAGATAATCCGTAATTCCCGCATTTGAGAGGCATGTGTTGCCCATTAGGGTTGGAACTTTTGTCTGTAAAAGATGGATGCGAAAGAAGGGAAGATTTGGTTAAGACATGGATGCGAAAGAAGGGAAGATTTGGTTAAGACGGACAAACAGTAAGACTGAAAGAAGTAATCCACTAAGAATAAACTGTAATCTAAAGAATAAAAGATACACTAAGCCTGAAATCAGCCCACTTATCATAAGAAACTCCTATCTTAAAACGGGACCAACTCTGAAAAATCATAAAATGTTTTCAATAATTAAAAATATAGTTTATATTTGTAAAACCTTAGCAAAAATAATAGTAGAAAAAAATCAAATAATTAAAAATAATGCAGAATTGTATAATAAACTATTAGAAAAGAAGGAATATTTAGATGATGAAATTATTGAATTAAAAAATGAAATAGAAACGTTTCAAGTACGATTAGAAAATATGAAAATTTCCGCAAAAAACTTAACCACCCAGTAACTTAGCATTACAAAGGTGAGCCCTCTAACCGTAACTCTTTAACTTATATATATATATATATATATATATATATATATATATATATATATATATATATATATATATATATATATATATATCCCCTTCTATGTAACCAGGTTACATAAAAATGGACCCATGTAACCCCTTCAAAATCTAAGATTTTATCTTTGTTAAAAAATCTAATACATTCATTGTATTTAACATCATTTATTTATCTAAGAGATCAAGTTTCATCCTAATCAAGTACGTTTATGGTCCACATTTGTTAGAAAATGTATATATTTATGTGTAAATTATGATAACTGTTAAAATATCAATTTTAAAGTAGTATTTTCGACATCTAAACCGTCCAAAATATCATTTCTATGTGAACAAATGATTGGAATGAAACTTGGTCTCCTAGATAAACAAATGATGTTAAATACAATGAACGAATTGGATTTTCCATTAAGGATCAAAATCTTAGATTTTGAAAGCGTTGCATGGGTCCGCTTCTATGTAACCCGGTTACATAGAAGCGGAACCGATATACATATATATATATATGAGATTTCCTGTGCAGTGAAACTGCACCATAATTAATGGTGCGTTTAGCCCAAAATGGGCCCCACATATACTTAAATGTATTGATACTTTATACAATCATTTATCCATATATAAATTTTATAGCAAATAATTTACATGTTGAAAAAACAACTTTAAAGTCGTTATTTACATTAAGCTATTTTATAACGTTGAATTTGTACCATTTTCAAATGGAATCCATACACATATCCAATTGGGATGAAAATTGGTAAGGTAATAGAATACATAATGCTAAATACAATAGATGGAGTAGATTATAATTTTATGATCAAATGGGGCCCATTCTGAGATAACTACACCGTAATTGTGGTGCAGTAAAGCTACACTTGAATTTCTCTCTCTCTCTCTCTCTCTCTCTCTCTCTCTCTCTCTCTCTCTCTATATATATATATATATATATGAGATTTCCTGTGCAGTGAAGCTGCACCATAATTAATTGTGCAATTGGCCCAAAATGGGACCCACATGTACTTAAATGTATTGATACTTTATACAATCATTTATCCATATATAAATTTTATAACAAATGGCTTATAGGTTGAAAAAACCACTTTAAAGTTGTTATTTACATCAAACTATTTTATTACGTTGAATTTGTACCATTTTCAAATGGGGTCCATACACATATCCGATTGGGATGAAAATTGGTATGGTAATAGAAAACATTATTCTAAATATAATGAGTGAAGTAGATTATAATTTGATCATCATGTGGGACCCATTTCAGCGTCACTACACTGTAATTATGGTGCAATGGTGCTGCACTTGAATACTTCTCACACAAACACACACACACATATCAGTCCTGCTTCTGTGTAACCGGGTTACATAGAAGTGGACTCATCTAACCCCTTCAAAATTTAAGATTTTAATCTTTGATGGAAAATCTAATTCCCAGTTAAATAGAAGCGAGACCCATAAAACCCTTTCAAAATCTAAAATTTTGATCTTTGATAAAAAAATCTAATCCATTCATTGTATTGAACATCATTTATTTATCTAGGAGACCAAGTTTCATCTCAATCAAGTACATTTATAGGCCACATTTGTTAAAAAATATATATATTCATGTGTAAATTATGAAGAACGCTTAGATCTATTTACACGTGTATTAGAATGTAATAATATTTTATAGACTCATTTATTCACATAGAAATGATATTTTGGACGGTTTAGATGCCGAAAATACCACTTTAAAATTGATATTTCAGCATTTTTCATAATTCACACATGAATATATACATTTTCTGACAAATGTAGACCATAAACATATTTGATTAAGATGAAACTTGATCCCCCTAGATAAACAAATGATATTAAATTACAATGAATGGATTAAATTTTCCATCAAAGATCAAAATCTTAGATTTTAAAGAGGTTACATAGGTCCGCTTCTATGTAACTCGATCACATAGAAAATGATAACATAATTAATTAATTAATAAAAAGGGGGCTACATGAGGCTGTGAAGAGCAATACCTATTTGAAAGGGGCAAAGCCTATTCAAAACAAAACAAAACAAAAAAAGAAAAGTCAATGAAACTAAAAAGAAAAAAAAAAAAAAAAAAAAGAGGAGAAGATAAAAAAAATGGGGTAAGTCATCTTTTCCTCCATATTCACTTCCTTCTTCTTCCTATAATCATTTGGAAACCCATCTAAGATTGAAAAGAATCTAAGGATTAAAGCTTGAAGAAATTTTGGGGAAAAGTGGTGTAGAGCCAAGTAGTCTTTCCTTCGATTTTTCTTGAAATTTCTTTGATAATCTTTCTTCTTAATGCCCTGTGAGCATGTGGATATGGTTTGGTAATATTTTAGGGTGATTTGGATGATGGGTTTGAAAATTCTTACATGAGGAAGAAGATGAATAATGCTTTAATAGTGGAAATGTGTGTAGCTTGAAATGACATGCATATGAGGGTGATTTGAGGAAGTACTGAGGGTAAGATTCTCTTGTTGAAGCAAGAGGGTAATGTTATGTGGTTGAAATGGTGAATTCGGATTGAAGTTTTGAAAAGCCCTATTGTTAGAGGATGTGAAAATGGTGGATCATAGTGTATGTTTATGACACAAATTAATTATAATTAAATGTGTAATATTTTCAAGATATATTTTTGCCGTGTTATAGAGCATGGTGTGAGGAGAATGTTTTATTCATTTTCTTTATTTGCACATTTTTTGTTGTTGTGTTAGGTGCATATTTCAAAATTACATATTTATTTGCATGCTTTATGTTCATGCATAATAATTATTACTATTGATTATTGATTTTGCACTCATATGTTGTGTGGATGCTTGTGTGGATACTTGTAGAGGTGAAGGTCTACATGAGTGAAAAGTGTGGTAGCCTAAGTGGCATATATTCATATATAGGTGTGGGAAGGTCTCGGCCCTAGCATCAATGTGAGAGAGGGACATTCCAAAGCCATAGAGTTGGTGATGGTGATCTTGGCCCTGGTATCAATATGTGAGAGGTGTTTCAAGTCACCTAATGACTTTACAAGCTTGGGGGCCTAGCATCAATGTGAGAGAGGCACCCTATAAATCATTGCATGTTACATAGGTGTATATTTTCCTTATTTGGCAATAAAGTAGGGGTGAGTTGTGGAGTGGTGAGTATTTGCATGAGATGGATAACATATGCAATAATTGATACACCGTTGACTTTGAATTAGATTTATTAATTATGTACTCTTACTAAGCTTGCCCAAGTTCATACTGTTATTTTGTCACTTTTAGATGATAGGCATGCAGATCCTTCAATACGGTACGATGATGATTTAGCAAGACATCATGATAGGACTATATTGTGAGTGACAGAGATCACATAGTGAGGAGTTAATGTACATCTAATTCTCGCATACATCTTTTTTGGTATATTTTGGTGATTTTAATAGAGAATTCTTCTTCTTGGTAAAGGATCTACATGATTATATATTCATTTTTTGTAAACTAGAAGGAATTGAGATTTCTTCTTAGTTACTAATCTGATATTTGATTAAGTGATTGCATGTCATCTCTTCTCAATTAACAATTTGCATCTACTTGCATTATAAACATTGAATGTAAAAGTGCAACCTCGATATTTTAGGAGAAACTCTGCTAAAATCTTTGCAACAATTTTCTGCTATGTTATTTTCGTGGTGCTATGAGAAAATTGGTCTTTCGTTTGGGGCCCACATGGATAGGTCTTGGGTTAGCACATGACCTTCCCACTAGATTAAAGATTAGGACATTACAAAAGTGATGCAACATAATAGAGTAATGATGAAAAATAAATAGGGTAGTTGTATAAAAAATTCAAAGAAATGATTAAAAAGTAGGGTAATCGTATAAAAAGATGTGAAAAAATTATTTGAAAATATGATAGTCGTGGAGAGAAAAAAGTTTTGCATGAGAAAGACATTTTTTTGTATGATACCGAACACAACTTTAAATTCAATGGTCATATTGAATTTTGATTTCGTTTTAAGGTGGGTCAAAATGGGGTGACAACAATCTTCAATGGATTGGCACCATAGAAGCATTTCCCAGACATTAATACATGCAATGATAGGTTTCTAGGTAAAAAATACGATACTCGAGCCAGTTGTATCCATCAACCGAGTTACAGCCAATACAGCCAGTTCAGATTTCAGATAGACTAATATGGTCGATAAAGGAATTTTTTTTTTTTCCTCCCCCTTGAACTCCCTTGAAATACCCTCTATATAAGGTAGGGATCCCATGATACCAATAACTGTATCAACTGAGACAGGATTTTTTTTCAAAATTCCTCTGAGACAACATTGATGGTACCAATATGATCCAATCAACATTTGCCAATATCCAAAACCAGGATCCCAACCTATTTGCGCTCACTTTTCCTAACTTACACATAGGTAAATGAGAGAACCAGGCCAACTGAATTAATTAATCCAATCCCACTCTTCACCACAGAGGATCAAAATTTAAACCAAAAGGTTCAGTAGGTGTCCAATGCTAGCCTAGAGTCATGCCTCTCTCTCTGCCTAGTGACCTGAGACATTTCAAATATCAAGTCACCACAATGAGTTCGGTAATCCTAAAGAAGCACAATATCACTTTTGAGCTAATGCATGAGATTTTGGGATGTCCACGTGCATTGCACTTTTTGAATCAACTGTTTCAACCTTTGTAGGCAGGTAATCATGGTTGTTGCTACCCCAGATGTGAATGTAATTTTCTGATACTAATTACATTACATTCAATTGAAAAGAAAGATTTCAATTAGACAAGAATATATTTGAATTCCAAACATGAAAATTTTTTCGTTGCAAATTTCCCATATTTTCTCATCTTTTCCTTATTTGTCTCTGAATAGCTCTCAAGAGCATTTTTTGTAGATTTCTTGCTGGTTACAGACTACAACACTCAGCAAATAGCCACTCCATAAAAGCGAGACAATGTCAGTAGGCTAAATAAATCATCTATATTGCTGACTTTGGATCTTCATTAGAAAACTTTATGCAAAAGAAAATAGTAAATTCTTTTATCTGAAAGGAAACTCAACCATGAAATGGAAGCAAGTGAAACATGGAGCACTCTTGCAAACCACAAGTAAAACACCAAGAGTAATATAAACTTCAAGATTATAGCATACCGTGATGAAACCCGTACGAAGAGTCAGGTAGTCTGCGCGTACCACTGAATGACCAAATTGCCGGAAGAAACAAGTCTACATAATAATAGCGTAAAGAGAAGAATCAATGAAGGTTGAAACTAACATTGTAAAGAACACATTACAGTCAAAGGAATCTGACATATCAGATGTACGCTATAAAGCAAAACCCCAAGAAGTCAATCAAGTTCCAAGGAGAGACAATAATAGTTTGAGAGGAGCAAAAAGAACCAGGCTAGAATTAATAAATTTAAGAAACTAAAATGACACAGATAACTTCGGCCAATGTGAGTCGACAAGCCATCACCATAAAATAGGATATAAATCCTGGGTCTCACAATCCCATATGAAGCTCATGTTGACCAAGGATAACAGTTGGATGTAAACCAAACCAATGAGATCATAAAAATGATAAAAACAGCAGGTTAAAAGAATTCATATCATTTGATAGTTATCTCTAGTTCCTGATTAGTTACTGTGCTCTTAGGAAATAAACTTAATAAGGAAGAAAATGGTGTTAGTTATAAAGTAAAGAGGACATAGATTTCCACCATTTATAAAGTAAAGAGGACATAGATCTGGTGGAAAATATTGTTGAGAATTTTCAAAACTAGAAGTGATATATGATACTTAAATATTTGTGTATATATATATATTATTCCCATTTATATATTAACAATCATTTGTAGACTAGAAGCGCCAAGGTTGCATGCCAATTGCCAAATAAATGTCATTGCATTCAACCAAATTTCTATTTGGTAACATGTTCACTTGGAGCCCACTTGCATGACATACATGTCCAAGAAAAATTCAACATAGCACGCATGTCCAGGTAAATGTCCAGATATTGAACATGTCCAGTCATGCATCCTGACCTAGAAATGTGGATAATGATTGACTAAAGCTGATGACGGAGATCTTGAATCTAGTATTGCAGCTATTGCATGCAGCAGGAATATCAACAGTCAGATGTATTCATTAACTATAAAAGAGATCCATGACTGATTCAAATGCAGACTCATTGCAATCGATGATACATTTTTTGCAATGCTCTGTGTAAAAAAAACAAGGGTCACTAAAAATTGTCAAGTTGTTAACTCCATTCAAAGCTGTTTTGTTCAAGTGTATACCTCCTAGATAAAGCAGTTACTTTCTGTTTCTGGCTCAAGTCTCGTTTTTCATGTCCTAGGGGCCACTGCAAAATACCTTGAGGGCCTACTCAGGATCATCCAAGGGAAGGATCATATCTACGGGAACTTAACAACTTGCTAAATGTGCCCTTAATAGGGAACTGCACTAGGAATTACTCAATAAATTTTTGTCAAACATTCCACCATGGACATGGACTGGTAGTCATCTATGAACTAAAAGTATCTACAAGCTGTCAGGAATTTCTTTAGGAAGGTCTAGGAGGGTTAACCAAAAGGTCAAGGCTGCTCTTTTAATTCACTGCATTTTCAGGTGTGAAAAACAACAAAACAAATGGACTAAGGAAGAAAATAAGTTTCAAAGAGATAATTTTTTGTCTATAAAACAAGAAAATGACAAAAGAACAAACAACAATGGACTGAAAAAGAAAAAAGAAAATAGATCTAATAGTCCAATTGGTTTTAAGAAGATTTACTTCTTTGGTCTGTAGAACAAGCAACTGCCCTTGCAACCTTCATTACATTTACTTATCTTAAACTGGAACACTTGGGCATGCCAAATGGATGTTCATTGGAATCTCTGAATGAACACACATGCCAATGAGAACTGGAAGAACTATTTGGAGACACATGCACCCACATCATAGAATGCAACGATTATGGCAGAGGATTTTCTTACTGACACACACATAGATGAGAGCATCTGATGTCATGAAAACTCAAAAGAGATTTCTCTGGAAGGATTCATCCAAACATTGAAATGCCAGAACCTGCATCAAGGCTCAGTCCTCTTTGGACAAGTCAAGAGCTTGACAACTAATTGCCAGCAGGCTGTTGTTTAGTCTCAACTGAAAATAAAATAAATAACAAGATAGAGGAAACTACTTGTCAGTGAAATGGCTACACTGCACAAGTGACAACTAGCTGCAAGGGATGCCATCTGGCACTGATAGAGACAAGATTACGACAGAGGTAAACAGCTAGTAGCACCAGAAGGAAAACAAAGTGATACCAACCAGCCAAACAAGAAATCTATTACTGCTCCAAGAATTTGACATGTGGAATTTCACAAATGTAGACTGCCTCTTCAATGTCTTGGCTCTAGTGATTTCTGTCACAGTAGTTCAAATGAATAGGCAAATGACAATAACTTGTCAGCAGCAGAACTCATTGATTATGATGTTTTGTACAGGTCCTAGCACTAAAATGCGGTAACAACATACAAATAAGCATACAGAAAGAAAACATTTAAGATAATAGCCATGCAATGAAATGATACTGAACCATAATTCATTCTTACGCATCATTCGTCCATCTTTTCACCAGAAAAAGATCATCCAGAGTTTCTGATGTTCATAATATCTAATATGTTATTGCCAATAAAAATAACCAACTTTTCTCAATGTATTATCAATATATTCATCCATCTTGCAAGTAAAAAAAATCAACCTTGTGTAACGCTGTTTGGGAATGATTGTGGCACCACAACACAGAAAGAAAGCAACTATTCAAAATAATCAGCATGCATCAATAAGATGCCTTTAAAAGAAGTTTGATATTAATTTCATCTCATGTGATCATTTACACTGTGAAGCCTATCACTAGCGTTCATGTTTGTTTTAACTTGTAAGGGGATGGATTAATCATGTACTAGGAAAACCAAAAAAAATGGATAACAAAATTTTCATTAGAACAGAGCATTATTATTCTCATGAGGAAGCTTACCAGTTAAAACATCATCCTGATCCCTGTGAGCATCATCCTCCCATGTCCTCCAAGTATGGATCTGCCAAGAAAGCATGCAATAGAAGCACATTATCGCTAGGTTTCCTTTTAGCCAACAATGAAAAATAGAAAAGTAATTATTCTTACCATTTCTGCTTGGTGGAAAAAGGAAACCAAATTTCATTGTTTACAAACTAAAAATAACATGTCATTGTGAAGAAACAGAGAACAATATTTCAAAAAATATATATTTGAAAAGGCATCATTCCGATAACTCGAGTTTTTATTTTATAATTATTGTCATTTAAAATGATTTAATTGCTAGAAATTCAAAAGGGGAAAAATATCATTTGATTGAATAGTTTCCTAGGCTCATTGTTGTTTGACAAAAATTCTCCACTTTTTTTTATGGAAAAAATTATCCACTTGAATAGGTCTTTTTTGCAAAAAGTAGACATCAGATAACAAATCAAGTGTTTCACTAAAATCCCGAGTAGCTGCCCCCAATTCAAGTTGATCATGGGCTGTTTGGCAGTGTGTTTTGAAGGAAGAAAGGGTGTATATCCTTCTGCATTTTGTGGATGTTCAGTCCTGCTTTTAATTTCTTCCGAAATTTTCTCACTTCAACCAGCAAATAAACTGTCATAAGTGTAGAAAGTAAAAGCATGAAATTCAAGCTTTTTCAAAAAGCAGTGCTGTGTGGTTTTCAAACCACCCAGCCAAATAGAGCCTATGTTAGCTTCTTCCACAAAGGAAGACAATTAACGGATTCCAAGACAAGGTTCCTTGCAAGGCAGATCATCTGCATCGAATACAAAAAATTTAAAGAATTAGAAAAGAAAACTCAATATGTTTGATATCTTTTTCTTTGAAGGAGATCTGACCTCAATTCTAGTTATGGTTTAATTAGATATCTTACAACTAAAATCCATCTTTTTTCCAATGCAGATCCTCCACCACTTTGAACACTAGTTAGAGTCCAGCATTCTACAAGTTACACTTTTTAGTCATTGATAGAACCCAAGTACTCTCTCCAATCCACGAAACAACCCTTAGGTATTATCCTACAGCAAACCAAATCCAAGTTTCCACAGGAAGTATTCAAAATACAGCAGATGTTAATTTGTGTAACAGCATTGCTTTGTCCCTTTGAACTAGTTTTTTAGCCCAAAAGGCACCTCACACCACTATTAAGTTCAGACCACTCCATTAGGGTACACACTACCAACTCTCAGTCTTGCATTAATGGGTCCATGATTCCATGCAACCATTTGTTAGAAATATATCATCTAAATCCAAACCAATCACAACATACGTTAATATTTAATACCCATGATTCCAAAAATCACTTCAATCTGAAACTTATATGGTTTAAAAATTGAATATCATGCAGACTGCATATATAACTATTAAAATTCATACAGCAT
Source organism: Annona cherimola (assembly GCA_030490835.1). Taxonomy (NCBI): domain Eukaryota; kingdom Viridiplantae; phylum Streptophyta; class Magnoliopsida; order Magnoliales; family Annonaceae; genus Annona; species Annona cherimola. Next base: position 85,721,286 of record CM059972.1, read on the forward strand.
ATAAAGTTTTCCAGAATATAAAATTTTTGAAAAAAACAAATACATATTGATGAATATTATAACTGGTTTAGTTTTTTTATTTTTTAAAAAATATATTTTTTTAAAGAATAACGAAAGCAGCAAGTTGCAGGTTCCACGAAAACATAGGCCGCCAATAAATTAATTTTAAAATCAATTCACTACCAAGTAGTTCAAGTGGCGAAAGAAACTAGTTTGAAAATCAATTTTAAAAAAGGTTGAGGATTGAGTGTCAACTCCATACGAATGATGTGAGTTCAGATCCCCTAATGCCAAGCCAAAGTAAGATATTGACACTCCCAATCACACAAAACAATGTTGTTAATTGCCCATTATAAGCTATGTCATTAGCTTTTGGTGGACATGGCATATAAGACTCATAAGTAAAAGTAAGAGGTTTAAGTGGCAGGTAAGTTAGCTTTGAGACATACTTAAGTTGAATCTAATATTCCTTTTTATCCAACAAATATCAAATATATAATCAGGATAAAAAAAATTATTTAATGTTGTTTTATTTTGTATACAGTTAATTTAATAAATATCTGTCACATATTTATCTTTTTAAGTGAAGAAAGTCATAAAAATACTATTTTCTTAACATTCAGCCCATTAAATATCAAACTCTACAAAATACATCAATTCTTAAAATGTATTAAATTAATAATTTTGGTCATCCTTGCAAAGTATAAACCATAAAAAATATTACTGTTTACAATACATGACCAAGATCAAATATATGGTAATGGATATGATGTGCATTTTTTCAATTTTTATTTTTGTGAGATAATTTAAATTTGTTGATATATGAAATAGACTTTTAAATTTTTTATATCTGAATATTTTAGTATGATTTGATCCTTATTTGGGCACACAATGGGAAAATAGTAACACTATATCTTATATACTCAATAGACAAAAATGATAATCAATATAACTTATTTTTATTCACTTAGAAAGAAGCAAAAAATTTATAATTGACTAGTTTAGAATAAAAAGAAGATTTCGAATCTTGATCATAATTTGATATTCTTGAATTTCAAATTTATTATACTTGAGAAGGATGATCCAATTTGTTAATTTAAAATTAATTTAAATTATTATTTAAAATTCAATAACTTAGTTTGATGTAATCACCAATTCCTGAATAGATCAAATCTTATAAAATAATGACTTTAGAGCCATATGCAGTTAAAAGAAAGAATATGTGACAAATATTATTTATTTGTGTAAATTCATCAGCTGTAAAAATAAAAATATTGTTGAAATTTTAAATTGAACCATGACAATAAGTTGGTTTCACTTGATTTAGTCATGCCTCAACCAATCTGCTTCTCATTTAAACACTGCTTTCGCTTGAATGGCATGGCCATCAAAATCTTATGAGATTTTGTTCTTGTTCGGTATATGTCATAATATTCGAAAATAGCTTGCAGACATAGTTACATGGTTTTATATAATTGGAAGCATCATTATGTTACTAAGGCTTGGTATCAAGGTACCAGAACTTGATGTAAGATAGCTTCCAGGCTAGACAGCTAGCCCCAAAGTTACAAAACCCTGAAGGCCATGAGTACCAGCACGATCTGATGGGCTCAAATGGTAAAATACTTGCACATTAAGTTATTAGGGCATTATAGTATATACAATGACCAAACCAGGAAATGGTTTCAAGAGATTGGTAAGTTTCGTAAACACGTCTAGGCTTACAAAAACCTTATTGGCAGGCTGGCAGCTAGGGTTGGGACTTCTGCAGTGGAGAAATTGTAGTGGGTCCTAAAAAAATGACAGGTTAATAAAGACATAGAAGCTCAAAGAAGGGCAGGTTTGGAATAAATTCTAATATCCTTCATAGAATCATGTATGTGATTAAACTTCATATCTCACAAATTACTTCAGGGTAGTTTGTTAATGAAAATTTCTGCAGATTTAGCAGTGGTTTTCTTAAACATTGATCTGTTATTCAGTTATTCATGTGAGCTATGCGTGTTTTCCCTGATATTATGCATGTATGTGGGATTCTTGTTCGCCCATTGTGTTCTATAGGCCCCTTAGAGCTTAGAAATTGAAGGAAGTTGTGGAATATGGTGGTTTTCCCTTATAGTAGTGGTCTTCTTAAACATCGATCTAAGAAGCTTATTGATGTAACCTAAGCTGTTTTTCCTCACATTATGCATGTACATAGGATTCTTGTTCGTCATTACATTGTATAGGCAATATTTGAAATTTAGTTGGTGGTTTTATGTGATAAGCTAGTGGATCCACAGGTTGGGTAAACTTAAAGAGTGTTGAGTAGGCATCAAGGATTGGACCAAACCACTATAATTCTCCTCACTCTTATTTGTGTGCTTATAGTTCATATCCATCGTTTTCATATCTTTACACTTGCATCTTAATTTTGGTTTACCGTCGCCCATTTGACTTGTATTTTTCGAAACATCATCTCGCCCCTTCTTCTGGTGCTTGCCATCATGTGGGCTGACCATAAAGGCATTCCATGGCAACCATTCCATAGCCATTAAAGCAATGGAAACTAGAAATTATTGTTCAGGGTTAATTGATTTTGAATGGGCAACCAGAATGAAATGCTCGTTATGGGCACCCATTTTTACAGAGTGTGCTCCACTTAAAATAAAAGGGAAAAAAAACGAGAGCACCTCACCCCACTGCTCTACCTCTCACTCTTCGTCCATCCAAGAGAAGGGAAAAAAATTTTGGCCCTTGGTTTTTCATGTCTGCGCCACAAAATCAAAAGGAGTTTTTTTTTATTTTTGGGGTCTCTTCTTCAATAAAATGAAGTTTCTGAAAAAGGCTTCTTGATTTGAAGGCTTCTTGATTTGAAGGCTTCTAGTGGGTGGGCTTTTTTTGCTCGAGGGAAAAGAAGAAGGTGAGAGGAGAAGAGAAGGAAAAGGGGGGAATGCAACTTGGTTTATCACTTGGGAGTTTCCAGTAGACTTTTTTTTATTTAATAGGTTATTTTATTTGGATGCTTGTGAATTGATGTATTCTCTATTTCCTAGAGTTTGGCTCTAAACCTAGAATTATGGGTTTTTTCTTTTGTTTCTCTTGGCCCGTGGTTTTTCCCTTCATCTTTAAGGGTTTTCAACATAAATCTGTATGTCGCTATTTGTGGATTGCTTGTTGTTTGGTTTTGTTGTATTGTGCTTCATAGGAGTTCTCTTGTGGTTATTGTTGTACTCATGCATATTGGAGGCTGGCTTAACAGTACTTCCTATTATTTCTCTCATTCTTCATTCCTTTTTCCCCTTTTTGCCCTCTAAGTTTCCAAACAATGATGCGGGTTTTTTATTGAACCATGAACTGCATTGAATTGGACTGTCAAACATGTTTAACCAGGGTGATTCAGTTTGGTTTTAGTAAACATTAACTGGACAACCACAAAGGCAAAAGAAACTTTGGTTAAGGAAATTTGATAGCAAGATATTGAATTAAAGGTGCTTTTGTTTTTCAATAAAACATTTCCATCTAAAACTTCTCTCTCCACAACTACAGTATTGTTCTAATCATTTCTTCACATCTTCCTATATAACTACTCTACTTTTCAATCATTTCTCCATAAACATATAACTACCCTAATTCACTTTTCCCATTTTGAAAACTTTTCATTCAAAAGTTTTGTCAAATACCAAACACACCCTAAATGAGCAAAATCATAATTACTCCTGACCTTAACAATCGCCAGAAGCATTGTCAAGCAGCTGTAAGAGACATGTGTTATTGCCATAACAAAGATGAAGCGATGAAGCTGCTCCAAGCCTTCATATGAAACAAATGGTTCATGATCCTGTAGATATATCAAATATAGATGAAAGATAACTCTTTAAATGAAGCGGCAAATTATAAGAGAACTTGAGAACTTTTCTACATGCCTTTCCACATGTATTACGATTTACATCCTGCAATACCCTTCTTAAAGAACGATAAACGATAAAACTTGGCAGCAGCTTGCGTCTATTGTTGACATCACCAGCTTCTTCTTCTTCAGTGTTATTTTCATCTTCTATAGCTTCAGAAATTGTACAAGGAGAGAAGCGGCCACTGTAGAACCTTGATTCAATACATATTTGAGAAATCAAGCTTGAGGTAGCAGTGAGGAGGAGGGATATGAAACCTAGGAGCATCAGTTCTGCAACAGAGAAACCAAAAAAGATGAGAAATGGTTATAATATTGCGTTGTGATCAAGTGAACAAGGAAAACACAGATGACGAAAAAGACAGAATATCAGGCAGCTCGATTTTTAAAAATGATCGAGAAGCAATTCAAAACAGATAAACCTGTAATCCCATAAGAAAGATGTACTTTTCTATTATCAGAATCCAAAAAAATACCTTCTTTCATTTTCTCCACTGCCTCATATAATGGCTTCCGATGGGTCTTCTGCAACCACTGGAGAATCAAACATCATGAGAAGAAATACATTTCCATCTTAGTTTTTCTCCTTTTTTCATTCCTCTCCATATTCCTTTTTTTCTTTGCTTTTTTTTTCATTCATAGGATGCTTTGTTAAGCAATATAGCAGCATCATTACAGAAACCTTTCTAGAAGAAACCTTTACAAAAGGAGAACAAATTTTCTAAGTGCTGCAACGCACTGGCTGATTCTTTAATTCATTCAAGAGTCCAACCTAAACACAAGATCTTATAATTTCAAAAGTTTTCATCGGCCAGTTCTTTGGTCAATCAGATATGATAAATACAACCCGAAGGCATTCTACTATCTATCGAAGTTCATCGGCGGAAGATAACACATCCTGCCTAAGTTATTGGCATGAGATTCAAACAAGCAACCATCCACCAAATAGTTAAAAATTCGTTCTGATCCCTTTACTGCCGCTGCTTCTTCTTCTTCTCCTTTTTAATTTAAAATAAAAGCAAAAAAGCACTTACAGAGCTCAAGCGGTGGATTGAGCGCTCCACAAGCAAGGAGACGGCAACGAAGACAGTCAAGACAACAGCAACTGACCATGTTGGAGTCAGTGCCAAAGACCTTAATTGTCCTGCTTCTGCAGGCATCTCGACAGTCCAAATCACCACCTATAAACTCGTAATTTGTTTATATGCCGTGATTAGGAAAGAATCCAGTGAAGATTATTGGAATAAAATTCATCCCCCAACATTACACGATTCCTGAAAGCCACTCCATCAACGTTCCTTTGTTACGACATTTCCAGAGCGCTAATTCCTTCAGAAGACGGATTTTGCATAATACACGTCTGAATTCAAATTTTCAAAACAGCCATTTGACTTGCCAAAACTCTCCGCTCCACATACGTCCAAAAACGCAATGTTGCGCTTACTGCTCCTTTCAACGAGATAACAGATGTGTGTGGCGTTCTCGCTGTAAAAGCTGATCATTTCTCAGAAGAAATCGAATAAACGCGCTTTCTGAACCGGAAAACATCTCTCTTCTCTTGCTTTTCTGACCTTAAATTTACGAAGTTCCGAGCTCTATCAAGCGCCGGATCCAGGAGACGGCGAGGAAAAAACGGGCTAATGTCGCCGGAATCCCGTAGCAGGGGACGGAGAAAATAATCTTCAAGAAGCTTCTTGTGAGCTCTTTCACGAAGAGAAGTCTCGGTCTCTGGGACGTCGCCGGAATCCGACGCCTCAAAGACCGCAACCGAAGGTTCTAGAGTAACGATGCTCGCAAGACACTGCAAAGACGAAGTACGGCGAAAGGAAGGCAGGATTGAGGAAGATGCGTGCCTGGGGAGCGACGGAGACCGACTAACTACGGGCTCGCTGCTGCTCCTGTCGCCGCGGATGGATGAACCTGAGGCTTTGCTGCGTGAAAAATGCAGTAAAATGCGCAAAGTTGAAATGACTTTCTTCTCCCTCCGCTCCTGTCGGAAAATAACAAGTCGAGAAGATGACTGCTGAGAAGTCAGGGCGTAGAATCTTTTCTGGCATGGACGCTGTAGCTTTACTGTCTCACTCGTCTTTTTGAATCTGCGGAGAAACAGCCACTGTACACGTGGACTTTCGATGGGCCTATACGCAACTGGCCAGAGGGACTCGGCTCGTGCCATCGGCAGCTCGATTATACTTCTAAAACAACGCTTTCCACGTGAACCGCGCTAGCAATCAACTCCAGCCCGTGTTATGAGGTTTGTCCAGGACAAAGAGAATAACCGGGACTGGGGAATAGAATAGATAGAAAAAAGATGCAGTAACGTTGTAACAACAAAGAAAAAGTACGTAAGATGATGACATAGGAAATTGAGAGAAAATGATCACAAAAATAAAAAATTAGAATATATAAATAAAAATGAAAAAAGTAGAGTAGTTGAGTGTTAAGTTTTATATTATTATTCTCCAATTTCATTCTCTTCTAAACAAACAAGAGCTAACTTCCTCTATGCTATGCTCTAAGGGTATTTATTTATTTATAGAATAATCGAAAATAAAGAATGGAAATGCAAAAGTTAACACTTAGCTATCCTACTTTTTACATTTTTATTTTTATATTTCAGTCATTTTCTTATATCTTTTTAATCATTCTCTCGTTTATTTTCATATAAATATCTTATATATTTCTTCTTTATTTTCATTTTGATCTCTATCATATCCATTTCATTTTCATTCTCAATTTTTCTTTCTTCTTTAAACAACCACCGTCTAAGTGTAGAATTAGTATAATAAAGTGGTTTAAATTATGAGTTTATAAAATAATTTTTATTGCATAATAAAAAAAGAGGGATGATTCAATACTCTTCAATACTCGTGTAAGTATTGAAGTCTTCATACTTACTCTTTATTTTTAAATTATGAAATATAATTTTTAAAATCTAAATCATTGGTGATGTTTAATACATCTTCTTTTACAATGCTACCAAAAATAATTTTTATTGGAAACTTTACCTTGTAAGAAAGAATATCAGTTAAGAGTGAATATCTAATTACTAATAATTTTGAAAAATGTATGGTATCAATATAGTATTTAAAAGTTTTCAATGCATGCAAATAAATACACATGGATAAACTTAATAAATGGTTTAGATTTTTCAAAAAATATTTTTAAATTAAAAATAAAGGGTAATCATGGAAGCTTCATGCTTATATAAGTATTGAATTATTCCTCATAAAAAAATGATACTAAATAATGTTACACGATGAAACAAATGATATCAAATAATGTGTCTCTTACAATTTTAATTTCAATATAAGAGTGGGCCCAGGTAGATCAAGATGAGCAATTCGGGTAAGTTCGATTCGGTTCGGATAGTGGTCTACCCTACCTGTATCCTACTTGCAAAAAACCTATCATACCCTATCCATTTATCGGTTTGATTTCTAATATATCCTATCCTACCCATTACTGATAGGGTCGATTTCGGTTTCCGTTATAAATTAGTTCCTTTAATAGTCAAATATAATATTTTTTAAAAACTATATCTATATTATTTTAAATAATATAAAGCAATAGTCATTTATATTTTAAAATCACACGTATGTATGTTACCTTTTACATTATATATAAAAAAAATATAAAGTATAAACTGTCACAGCCCAATCATTAAAATTATTAATATATTACGATTACAATTCACAAACTTATTTATAAAAAGCTTTTGGAAATCAATAACATAAAAACTCAACTAGTTTCTTACTTTATAATATACAATTCCACAAGGCACAAGACTGATTAAAATGGTGTGCATACAAGACGTCATTGACAAACACAACGCATACTATATAATATATATTATATTTATGCATATAATTATACCTATGTAGGTCAGTTTCGGGTACCCAACATATCTACCATACCCGTACCCTATTTGAGAGAGCGGGTAATAATTTAGAATTTATTCATACTCACAAGTAATATTTTGTACTCTACCGTACCCAAATTAGGGTAGGGTCAGTGGGTACCCATGAGTACCCATGGGTACCCTACCCAAGTTACACTTCAGGGTAGATCCCAGTAATTCCTAAATGCACCTGGTGCATTTAACCTATTTTTTATTTTTTCTGAAATTTTTTGTACAAACTGTTAATTTAAGTATATTTAACATGTGTATCAATTTTTACTTTTTTTGAGATTTTGAGATTTTTATTTTAAAATCAGTGACGTTTTTAGTAATTTAAAATTACAAAAATATCATTGGTTTTAAAAAATCAAAAAAATATCTAAAAATCTCCAAAAAGGTAAAAATTGATACACATGTTAAATACACTTAAATTAACAGTTTTGTACAAAAATTTTCAGAAAAAATTTTAAAACATGGGTATTTGCCGAGTGCATGAAATAACGGCCTGCTAGAACCTAGGTTTCATGAAAGTAAGACGCACATGGTTAGTCTAATGCTATACCACGGATAGATGCATATTTGCACTTTGCTTGGATTTATTTATTTATTTGATCTTTTAATCCTTAATTCAAATCACATATTTATATTAAAATATAAATTTTCGATCAACATAATGAAAGTTTATGTAAAAAATTTTAAGTGGCTTTTGGCATTATACAGAAGGGTTTGAATGGAATATGAATATTGATATGTATTTAAAAACAAGAAAAGATCAATCCTGCATTGCCATGTGGTTTACACTTTACACAGGTGCTTGAGCGTATCCTCGTATGATGTGATGAAAAACTTAAAAATAACGAATCATTATATTTTTGCTAAATGAAACTCATTATATATTGATATCCAAAAATTAACTTATTCTATTACATGAATAAAAAACTTTTAAAAATCATGCATATTATTATAACATTTTATTTCTCATATAATTTGATATACTTAAATAATATATCATTGAAACTTGTCTTTATATATTTTAAGTACTTTTTTATTTAGATTAAAAGAAAAATAAAAGTGAAAACTTTATTAGATTAAATGAGAGGTTATATACCCATAAAAAATAAGAGGTTATATTATTCAATTTAAATCTATTTTCAATTTTGGCTAGTTTTTGTCATAGTACAAGCTATAAATAAAGAACATGGATCAAGACTATCCTAGTGTAACAGCCCCTCCATGAATTATCCTGCTATATCAGCCCCTCACAAAGGTAGAATGCTACCTGGTACGGAACTATCACAGTGAAATAGCTCTAACTGTTACAATCCGCATTCAATAAAGAACTAAATAAAAGTTGTCTTAGAAAATATAATGATTTTTTATTGTAGTATTTAGTATTCCATAAATATAAAAAAATAATATAGTATTTGTTTTTAGAAATAAACATAAAAATTCTCATTTTAATCATATATAATGTATTTGGAAAATGACAACTTTTAGATAATACTTTTAATAAAAATTTGTGTAAAAATTTTTAAAATGAAAGAAAATAATAAAATATAATAGGAGTGATGACGAAGAGTAAAAAAAATAAAATTAAAATAGATAAGTTGGTTATATGAATAGTTGTTTAAAAATAATTTAAAAATAGGATAATTATATAAGGAAATGTAAAAAAATGATTAAAAAATAAGATAGTTGTGAAAAGTGAAAAAGTTTTAAATTGTATGTATTTTTAGCTATTTTTAAGCTAATTTTTTTTTAATTTTCATAAACTACTTTATTTTTTAATAATTTTTTCACATCTTACCATATAATTACCTCTTTTTCAATCTTTTCATACATTTGCTCCTACAACTACCTATTTATTTTAATTTTATTTTATTTACTTTTTATCGTTATTTCCATTATATCACATTATTTTTTATCACTTTAAAAATATTTACATTAAAATTTTTTATTTAAAAGCATATTTGGATACCACAGAAACTTCTCCATTTAAAACTTTTCAATTTAAATATTTTCTTTGTATGTTGTTACCTTATTTTTAACATTTTTGAATATTTTCCTTATAATTACTTTATTTTAATCATTTCTACAAAATTATACATATAATTAAACTATTTATTTTAACATTATTATCTTTACCTCTATTCATAGTATTTTCTCCTAATTCAAAAATTTTTTGACCAAAATTTTTTATTCAAAAGTTGTATCACTTATCAAATGCATCCTAAGATAGTATTTCTTAACATCAAAAACTTTTTAATCTAAAACTGTTTATTTGTTACAATTATCATATTTTTTAATTATTTTTTTTACTTTTTCATATACAACTATCCTATTTTGAATTATTCATACAAAATTACTTATACATCTAACCTATTTATTTTAAATTTATTCTATTTATTTCTTATCATTATTTCTATCATATTATATTATTTTCTCTTATTTAAAAAACTTTTAAAGCTTTTCTAAAAATTTTTAACACTTCTCCGACATACTTTAATAATCTTATCCCTCGTCAAAGACAATTTTTTTAAGTTTTGGTTTGAACATCCCGTATAAAAATCTACCTCCCGTCTAACCCGCTTCCTTTTGTCGTCTTTGCTAGCCGAGAGACAGTTGTCGGTTGGATTTGGATTTTTGCCCGAACTACGTCGTCTCCGCCACTGGTTACGGGGTTTTTCCGCCACTGGTCGCGGTAGGTCGAATTTTTGCGGGTGTACATCGGGTAGGGTTATGGAGTTGGGGGTGAATATAATCTTACTTCATTTTATAAAATTTTAATCTAATTTTATTTTCAATCTTATTTTTTACATATTAACCTAACTCTATTTTAATCCTATAAATCGGTTTGGTTCGAATTAGAAATCTTGTTAATAAATATATAATATTTAAAAATATTTTGCTTAATTAAATCTATTTTAAAATATAAATTTATAAGCAAGAATAAAAATTATTAATGTAAGATTATTTATTAATAATTTATTATATCGTACACTAATATATGAAATCGAGTCGGTTTGAAAATCATTCAACTCAAACCAACCCACTTTTGAAATTAAGTCGGTTCAAATCAGGTTATAAAATTTATTTTTTTAAAATGCCTAACTCACCTCTATTACCCACCTCTATTATAAATAAGGTTGGGTTAGTTGGGTTCGGGTTGAAACCAATACTATTTACACCTCTAGGGCGAAGTCGTAAAATTTTGTAGACAAGTGCTCAAACTTTTTAAATAAAAAATTTTCAATTTAAAATTTTTCTCTCTTTATAATTATCTTATTTTTAATTATTTTTACGTATTTTACTGACAACTACTCTACTTTTGAATCATTTCTACATAACTACCCATACAACTAAACTATCTATTTTAATTTTATTCTCTTTACTCTTATTTTATCATATTATTTACTTTTAGGGTGTGTTTAGTTGGAATAAAACTTTTTTATGAAAATTTTTTGAAGCAAAAGTTATCAAATTGATTAAAAAAATGATGTAATATGATATAGGTAATGATGCATAAAGAGAATAAAGTTAAAATAAATATATTAGTTATATTGAAATGATTGAAAAGTGTCGTAGTTTGTATAGAAAAATGTGAAAAATAATTTTAAAATAGGATAAATATGAAGAGTGAAAAATTTTTTATTGACATTTTTAAGCCCAACCAAACACACTATCAATTCAAAAACTTTTACACCAAAATTTTTCAAAAGTTTTATCACTTTCTAAACACACTGTAAAGAAAAAAATTTTGATGTAAAAACTTTTGAAATGAGAAAAAATGATAAGATGATATAGGATTAATAATGAAGAATAAATTTTATCGAAAAAAATGAAGAATAAAGAAAATAGAATTAAAATAGATAAGTTAGTTATATGAGTAATTGTGTATAAATGATTAAAAAACAAGATAATTTGTATAGGAAGATGTGAAGAAATAATAAAAAATGTGATAACTATGTAAAATGAAAAGTTTTTTATTGAAAATGTTAATCGTAAAGTTTTTTTCAAAAACAAAAACACAAAAACACAAAAACACTCCAGGAGAAAAATAGTTACAACAAAAGGCAAGATTACAGCTACCCAAAAAAGAGGAGGAAGAAGAAATCTTAATGGCCAAAACAAAAAAAAAATGATCGGAAATCAAAACATTTACAATATAAAATCATGTGGGTTTCCCCACCAAATTAGCGTATCTTCCTTATTGCTGCAAGCATATTTGGCTAACGCATGGGCTACTTCATAGTTCATTCCCACTTCTTAGGACATGTATAAATTATAAAGAGCCAAAAGGATTACAAAAACTCTTTTATCTCCTTGATCAAGAGCTTCAGATTTAAAATTACACAACCCCCCCTCACGAAGGATGTCCACTAGGACCAAAGAGTCGCACTCAATGCAGATTCTTTTGAATCCCGTCTTTAAGTCATCCTGGCCCAAAAAGAATAGTTCCTGCTTCAGTCCAAAGACGGTCAAAAACTCCTCTGATGCTCAACACATACCAATGGAGTCTCCGTTCCAATTTCTCCCAACAGCCCCAAATCCCATCCTTATGTCTTTTTCACATCACTTGGCATCCACATTTACTTGGAACGGACCTGTTGCTTGTTATTCAACGTGCATTGCGACCAATGTTATTAAAACCGGACCGGACCGGCCGGTCGGACCGGTTCGACCGGGAACCGGTCCCGTGTCCGGTTCGATTCACTACGGTTCGGTTCAATAGCAAAAAACCGGTCGAACCGGAAAACCGGTTCAACCGGGTTAGACCGGTCGGATAATAAACTAATAATAAATTAATATATTAAAAAAAAACGAACGATATATAAATATATTAAATTTTCAACACTTACTGATTTGTTTTATTTCTTATTTTTTCAGTTATGTTTATAGCAATTCATCAAGGTACCGAGATAAAGAAGAAAAATTCAAGTAACAACAACCAAGCAACAACGGTCATAGCTTATTATAAGTTTAAGTCTTTCAGGTCAGTTAATGTAGTTAATTATTTAAAACTCACTATTAATTTTTTTCTTGCATGTTTTGTTCTTGTATTGTGGTCCTTAAAATCCAACATATATATTTAGGATTTATAAAAATATAAGTTTATCAATATATTTATTTAAAATTTTAAAAAATTTAATATTTATGATGTCATAAATATGTCATGCTGACGTCATCGGTTCGAACCGGTTTGATTAACCGGTCGAACCGGTTCGAACCGGACCAGTTCCTTTACCGGTTCAATCACCGGTTCGGTTCTGACAACATTGATTGCGACCTGAATGAGGGATGATACAAGTCCCTCTAATCTTTAAAATTTGCATTTTTACCTTTAAATTTCAGATGTGCGTTTGGTTGAGGGTAAAACTTTTGATGAAAAGATTTTAGAATAGAAGTTATCAAATTGATAGAAAATTATGTGATATAACAGGGGTAATGATGTGGAGTAGAGAAAATAAAGTTAAAATAGATAGGTTAGTAGTATGGATAGTTGTATAAAAATGATTAAAAAGTAGGGTAGTTTGTATTGGAAAATGTAAAAAAGTAATTAAAAAATAGAGTAGTTATGGAGAGTGAAAAATTTTGAATTGAAAAGTTTTTGTTGACATATTTTTGCTCTAAACAAACACACCCTTAAAACTTGTAACATAAAATTTTTTTACATCTAAAACTTTTCACTATTCATAATTATCTTACTTTTCAATACTCTATTTCAATAATTTCTTCACAATTTTTCATGAAATTTCTTATTTTTCAATTATTGACCCTATTGCATAACATCATTTTCTCTTTATTTTTACGCTAATTTTTTTTTTCAAAAGGTTTTATCACTTTCTAAGCACACTATTTATAATAGATGACTTAAAGTTTTGTAAATATATAATTTTCGTCTTTCCACTAACGTGTAACTTTAACATTGTTAATTTTTTTACTTGAAATGGTCGCGGTTTCATTTTTTATTTAGAATTTAAAAATAAGATTTATATGAAAGATCTTCCAATAAAGATGCAAAAAGTAAAGAAAAAGAGAAATAATCCGCTTTAAAAAAATCACAAAGACACACAGTAATTATTAATATTGTTTTTATACATATCTGCAGTTAAGATTTTTTTTTATTGGTTGGTATTATGTACTGTGACCTTTGATATTACAATCCGGCTCATTCCGCCCATCATCGTGGAGCCCAGACTTCGCCTATATTTTTTTTTTGATGGAAGGATAGTCTCTGCCCCTACGATCTCTCAATTTGAGAGAAGGGAAGGACAGCGGAATCCGCTGAATTCATTTCCAAAAAATTATCTATACAAATTTTCCCAATAATATCTTGGGGTGGAACACCCCACCACAACTGATTAACCTCACACGAGGCGGATACCAAATCAGCTAGGGAGTGCGCGACTGCGTTTCCCTGCCTTAACACATGATGAACAGAAAAAAAACTCTGATGAAGACAAAAACGATCTAATCTCCTCAATGATGATTCCCACCGGGGAAGAAATAGGTTCACGGTTGGACAGGAACCTGTAGAGCACAAGCGAATCAGTTTCAAATTGCGTCCTCCAGAAGTTTTGTTGAATGGCCCATTTGATTCCCAGAAGAAAAGCGGATGCCTCAACGAATAGAGGATCACACGCTCCAGACCCCTTCCATCCCCTAGCAGCAATAAAGGAGCCCTTCGAATCTCTGATAACTGCAGCACAAGCAAATTCATGTCGATCCGCAAGACATCGGCAATCCATGTTAATCTTAACAAAGCCTCCAGGGGGTTTAGTCCATCTAGTTACCAAGGCTCCACTGCTCAGCTCCGGTTGTGGCACCAGAAGCGCCAATCTGTACCGATTAAGATAATCTCTGCACCAAGCGACCGTCCCAGCAAATTGTGGTAGGACCCCATCCTCGCGGAACCTGTTGCGAAGGAACCAGATTCGCCAACAACATAGAATGAAGAAGGTCAGGTCATCGCGCCGCTTGTCACGAACACAAGCCTCAACAACCTCCAAAACCGATAGCCCAAATGGGTTCCCCCGCATCACACATCTGCAGATATCTCTAGTCGCCGCGCACCTGATAAAAAGATGATTTACGTCTTCAATTTCCTCCCTGCAAAAGACACATCGTAAGTCCATGACAATACCTCGATGGTTGAGGTTTAGTAAGGTAGGTAGAACATCCTTGACCAATCTCCACCCAAAAATGACAACTTTTGATGGGAGCTGCGAACGCCAGATTGCACGAAATATGCCAACCTGAATCTGAGTATCGGACCCACCGCATAGCATCCGATAAGCAGACCTGACAGTATAAGACCCATTGGGTTCATGAACCCAATACAGGCAATCATCCACAGCTTCCCTAGGAAGGGGAATCGAATTGACCTCCGCCTAGCAGTTTTCACCCAAAGCCTCAACCACGCGATCCCTATTCCATGAATTTGTAGCCCCGTCGAATAGATGGTTGACGGTCATATCATCCGGCATAGAGGCAGGGAGAGGTCCGACCTTATGAACTTTGTTTTGCAACCAATTGTCGAAGAACACCCTCACCCGCTCTCCGTTACCGATCCGCCATCTGCATCCCGTCAGGATTACATCTCGCGCTTTCAAAATGCTCCTCCAAGTGAAGGAGTCCGCCGGTTTCACAACACAATGCCAAATGTCAGAGTTCGGGAAGTATCTGGCCTTCAGGACTCTGTGACAAAGGGAATTAGGAGATGTGATCAGTCTCCAGACCTGCTTGGCAAGAAGAGCGCAATTGAACTTAAAGAGGTCCCTGAACCCCATCCCACCGCTACATTTTGGCTTGCACATGTCTTTCCATGCCACCCAGCTCAACTTCCTCCTCCCGTTCTTCTCACCCCACCAGAATTTGCTGAACATGGCATTGACCTGATTGCAAAAAGACTTAGGCATTAAAAAGATACTCATCGCATATGATGGGATCGCCTGAGCCACTGCCTTGATTAATACCTCCTTCCCTCCTCCTGATAGCAGCTTGCTTTTCCATCCTTGAATTCGCTTCCATATACGATCCTTAATGCCCCTGAAGAAACCCAATTTTGATCTCCCTAACCACGCGGGGAGCCCCAAGTATTGGTTCAGATCCTGCCTAGCGGAGCCCAAGAGCTGAAGTAAATGATGTCTGGAATGGTCATCTGTGTTTGGACTGAAGAAAACAGCCGTTTTGTCCACGTTGATCATCTGACCCGAGCAACGAGCATAACAGTTCAACACATCAAGAAGACCCCTAACATTTGGTTCAGTCGCCTTCAGAAAGATAATAGCATCATCAGCGAAAAGAAGATGGGAGATCGTCGGTCCAATGGCATTGATTTTGATTCCATGGATGGCCTTGTTGGCAATAGCCTGATGAATAAGGCCCGAAAGTCCTTCCGTACATAACAAAAAGAGATATGGGGATAAGGGATCACCTTGACGCAGCCCCCTCTGGGGTTGGAAGAATGAAGATTTGAATCCGTTGACGTTCACCCTGTAAGATACAGAAGAAATGCAGCAAATAATCCAATTGACCCACACGGGACAGAAGTTCATAGCTGTCATTACCTGTTTGAGAAAGTTCCATTCCACTCTGTCATAGGCTTTAGACATATCCAACTTGATCGCCATTTCCTTCATTTGTCCCACCTTCCTCCTACGAATGGAGTGGATTGCCTCATATGCAATAAGCATGTTGTCCGTGATCAGCCGACCCGGGACGAAGGCGCTCTGTTCTTCCCCAATGATTCCCTGAAGAACAGTCTTAAGGCGATTAGCAAGCACTTTTGCAAGGATCTTGTATATCACATTACACAAACTGATCGGCCGGAAATGAGAAAGATAATGGGCATCCGCCTTTTTCGGAATTAGGATAAGAGTTGTGGTATTAAGAGTCCCAATAAGCCTCCGCAGTTGATCCGGGTCCCTCGCATTAAAGAAAGTCTTGCACCAATTAGTAACGTGATTCCCCACAGTATTCCAATGCCGGTGGTAAAACCCGGCCGACAGCCCGTCGGGACTAGGTGCCTTGGTAGGTCCCATGCTTTTGACCGCCATGAACACTTCCTCATTCAGAACGGGTCTGATTAGCCATTGTCTTTGAAAACCGGATATTCTTCTAGTAATGACAGACTCTACCCAAGGCGCCACAGAATGAGAAGAAGATGAGAAAACCTCTTTAAAATGCTTTACCGCCAGATCTAAAAGTTTGTCCTGCCCCCGGACCCACTCGCCATCCTGCCCCCTTAACACCTCGATAGTATTGGCTCGACGTCTGTTGGATGCAGCCCGATGGAAGAAGCCCGTGTTCCTATCACCTTCCCGAAGCCAATGGGTCTTGGCTCGCATCCTCCATAGTTGCTCTTCATCCTCCAGTAAAAGATTTATCTGGAGCTTTAGTTTTTGCAATGTTGCATCTCTATGGTCATTTGGGATCTCACGAGAAAGTTTCTCGACCATCCATTGGTTCTGTTCGATTCTTCTTCTGATGTTACCCCTACTCCAGCGATTCCAGCGCGAAAGTTCCGATGCAGTCCGCTCCGCTTTCCAGCAAATCTCCTTCTCAATAGTCATATCCAACAAAGGCTGAGACTCCCAGACTTGGTTCACAATCTTAGTAGCTTCCTCATCTCTGTTCCAGAATAACTCGTATCGAAAAGACCTTGGCGGTTTTCTCCTCTCATAGTTGGGCTCAAGAAGAAGCAATAACGGGCAATGATCGGAAGTCGGAGCCTGTAAATTGCAGATTTGTGCATGAGGGAACCGGTTTAGCCAGGATAGATTAGACAAGCCTCTATCCAATCTCGCTTCAACTCTATCTCGTCCCCTTCTGTTATTTGTCCAAGTCATTGGCGCACCATTACAGCCCAAGTCAATAAGATTACATTGGTCCAAGACATCACGAAAGCGGTCAATCTGTGTCTGAGGCCGGAGTCTCTCGCTAAAGTATTCAGAGTGATCCGTAACTTCATTGAAGTCCCCAATAACAAGCCAAGGGTCGGGACTTTCCGAGCATAGATGTGAGAGGGTATTCCAACTTGTGTCTCTGGTGGGCATCAGGGTGACCGTAGAAACCTGTGAACCGCCAACCACAAAAAGTTGCATCAATATGGTTATTGGAGAAGCTCCTGATAGCAGCCGCCATCTTATTGTTCCACAGCAATGCAAGCCCCCCCTCCTCCCCTGGGGGTCGACAACAAAACACCCATCAAAATTGAGTCTTCTACGAATTCCCTCCATCTGTAGGGAGTGACACTTTGTCTCGCATAGGAAGACCAAACAGGGAGCTTTTTTCCTGACCAAGTGAAGGAGAGAACGAACTGCCCGAGGGTTCCCAAGCCCTCGGCAGTTCCAAGCAAGAAGAGCCATCTTAAATGAGGCGAGGCTGCGGGCTTGCCGCATCCTCCGCCTCGTCCATATTTGGGTTCCCAACGAACCTCCGCCGTTTCTGTGAATCTCCATTATCTCCCCCGTCGCTGGGTCTGCCTCTTTTCGGCTTATCTTGCATTTGAACTTCATGTATGTCCCAAGCCATCTCTGCTTCCATCGGTCTGACCCGCTTTTTCCATTTTCCCTTCTTGACCGTAGGTTTCGAGGAAAGCCGCTGGGTCCCATAACTGTCCTCCCTCAGACCAACCTGCACTTCAAAGAGCCCGTCCTCCACCCTCATAGCCCTCTGCTTTCCCAGTTCCTCATGACCTTTGTGTTCTTTGTCCCTCCTGGAATGTGCATCTGCATGAACATTCTCAACTGAGTATGGATTCACTCCCCGGTCCAGCTGCCCCGTGTCACAATTGATTTGTCTTGACCCCCCTGCACTGCTGCCCACAACCGTTGGTGATTGGCCTGGCCGCACGGTGTAACCAGCAGGACACCTCTCCAAGGGATCCTTGAAGTCAATGGATGCAGAATCTGGTAGGCACTTTTCATTAAGCGAGTTGATTGAGTCTGCCACCGTCCTATCTTGGTGCATTTCAGCTTGAAAGGTGCTTCCATCTCCACTGGATTGCCATGGTCGATATGGTTCTTGGGTGGATGAAACCGTGCTGCCCATATTGATTTCCCCCTGACCAACGCTAAACGGACCAAGTCCATCAGGCCCCTGAAGCAGCTCCGGAGATAATTTGCCATCCCCAACAGCGCTGTCCAACCCATGTGAGGACGGGACTGGTTGTGTATTGAGACCAACCCGTCCTCCTTCCCCGCTATCTGCCATAGACAAATGGGACTCGACGCCCTCCACCATCGCTGACAAGTTGTGGTGGACAAACAGCGTGCGGGAATCACCCAGATGGATCTGCGATCTTCCTCCAACGCTAGCCGCCGCTGGCTGATGGAAATCATCGCCCCCCTCCGTAACCGACAGGGTGTGGTGGGCATTCGGCGTGATGGTTTCATCCAGATGGGTCCGCTGATCAGTCTCCCCCGCCTGGATCTCCTGCATGATGCAACGAGGAGACTGTGGTGGGAAGTGGGAGTTCTGCAGATGGCAACTCTCGACCATGCCGCTCTCCCGTCCCCCTGCGCACCTTTCTCTTTGAGATCCCGCTGCCTCTTCACTTTGATTTGCTGTGATTGCGACAGCACCAAGGTATTTTACAGGCATTACTCTGTTGGCATTGTGGACATTAAACCTCGGTTTCAACAGCTTGGTACTTGTTCGCAGCCAGATACCGTATGGCATCTCCTCTTCCACAGTTTGCTGCAACATTGAATTCACACTGCACTCCTTGTGTATGTGTCCCATGATTCCACAACTATAACAGAACAGCGGCAATTTGTCGTACTGAAAAGGAAGCCATTGCTTCTGTTGGGAGGCAATTTGAATATACATGCCTCTTCTGAGAGGCTTCCTGCAATCGACAATCACCTTCATACTGATGTCTGATTCGGTGACCTCCATATCACTGAAGTTTTCAAAAGATGAACCAATGTGAGATCCTAAAATGGATTTGTCGATGATATAGGGAATCCCAGAGATGTGCAATCTCATTGGCGTTTTCACAAGCACGACCTGTGCAACGTCTGTTTCTTCTTTCAGCTCCGAAATCAGCACTAACTGACGTTCGTACAGCCAAGGACAACCATTCACAACTCTGTCCTTATCCTCCAGTTCTCCAAACATGACATGAAACAAATTCTCCCCCACCTCCATAAACCGGCATGGGTTCTTCGGCCTCCACAATCTCCTCATTGTGGTCTTGAATACTTCTCTATTATACGTCTTGGTCGACCACAACGTGCAGAGGATCGATGCTGTTGGCCCCGGGGAAATCTTCTTCAGCTCTGTAGAAGATATGGCCAACGTCTGGAGTTCCTCCCCAAGTAGCATGCCTATGTTCGGGTTCTTGGCCTCCTCCCTGTCTCGTTCCATTCTTGTCCGTGTTCCAACTTCCCCCGAACGAGAGCAACTGACAGCGATCAAGAATCTACCACTCGACCTTAAAGTCTCCGACAACCGTCACCCAGGTCCGAGCACACCCGCAGTGTCTTTCGTACCTACAGGGGATGGACTTTCCATTTCCGCAAGCCTTCGACCCTCCGACTCCGCCTATATTAAACTCGGGCACATTGCTAGAAAATCGCACTCGGGCACACTGCTGATGTCGAGATTTGAAATGCCCAACATATGGTAAACCCGTCAGAGGCGCTACCACCAGGGTACAACCTTGGTGGCGCAGTTAAGATATTTAACCACATATACATAATCTCTCTTATATAAATTTCTATGTTAATTTTTCTTTAAAAAGTTTAGTAGGTAGGCAAAATTACATTGACTTTACGCTATTACTCACTGAGGCATACAAGTTACATTGACTTTACACTCTTATCACATAAGGCCTACCTTATTATAATTTGAATGCGTCTTAATATAATTTAAATGTCTTACCGAATGTAAATGATATTCACGTGACTGTAAATTATAATTTATATAATTTAATATAAATATTTATGCTCTTACCGAATGTAAATATTTAATGAGAAGTGATTCTGTCAGCCCAAGTTAAGCAAATGCATTGCTTAGCCTATATTAAAAAACTCATTTATAAAATTTTTTATTTTTTATACACTTGTTTATCTAAGTGTATTTAACAAATAAACTAAGTTTTACCATTTTTAGATAAGTATATATTTTTTTTGAAAATTTTAAATTAAAGGTATTTTAAATACATATATACACATAGATGTTTAAAAATCTCAATATATATATATATAGATATTTAAAAATGGTAAAACTTGGTTTATATGTTAAATATACTTAGGTAAACAAGTGTGTGAAGAAAAATAAAAAATATTATAAATAAATTTTTTAAGGTGGACTAAGTAAGACATTTGCTTAGACTGGGTTAATAGGATCGTTCATCATATTTAATTTGAGGAGTGAGCTTGCTAGCTCGAGCTAAGTAAATGTTCCGCTTAGCCCACTTCAAAAAATCTATTTACAACAATTTTTTTGTTTTTTTTCATATACTTGTTTATCTAAGTGAATTTAATATGTAAACTAAGTTTATCATTTTTAGATATACGTGTATATATATTTTTGAGATTTTTAAAGATAGAATATTTAAATACATATATATACATAGATGTTTAAAAATATTAAAAAAATATATACATATATATCCAAAAATAGTAAAACTTGATTTATACGTTGAATACACTTAGATAAGCAAGCGTACGAAGAAAAAATAAAAAAAGTTATTGTAAATGAGTTTTTTTATGTGAGACATTTGCTTAACCCTAAGTTAATAGGACCCTTCCTCATTTGATTTGGATGAAACTAAGTTTTTAATAAATAATTTTAACTATAAAGTGCCAAAGTAAGAGTTTTTATAAAATAGGACTTAGGCTTGTTTGGAGGGGCTTAATTTTCGAGTAAACTATTGAAATTCTCCACTTTTTTTTGAAAGATTTAGATGAGCTTATTCATTTCACTTAAATTTTTAGTGTTAAAAGCCTTAAAAGCACAAAAATGATAAGCACTAAATCAAGACTTTTTGCTTAACATGTGCCGTACTTAAATTTTACCATCCGCCTAACACAAGCCCTAAACAAGCCCTTGTAATGGTAGGAGTTCCACAATAATTCGGCGTCATAATGTGAATCTCCTTCGTGTGTTTTATTGTGAATCATTCAGTGAATTAGAAAATCAAGTTTATCAAAATCAAAGATGCGTATAGCTCTATCGAAAATTTATATAATCAATATAATAAAATCATTTAATTTATATATCAAATGTTAACTTAATATCTATACCGTCTAAAACAATTTTTCCAGGTGAATGATTGATTATACAAATTATTCGTAATGTTTTTAGCGCATTAATAAATAAATTTAAGTATTTTCATAGACAGTAATTATATATTAATTAACTAGAACTGTCATCTGAGATTCCAATGGAAATGATTTTTTTGTTATATGATAAAATAATTGATATTACGTGACTGATTGGGGTTCTGTGGGCCCCAATCGAGAGGTTGCCACACAATTGCACGAACAGGCACTTCTTGATAAATTCACATGTGCAGAAACGGTGAGATGGAAACAAATCCGTTCTATTTATTTGGTACGTTGACAGGTGAAATGACTCGGGTAACATACTAACATGTGTAAGCGGTGTGGGCCCTCAGAAATTGAGATCGTCCCTACCACCACGTGAGCTTATTATATTAGGGCTTGCTTAATTAATTACGAGGCGCGTAGCTGGTTTCCGAACGGTTGGTAGGATACGTGACGCAGCCTGTGTCTGCCTGACTCCATGTGCCATGTCGAAGCAAGTGGGCGGGCGAAGATCGTAGCCGTTGCATCTCTCTCTCTCTCTTTTTTTTTTGATCTTTCCTTGATTTAATCCGACTGGTGATGCATTCTCGGTCCTGTCCCATTCCAGTTTAACGCTAGCTGGCAGCCTTTAATTAGCTTTCTGCTCCTCATCAAAATACAAACGGAGCGCGCAGCGAGGCCCATTTTATTCTCGATTGGCGGTTTTCATGGCAAACTCATGTGCTCCGCACCTCAACCCTCCGTCAAGTCACGCGCGACCCACATATGCAAATATTAAAATATGAGGTTAAAATCATAAATAGGCAAATTTATAGATTTTTTTTTTGGAACTTGGCAAATTTATAGAGTTATTTTTGCAAATAACCTGTTCATTATTATTGTTGTTATTTTTATTATTTATTGGACAAATTCTATATAAATCCACAAACTTTACCTTCAATTTCAATTAAACCCACAAACTTCTGGAAATACTTTTCATACTCACGAATTTTCCTCCTCATCTCACATATACTCATGTTGCTACGAATCCATCAAATAGACCGTTAATCTCTTTGTAAAATGACAAATATGCCCAAATCTTGATATAATTTGAAGTTACTATGTTCAAAATTAAAGATTCATATTCAAATAATATATTATTTTATAAATGTATACTTACTAAATAGAGATGAACATATTCATCATTTCATGGGGACTAATGACTCCTTTAATGGATCCCTAATAGCATGGTATATGTAGAATGAAGTTTGATTAAATACATCATGATGCATATTAGGCTAAAATATAATATTATTTTTTTTATAAACATGTTTACTTAAGTATATTCAATTTATATATAATTTTTTGTCATTTTACAATATTTTTATATATTTATTTTTAATTTTTTAAAAATCAAGTTTTTAAGGAATTGAAAATGACTTAAAAGCCCTTGAAATTTATCATCTTTAAAAATAAAAAATAAAAATGTAAAAATGTTATAAAATGACAAAACTTTGTATATAAATTGAATACACTTAGAAAAACATGTTTTTAAAATAAAAATAAAAAATAACTAATTGTAAAAATAAATTAATTTTGTATTTTGCCCTGAAATACATCATGATGTATATAATCATGCTTTATGTAGAATTAGGATGAAAATTCATGGGTATAAAAGGCATTTTTGAAAGTTTGTGAGTATAAATAGAATTAAGGGTAAAATTTGTAGGTATATGAAGAATTTACTTTAATTTATAATTGAAAACAACGAAAAACATGTCGTTTTGAATTATAACCCAAAATTTTTATTTTTTAAAAAATTAATATATAATCTAACCCCACTCATTGTATTGGAATATTTATTTACAATATAATTAAAAAATACTTGGATTGAATACTTGGGGGCTTAAGGAACTCATGATGCTCAATATATTAGTATTAAGGTAGAGTTTGATAAAAATAGTGAGTAAGAAGCTATCTTTTTCCACACTTTTTAAAAAATAATTTGACATCCAGTTACCCTATTTTTAATTTTTAAGCTTATATTCTAATCGTTTTCTATCACAACTAATACATTTTTCCTTCTTTACCTTTATTATATTTATTATTTTTATATTTTTAAAAATATTTTCTTCTTCTCATCTCACTCCCTTCACCTATTATCAAATAGTATTTAAGATTTTTAATAATCATAAAAGTCTTTGATTGATATGTCTTCATGCATTCTAGCTAAATAAATAATTTTAATACTTTTAAATTGAGTGGATTTTTGAACAATATTCTCCATTGTAATCAGGAACATTTTTAAATACGCTTCGGTGCACTTAGTACTAGTGCACCCCATGTATTTAACCCATTTTCTATTTTTTAAAATTTGAATTATGAAAATACCACTGATTTTAAAAATTCAAAAAATATCTATAAATCTCTAAAATGATAAAACTTGATATATATTTTAAATATATTTAGATTAATAGCTTTATAAAATTTTTTAAAAAATAAAAAAATAGATTTTTGTACTCAAGTGCAATAGATCACAACCTTATAGCTGGAGTTGATATGTAAATAAGCATGGGGTGAGCAATGTCTGATGCCACCATAAATTTATTTATAAAAAATCTCAAATCAAATCAAAATTAACTTTCTATAAAAATATAATTTTAAAAGTAGTTATACTAATTAATTATTTTGTTCTTAATTTAAGAATATTCTTATATAATGTTTGGTCAAGCTTTTAAATTTCAATTTTTTTAAAAGTCTCATTGTAAATGAAACTTTATAAAAATGCGATAACAAAACATTGAGAAATGTTTAACTTTATAATTTAAAAGCATTTTTAGGAATATTTAATATTTAACCTAAAAGATAAATGTATTTTTTGACATGAATAAAAGATGTTTCTTATAAATTAATATTGAAATTATAAAGAGATTTTCTAATAAATTTAAATTTAATAAAAGATTTCTTTAAACTTTAAATTAAATCTTCTTGTGATGAGATTATTTTATATATTATAACTAGAGGTTGGTGTCTAGGCAAGAGGTCTCAAAGTGAATTACACGATTATTTAATTAGATCCCTACTATGCGGGGAGAGTCTCCCACATCCCACCTTACTTACCTGGCTAACCAAAAGAATGACTATAGAATTTAATCACACAAGATGAATTTAATCATCATTATTGACTTATATGCTTTATGGTTATGTTTAGGTGTTGGCGCTTATCATCTGTTTTGGTATCTGTAGAATTCTTTTTTTCACAAGAATCATGAGAATCTTAGAAGAATTGAAAAAATAATTAATGCAAATCAAAATAAATACAGTCGTGGATTATATGAACTTTAAAATGAATCCAAAATATACTCTGTATGAGTATTTTCAGTCCATGAGAATTTTCATAATTCGTCTTCATAACGAATGCATAAAACTATCTCTGAGATCAAAGGTGCGAGGCCTCATCAATTCCCTACCAGAATCAATGGAAAAGGAAAAACTTTCTTTGAAAAAAACATCACATCTTACAAATCTTTATTTAGTGCGTATTGCAAGATTGAGTTAATGGAAGAGCGCAGAATTGTTTCTAGAATTAAGCGATCTGGTACGCTAACTGTATGTCCTAATCTTTGCCAAGCTAGATTTGCGAAAGCCCATTCAAAGAAGGAATTCTGGTTAGAAAGGGTGGTGACTAGAGCCTTGGTGGAAGAGCAAAGCATTGCTATGAGTGATGAATGCAACTACAAACCTGAAATGAGATTGTGTAATGGGACTTATAACTTTATAAATGAACATCTAGAAAAGTACCACTAATTATTTCATTTATTAAATGAAAGATATGAAGTTGCAAAATAATGCTTATACTATGTGAATTATGCTTATTTTGCATAATCAAATAAATATTGTTATTCATTTTTTTAATAAAATTCTTTTGAGTAGGCGTTCTCAAGTTGGTAGAATTCAAAGGAGTTCTTGCTTAAAACTAATGATTCTCAAATTTGTAGGATTTAGAGAAATTCTTACTTAGAACTAAAATTATGCGCAATTGAACTTATTTAATGGCAATCTAACATTTATGACACAAAGACGATTGGGAACATAGTGAACTTTTGAATTTGTTCCTTATGTTGGTTTATCATTAATTTAGTTGATCTTTTGCAACAAAATAATTTATGCTAGTATTAATAATATACTTATGCTGCTAATAATAAAATCAATTACCAATAATGACATCCGAAAATAATTATCACTGATTTGAACTAAGGTAATTAAATTAAATAGCGATAATTATGAATTCTGACATTGAAGGTTCAATATCTTCTGAAAGAGTGGGAGGCACTAGAAACATTGAAATATCATGGAAGAAATGGTATACATAGTTTGAGAAACTCGCTTTATGCTGTTGAGTATTATATATAGTTTGAACTAGCATTGCTGTTTAGATCATGTGGTTGGCCCCAAAAGACAAATATAGCAATATCTCAACTACTGAGGTAAGAAGCCTCATGATCAAATTTGACAGCAATAAAAAGCGCCAAGATTACACCACGAGGCAGTATCTTAAGCGAATGTCTATATGATCCGAGGGCTGAGGACAATTGGACATGCTCTCATAGATTAGCAAAAGACATTAGTTACGATAAGAACTCTCCCTAATTACTGGATATATATATATATTTGATGCATAACAAAAATATCAAATCCTTTCAGGATATTTCGCACTAGTTGAACCTAGAGGTTGAGTGCCTAGAGGCTGCATAATCCTCCTATGACCAAGTATATGTGGTTAACTTCGATTAGTGTGAAACTTTGAGTTTCAAATTCAAGAGGAATAAATTGTTCCTTGAAGGGAAGAGATAATAATCAAGGCCCACATGAGGCTAAGAAATCCGGTGCAAACAAGATATTCTTGAGGAAAGAAAGATATAATTGAGACTAAGTGCTACATTGTAGCAAAATAAAGCTATTTTGCTCGTGTTTGCACTGAGTCAAAGAAAGCATAACCCATTTCATCTTTCAATAAGCTCATCCTTTGTAGATTGAGGACTTGAACAAAAAAATTTGGCAAAACTTAATCTTTATTCTATCTTTATTTAGCCTAAATTTTCATGATAATTGTGTCGGAAATAATTTACTTTATTATTGGATTGATGGTTTCATTATATTAATTATAATACATATTGATTGCTTGATGCTTCTATGAATGCAAATATATTATATGCTAGATTGTGTCACATTCGATAGATAAAGGTGAATCGATTAGCTAGAAAAAGCCTTTGTGGCCCATTCGCTAAAATTGATTTATCTTTCTATAAAAATTATCTAGCTCAGAAAAGTAATAAGGAAAACAATTTGATATATCAACCAGAATTAATTTTTTTCTATTGCTATTTGGTCCATTTTGACATATGTGATTCAATAAATTTGAGGGTGAGATATAAGGCTCAAATTTCATCACAATTATTAATAATTACGCACAATTCGAACAAGTTTTCTTGATCTCCCATAAGTCAGAAACATTAGACTGCTTTAGATGTTATACAAGTTTGGTTAAGAACTAATGTGATCTAAAGATTAAAGTATTGACAACTGATCGCGAATGCCAGTATCCTCATGATGAAAAGGGTATAATTGAGAAACTAACCATTTCTAGTACTCTGTGACAAAACAGTGTTACAAAGAATAGAAACCGGACTAAGGTTAGGTCTACGATGATGCAGACGAATCTTCCAATATTTGGTTAGGAAGATGCAATGCTGGCTGCTGCTCATTTACCTAATCTTGTGCCCTCCAAAATTAATTACTTCCGTTTCTTATGATTTGTGAATAGGCTTAAAGTCTAATATGAGAAAACTGCGACTATGGGATCAGTAACTTTCGTCCACAAAATTCCTCTTAAGAACATAACCAATTAGGACAAAGAGGAAAGAAACGTATCTTTGTTAGACATTCCAAAGGCTATGTGTTTATCGATGAATACAAGGATGAAAGTATGATTGAAATTTAATCACGAGATGTCATATTCTTAGAAAATGACTTTCCAAAGTCAGAGTGAGGTTGATAATGGTATTTCTCTTTACAAGTAAGCCAACCCTGAAGGTAGTAGCACTCATAACTAGTTAATTGAGAAAATTGAACACTTGCCTCAACATCTTGAGCTAAGTGGACCGACACACCTCAAGAGTATCAATCTTGTAGCCTAAAAAAGAGTATCCTACGTCGTCTTTTATGACTGAGGAGGAAACTCTTGCGGATACGTCTCAAGATGATGAGGTGTCTAAGACCTCTCATGACCCAACTAAGAAAATGGAAAAGCAATGGAAGAGAATTGGAGTCTAGATGGACGAATCAAGTTTGCGACTTGGTTAATTTTTCATCTGGATGCAAAGTAATTGGGAACAAATAGATTCTCATAAATAAGTACAAAACAGATGGATCAATCGAGAGATATAAGGCTCGCCTACTGGCTAAAAATTATATCCAATGAGAGGGTACAAACTAGGAGAAAATCTCAAATTTTAATTATGAGGTTATCTCCATTTGTCTTTTGTAACATGATCATCCATTTCTTTATCACAGTTAAAGAGTGGTTGTCTTCCAATTTTAAAGTTTAAGACATAGGTGAAACAACTTTTTATATTTGGAATGAAAGGATTAATTATATTATACTGACCAATTTGCATAAAATCATTTTTGAACAATTGAATATGCAAAGTTGTTAACCTACTGACAACTATATTATAAAAGGAAAAAAACACTGAGCCATGAAACATTTCCTAATACTCCAGCAATGTTTCTCATGCCAGTAAGGCGTGGAGCTTGATGATGTTATGATAACTACTCGCTCTAACACGTGTTATGTCATTGATTTGGTAAATAAGCATCGGTTAAAGCGTATTGAAGATTTTTGACTCATATTAACTCTTGTACTGCAACTTACTTTCTAAAATAATGATTTGCGCCCTATAGGTTATGTCAATATTGATTAATGTGGAAATTTGGAGGTGCAAAAATTGATATTATGTCATATATCCTTGCTAAGAAAATGATGTCATTTTATAGATAGCAAGAGATAACCTAATTTGAAAGCTAAATTTGTAATACATCTAGCGTCAGTACAACATATCTACAATGTGTAGATCATGGCGTTTGTTCATTTATGAAGCTAATGTTAGCATGATTAAATAAATGAAAAATATTCAATCCAAAGTATGTCAATAAAGTCAGAGATTGACCCTCTCTCATGGGCAATCACCTTTGATGTTTTGGGAACATGCGAAGATGAGACAAACTAGGTAAACTATGTGTTTTGTGTGAACATGAGAACTAAGATGATTGTCGCCCTAAAGCCAGACGTGAGTCTTAGTCGACACCTAAGTATGGCGAGCACTTTGAGCACTCAGGTTAGGTGCTTGGTAGCGATTGAACTAAGGTCTGTATAGTGTTGAAAAATTAGTGACATACGCTCCTTATGAGTCAAGAGTTTTCTCCACCATAACATGTATTTCATGCCACGTATGCTTAGTGACATATAAGGGAAGTGAATAGAGTTTTTTTTCTTTAGGATAATCCTTTTCTCCTCACTATGAGAGCCCCTGAAGTAACAATTGCTTCATTTTTATGCCCTATGTGACTTTCGACCATATTTTGATATCCTAGTCTAAGGTTGCTACTTTAGCATCTTGCCTGTAATTCATGAGTGATGCGACTTTGCGGGACATGTCTAGGAAAGCGGTTAGCTTATGATCAAGGGATATAGATATGAGGGAAAGACGATTTTGTCTCACATCACTTGTATTCACTGATCGACCAATTATGTCCATTTATGCAACTAGGTCATGTGCTCGGACATAATTGTGATTATAATGCAATAAGAAAAAAAGTCAAGTGCAGACTTTATGAAGGATTAGGTATACTTGGACTGATGTAGCAAAAATGTCTAGGGCATAGTGAGAAATCATGGGTTGTAGCTACTATGTATCCCTAACAGGTGCATTGGATCAAGCTCCCAAAATTATAGGTCATGCTCGCTGGTCACACAACTTATTTGCCTGTATGAGCAATTATAAAGTGGAGAATGGTGGAGTAGCCTAGCATGTGCAAGTAGGAGATGTTGGATTTCTACGCACATTTGGGCTCCTCATAGGGTAATCCTATCCAAAAAGACAAGCTCCCAACTTAAATTAGAATAGTTATCATTATGGGGGAGTTATCTTTTAGGATAGTTGATGGAGAGGAATCTCCAGTAGAGAGATTTTCCAGGACTCTGTATTCCCCCTATTATAAAAGAGGGATCTGGAATCCCCTTTGCAATATAAGAAATCTTATTGCTCCCATTCCCGAATATTGTAAGCAATTAGGTGGTGAAAACATGGTTGGTTTTCATTCCGTAATCCCAATCTGGCCGAGCGACAAAGTTTGAGACGCAGTCTTTCGATCTTTTCGCTTCCGCTTCTGCTAAATAAGGTATGTGGTAAACCCTTAATTTCCAACATGAAGTTTTTGAACTGATTACTGAAGTTTTAATTTTAGTTTTGGTTCTTCTACGAGAATGACTTTATGAATGATATTAATGTAAACAATAAAAAGTTCATGATACTCTCTTGTAAAAAAAAGAAAAGAAAATGCTTATGCCAATGTTGAGGCAGAAATTAAAATAGTTTATTAAAACAATGGGTCTGCCCTATTCTGACCTTTACTCATATATATTGTATGATTCTAAGAAGTATAGATGAAATAATCATGATTTATGACAAATAACATGTTATTTTGAGCTAGAATGGAAAGTATAAACAAAATGATCAAATTCGAAGAGTTTTAAAATCTACATTTAAGCAGTATTTCATTCTTAAGTCAAGATGGCATGAATGAATTGAACACTTGGTTGCGATTGAGTATAGTTCAACTATATTTTCATAAGAATGTCATGTTTATAATTAAATATACACATGATGGATTATGTGGATTGTTGTGTATGTTATTTCACAAGTAATGCATGTTTTCAAATGAGTAGATGGTGAACAATCTTCAAATTAGATGATTGACTCATTATATAATACTTCAAGATGACGACTCAAAAGCAACAACTAGCTTCATGGGAAAATATATTTACATGTTGAACTTCATGTTTATGATTCTTCAAAAGAGATCAAAAGCTTACGTATATACAACAAAGTATGAAAACTTATAAAAAGTAGTACTTAAGCCTAAAAAAGGTTGAGTACCATACTCAAATCATATAATAACAAAAATTTGTAGTTTAGATATCATAGAAATAGTAAAAGAGTATAAAAAACGTATTGGGATATACTTAGAAGCATTCTTTTTCTTATGATAGGAAAAGGAAAAAAGAAAGCTGAGGAGGAGTAAAGTGAACCGGGTAAGCTAGTCCCAAGTCCCAAGTAACTCATGTAGGAAGGCTTGAGGTAACCAAGGTTTCTTTATGTCATGATGTTTCTTTTGAATGATGTTATTTATGTGTTGCTAATGTTTTGAGTGTGATGATGGATTGTACTCTTTGATTATTGTTTATATGCTTGGATTCTCATGTGGAAGATGATTTTGTGTCATGACATGAAATTCCTGCATTCTTAAACCCAAAAGTTATGCATTATCAAATCAAGAATTCATATAAGTGTTTGTCGAGGTTGTCAAATAAGACCATTGTCCTTCTTCAAAAACGCCGAGTTATTAAAGAATCAAAATGATTCAATGGCGCCTTTCTTAGAAAATGTTAGGATTGATGATTACTTGATAAGTGTCATCCATCCCTCAAGTTATAAGTTACAAGTTGCAATCTTCAAACTCCAAGTTCATCTACATAACATGCAAAGCATGATATTCTGAAACATACATAAATGTTTGAAAGTTGATTTTGATGTTTAGTTTTATGCTTGCTTACTAAGTATAATATACTCACTATTTTTCAATAACCAGTGATTGCAGGTTAATTAAATGAGTCAGAAAAATTTGCACTGCTAATAAAGCAGTGAAGATATATTCTTTTAATTTCGATAGTTGGATCAATTTTACATTTATAGCTCGTAGTTATTTAAGTTTCATGGGTATATATTATGTTTGAATGTTTTAACTATTTGAGGTAATTGGTGAACTGATGAGGTGCATGATTGTATAACCAAGAGATGAATGAACTTAAGAACATGTGTTATGAATTATATCAATTTGGATCAAATCTAGGGGCAAAAAAAAAAAAACAATTGACAAAATAAAATACCGAGATAATATAGGTTATATGATGTTTATCGGGTCTATAGAGAAAGGGTTCTATCATTGGTAGCTAAGCCCTCACCCTAACATCCTATGTACAAACGACATGCTACTAGATTTTAGATAGGAAGAATGAAACTAAGGTTTTAAAAAAAGTTAGATTGGTTCTAGACACATTAGAAAGCGTTTATTTGTGTAAAGATGAAACTTTAATTTCATTCACAAGCTCCACCACTCAAAGGATCCATGGAGCAAGGTTTCAAATTGTGACAAGTCTGCAGGTGGGGGGCGTTACATAATTTAATCAATGAAAAAATGCTTCGCTAGCGTGCAAACAACCTTGAATGACTTGCTTCCTCTCCAAATACTATGACTCTCAGTGAAATCCTCGAGTCTCACATCTTATGTTAATCTTGCTCCTGTACTGTACGAAGAACTAATTAAGTAAAGGTTTTATGTGAAATTTACTAAAAAATTATTTTTTTAGAGTTTTATTTTTAGAAAATTTAACAATTATTCAAGTGTGTTAAGACATGGGAAAGGAAATAAATTATCTTACATTAAATTTTAAAATATAAATATGGTATCTTTATTTATTTTTCTATAAAATGAAATATTGCATATTAAATGAAATAACTTACAATGTTTGGTTACCTACATAATAATTTAGTACAAAATTATAAATATTTTGAATGGCTTAGAGCAATTACATATGGGTTAAATACAATACTTTGAGAAATATAAATTTATTATAAATATAGTAAAATTAAATAATTGCAAGGCTATCGGTCCATAACCAACCATTGATTGCAGGATGAGAAACTCAAGCCGATAATGGAAGCCTATTAAATTCGATAGTCCTATTTTGCAATTGCAGCTAAAATTGCTAATTGCGTCCAATTAGACTTGTAATTGGTAGCCATGAAATCCAAGCTGCAACACCAATCTAATTATATTCTTAGCACCATTCAGCAATAGTAACTATGCCCATCTTCCCCAGCTTGGCCACACAGCCTCATAATTGTTATTGCCTCAGCTCTAAAGACGCCCTTCCTCAATGTCTGGCAAGAAAGATCTTAGGATTGAAACTTGGTTGGGTTGTGAGGAGTATGAATGTAAAATCCCAAATATATTTATTTATTTATAAATATTTTTTAAACAAGTGATTATTTTAAAATTTACCAAAACTAGGGAAAAAAAAGACGATTCAAATTCCTAAGCTAAAGGAGACAGATGATGATAGTGGAAAAAAAGATAAATGACATGAAGAAGAAAAATAGAGAAAAAAAGATAAATGGTAGGAAGAAGAAAAATAGAAGGAGAGAGAGAGAAGAGGATACGAGGGGGGAGAAAATCTCAGGATGGATCTAGATTTCTTAGATAGGGTTTGAGATTGGAGGATTTAGGAAAGTTAGCGGAAACTAGCATTTATTTAAAATATTATGATGGTATGGAAGAAATTTAGAATAAAATTGAGATGTTATAGTTAGAAATTTTAAACCTTAATAGGGTAAAGGAAATATATTTTTCCATGAAGATGCAATATGAGCATGGAATATATATGGATAATTTTAGAATGATATTTTATTGTGAAAGACCATAGTTATTTTAGAAAATCTGAGGTGATATGGGAGATGGGTATCGCCAGATGAGTGGTTGGAATTTAAGAAAAAGATAATAGAGATATTTAAGGATGAAATTAAAGGGAAGAATTTTAGGATATTATTAAAAAATATTATTATTGGTTTGTGTAAATTAAAGCAAAGAATATGTTGGGATTTTATAAAAACTCAAAGTTGGATATTTGAAATTTTGTATAAAAGGTAGGTAGGATTTTTCAACTTTTATTTGGATGCTTAGGAATATTGATAGATGTTTATTTTTCAAGCATGGATTTTTTGTGATAATTTGGATGTTTTATTTGAGATTTTTGTACAACTTTCTTTCTTGAGATGGATATTTTTTATGGCTTTAATTGTTAACTTGAATCAAGTAGTTTGAGAAATTATTTTGAGACAAATGATAAATTTATGATCGTATTTGAATATTATAAATTATCTAACTTTGATGAAAATATTTTAGAATGAGCATATGAGCATGATACATGAGTGCATTGTTACATATTGAGCGTGACATATGATGATTATCCAGACGAGCAGGAGAATAAGAGGACTTGCGGTATACTGTTGTATAACCATATAAGATGATTATTGATAATAAGTCTGCCTGGTGCATTGGGTGACATGGATAATGATAAAGATGGGGACGCGGATGAGCATTTGCATTGCACGATCATTTGGAGTATGAGTGATTGCGTGAGCATAATGGATGAGCATATGAAGTTTAGATATTCTTGATGTTTGAGTTATTTTATGAAAATGGTATTTGTTTGGTTTAATAATTGAGTTTTACTGTTATACTACTTAACTAAGTTAGCTCGTGCTCATGATTTTCCTACATTGATGTTTTAGATGACAAAATTGAGGAGCCTAACACAGGATTAGTGCTCGATAGGTATGAGAAAAGATCCAAGTGGGTATATATGAATTATTATCATAATTAGTAAGAAAGATCAAATTAATTTTTTGTGTAAATGAGTGATGTAGTAGGGACCACTTGGTAAAACTTATTTTATTATAAAGTGGATATGTGGTTGCTTGTGTAGATGAATTCGATGAGATTTGAATAAATTTATTTTGTTTAGCTTCTATATTTTATGTTATGTATTATAATGAATAGTATGATGTGAAAATGCTTGTACATAGTGATTCCGTCTAATCCATTAACCTCATGATTCTGGGAAGATGCTACCAGAATTTTCAATAAAATATAATGACTATTGGCTAAGTGAGGAGGTCAGTGGACGTTACAATAAAAGAATGGTTGCCATAGATTACTATCAGAGGCAAAAGAGGACGGCTACACTAGAGAAAATGGGGCAACCATGAAGAATCTAAGCCCTAGACGCTATAGAAGAGAGGAAGAAAGGGATGCGTTTATGGCTCATTCAAAAATCGACACCTTCTTCTAAATTTTTCAGATGTCGAAACTGCTTCTAGCAATCCAAGTAGGCCATTGAAAATGTATGATGGATAATAGTAGCGGCTTCCCATAGGAAAATTCTCGGGAGCACTTCCAGTGAAGTGAGGCCTTTCGCAAACTATTTGAACTGTATTCAATTGGTTCTACCAGTCCACCCACGTTTCATCCGGTTTTTA
Source organism: Annona cherimola (assembly GCA_030490835.1). Classification (NCBI taxonomy): domain Eukaryota; kingdom Viridiplantae; phylum Streptophyta; class Magnoliopsida; order Magnoliales; family Annonaceae; genus Annona; species Annona cherimola. The sequence continues at coordinate 85,756,776 of CM059972.1, forward strand.
GCTCTTTCGACCAGACCAGCTTCAATCAAACTGATTTCTAACCTCAACAAAAAGCAGACTTATTAACTAAGTTTTTAAATATTTCAAACCAAAAATCCCCCGAAGAGAGATGGTCACCATCTATCAATGAAACAACCTCATTATTTAGTATCATAAAGCATCAAGAAAAATTTTTAAAAGCCGTATCAAAACCTCCAACTATTCCTGAATTATGTCAAGAAATAAAGAAAATGAAACAAGAAATTGTAGAATTAAAAAATAGAATTCAAATATTAGAACTTCAAAATATAACAGATAATCAAACCCAGGAAGGATAGGAACAAGAAGAAGAGTTTGAACAAGAATTAAATAGCATTATTAAGGAAAATGATTTCAATCAGCCCGAATCATCTTTACATACTCTTTATCAAACTCAGAAAATTATATCATAAAAATGGTATTCAAAAATTATTTTAAAAATTATTGATTATCCTGAAGATTTTTTTATAAAATTTATAGCTTTAATTGACTCCGGAGCAGATCTAAACTGTATAAAAGAAGATATAATTCTCTCTAAGTATTTTGAAAGAACAAATTTTTCTATAGCCACTACCGATGGTACAGACATGACAGTAAAGTATAAACTATCAAAAGCTCATATATGTAACAAAAATATATGTTTCCAAACCCCATTCATATTAATAAAAAATATGCAATAAAAAATTATACTTTGAACACCATTCTTACAAATGATTAAACCTTTTATAGTAACAGATGAAGGAATCCACACTACTATACAAAATAAAGAATTAGTATTCTCGTTTGTAAAACCTCCAGAAATGTCTTTATTAGCAGAATTAAAAGAGACATTATTATACAAGAAAATTTTTTTATGCTATCTTAAGGAACAAAATACTATGAAAAATATAGAACAACAAATTAAAGGACCTTTAAAAAGGCATATCGAAGATTTTCATAAAAAATTAAATTTAGAAGTATGCTCAGAATTACCTAATGCTTTTTGGAATAAAAAGAAACATATAGTAACATTACCTTATATAGAAGAATTTAATGAAGAAAAAATATCCACTAAAGCTAGACCTATTCAAATGAATTTAGAATTATTAAAATATTATAAACAAGAAATACAGACTTTATTAAATAAAAAACTAATAAGACTAAGTAAATCACCTTGGAGCTGTGCAGCCTTTTATGTAAATAACGCAGTAGAAATTGAAAGAGGAGCTCCTTGGTTAGTTATAAATTATAAGTAATTAAATAAAACATTAAAATGGATTAGGTATCCTCTTCCTAATAAAAAGGACTTATTACAGAGAATTATAAAGGCAAAGATATTCTCTAAATTTGATTTAAAATTAGGGTATTGGCAAATTCAAATAGCCGAAGAAGATAAGTATAAAACCGCTTTTACAGTTCCTTTTGGGCACTAGGAATGGAATGTTATGTCGTTTGGCCTTAAAAATGCCCCTTCTGAATTTCAAAATATTATGAATGATATATTTAATCCTTACCTTGAGTTTATAATAGTTTATATTGATGATATTTTATTATATTCTAATTCTATTCAAGAACACTGGAAACATCTAAAAACATTCAAAAATATAATTCATCATAATGGTTTAGTACTATCAGAAAGAAAAATAAAATTATTCCAAACAAAAATAGCAGTTTTAGGATTTAATATAAAACACAACACTATTCAACCTGTCAATAGAGCTATAATATTTGCAAACAAATTCCCAGATGAAATAAAAGATAAAAAATAATTACAAAGATTTCTAAGTTGCCTAAATTATGTTGCAGAGTTTTGTGAAAATGTCGCTTATGATAGAAAAATACTATTACAAAGATTAAGAAAAAATACATCTCCATGGACTGAAGAATATATAAAGGCAGTCCAGAATATTAAAAGAAAAAATTAAATATTTACCTTGCTTACATTTAGCAAATCCAAATTTATTTAAAATAGTTGAAACAGATGCATCTGATATTGGTTATGGAGGTATACTCAAATAAAAGGATCAAGATAAAGAATATTTAGTAAGATATACATCAGGATTGTGGAATGAAACCAGAAAGAAATATCCAACTATTAAAAAGGAAATGTTAGCCATAGTTATTTGTATAGACAAATTTCAAGGTGATCTTATAAATAAAGAATTCTTATTAAGAGTTGATTGCCGAGCAGCAAAACAAAAGTATTCTAAACCCAAAAAGGATGTTAAATGTTATAAATGTGGAAAAATCGGACATTATGCTTCTAAATGTTATAAAAAACAAGTAAAAGAATTATTATCAAAAGAAAATCTAAGTTTAGAAGTTATAACTAAAAAACTTAAAGAATTAGCTGCTTCTTCTAGTGACGAAGATGAATCCTCTGAAGATGAACAACTAAATTATATAGAAAACCAAGAATTATCAGATTTAGAATCAGAACATCAATGTCATTGCTCTTATTCTCCCAATGAATACCAAACCTCATCTGATTCATCATACCATTCTGTAAATATGTTGAACACCACAGATAAAACCCTTTTAGATTTAATAAATCAAAATATCCTAAATCTAAACCTTATAAAAGAATTCCTCATCAAAATTATGATAGAATAACATACCCCAAGAAACCATCTTGAAAGACTTATAAAAAATATCATAAATCAAAACGAAAGTCTTTTCCTGGGCAGTTTCTATGTTTGTAATATTCCTAGAATAGAATCCGAAAATTGCCTATGTCTATTATCTTTTAGACATGCTAATACCGAGGCTTGAAGGCCTGCTCTAACTAAAGGTTGAATAGCAATTTGTATTAATCCAAAGTGTAAAAACTTATATTCCTTATCACATAAATCCTTAAGAGCTTTTTTTTGTAATAATTGTATCTGATGAGATCCTTCTCCGAATTCTAATACAGTTTCTAGTGTTTTAATTCTATATTCAGTTCTAAAATCAAATGCTCCAATTTTATAAATTCCTTTAATAAGAACTTTAGGAATTTTTCAATTTTGTATAGATTTTTCGATATTTTCATATGCTCCTTCAGACATGTTTTGAATTTCATCAAGTCTTACTAAGTGGATCTCAGTATCAGTGGAAGAAGAAGATGACGATGTAGAAAACATCCTCTTTAGAGAACTCATCTTCACATTCAACGTCTTATATGTTATATTTCCTTAACGCAATTTGAGCAACATGGGATTTCAGCTAGATGCGTGACTTCGTGATTGAGTTTCTTTAGAAAGATATTTTAACAAAATCAGCTTCAACTGGCTCTGATACCAGAAACTGCCCAGAAAAAATTCGTTTTGATTTATGATATTTTTTATAAGTCTTTCGAGATTATTTCTAGGGTATGAATTTAGAAATTATTCCTGAAAACTTATTTAAATTATTACCAAAGTCAGTTATGTCTGAATCGCTTATTTCAAAAAATGGTCCAACATTTCTCAAATTTATTATAGAAGAAAATATACCATGGATTATTCGATGGGATTTCACCTTTTATACCAAACCTGATACTATTTCCTATATGACTTATTCATATCATATTAAATGGTGGCCTAAATTCTACTATGAAAATATTCTTGAAAAATATCGATGTCTGCGCCGATATGAAGAAAAGGAGAAAAACAGAGCCGACTCTGTTGAATCTGCTTCCCAAATTCACCATCGATCTCAGGCTACCAAATATGCATTAAAGAGAGCATTACAAGTTATTAAAGAAGATTTCCCTCGTCTATCTCCTGAAGAACAAAAGGTTAAAGCATTCGAGTTATTGTTCGATAGCCAGATTGATTCTGATCAGATGGATTTGTCATCCCAATCACTTTCCAGCTAAAGTGACGATATTATCATCAAAAGAAGTGCTACTACTGTTTGGCCACAATTCAAGATTCTAAAACCATCAGTCGCCGACAATTATCTGAGCCACTTTATTCGCTCTTATCGCCTTGGAATGATCGACTCCACAATATCCAGGACACGTAGCCCAACCGATAAGGCTCCGGAATTATTCTCCTCTTAAGTCTACTCCGGACTTCACCCTTTGTAAAATCCATTCCTCTTCTCATCTATAAATAGTGTGCTTGTTTATGTATAAGGCAATCGAAGAGTCTTCGAGCCTTAGAAATTTCCTAGTGTAAGCTTGTGAGTGTTAAGAGTGAAGACTGCTCAGCTTCTTCCTCTTTTGTACATTTAAAGTTATATATGTAAGTTCTCCTAAATTAATGTCTAATATTCCGTTTTCTTATGATGAATGGTTTGCATATCGTATCTTTAGATTATTATTATGGCATATTGTATATTATATTCCTCATAATTGCATTGCATTCTATATTGAAACTCAAGCTACAGAACTATTAGAACGAGTCATTTATATAATAAATAATGAAGAAAATATTCTTGTAGAATTTAAATGAGAATACTATACATCATCTGACAAAGAATTTTAATATGCCTTTACCTTATCAAGTTAGAAAATTAAGTCATAGACTTAAAGCATTAAAATACAATGAAGAAATTCTGGTAGGTCTCATCAAGAGATATAATAATGATATACAACTTCATAATTATTTAGTCCATCTTGAAGTTTTAACATCATTAAGAATAACACAATACGGCATAAAATTTATTGAAGAACAACTTTATTATCTTCTAGGATGAACAGAAGATTAAAAGAATTAAAACTCATCTTAATAATTTAAGAATTGGAAAAGAATTTATGACTAGAGATGTTGAGCTATTAGAACAAGACGAAAGACCTTTGGCTCAACATATAGCTAAACGACTTAGAAATTATGCTAAATTAAATGATGAAGAAAGAATTAAAATCCAAAAAATGATCGAAAGTCTTCTGGGTTAGTTCTTGAATAAACGAAAGTCTTTTCCTGGGTAGAGAGGACGGCTACACTAGAGAAAACAGGGCAACCATGAAGAATCCAAGCCCTAGACGCTATAGAAGAGAGGAAGAAAGGGATATGTTTATGGCTCCTTCAAAAATCGACGCCTTCTTCCAAATTTTTCAGATGTCGAAACTGCCTCTAGCAATCCAAGTAGGCCATTGAAAATGTACGATGGATAGTAGTAGCGGCTTCCCATAGGAAAATTCTTGGGAGCACTTCAGTGAAGTGAGGCCTTTCGCAAACTATTTGAACTGTATTCAACTTGTTCTACCAGTCCACCCACGTTTCATCCGGTTTTTAGCTCTTTCGACCAGACCAGCTTCAATCAAACTGATTTCTAACCAATTCCCGCTCAGACGAGTCCAACTGGTCAGTCTAGTTCTCATAACATTGATTGAACTTAAAAAGGGACATTATGCAATCATCATTTATGACCGGTGCACAGACTCTTATTTTTTTAATTTTTAGATCTATAATACGATTTTTGAATATGCATACATATTCATTTGAAATTTAAATGTGGAAATATTATAGTATTCATTCAAATTTTAAATGCAGAAAAAATATAGTCATTTTCAAAAGGTATTTGTATACGTAGATGTACAGTTTCAAAAATAAATTTTTTTAAAAAAAATTAAAAGGTGTTTGGATCGATCACGACAACATAGATAGTTGGGGAGTTTCGCTGTCATGTGTAGCATGCTACATGTGCTACCTGCGACGTAAGATCCACCTCAAAGTCCATTCATAAATCGTGGTGAATGCATTCTGTTTCGTCAATGTTCATTCCATTTAATCGAGGTCCCATCTTATGATCACTAGAGATCAACGCTCATAATTCTTAAATTTATGAGGTCTCATCGTTTTCAATAGGCCAACCATAAAATATTGATAATACCTCATCAAAACTTGTTAATTAATATTTATCAAAGATGGTCCAGTTTGGTTAATTTCAGTCAAATAAAAAAATCATAGGCTTTTAAATGGACATATAAAACTCAACATATATGGTTTTTGCTGTTACTATATATAGTAAACTATTATTTTGTACAACTCATATATTTGTATTTATCTCCTTTTCCATAGATAGTTTATACAACTGTAAATAGAGAGATCAACCTGAGATATAGGAAAATATCTGGACATTAGTTTGTATATTCGTCTATTTATTGAATGGAAGGTGAGCAAAATGGAACGAATGATTAAAAAAATCCTTTCACTTTCTAAAGTTAACATGGTATCAGAGCCAATATTTTAGAATTTCTGGTTGTTCTTGGTTGCAAGTCTTCGTCTTGGTATTTCTTTTGCCCGCAACAAATTATTTTCTTGCTCTGTTCTTTTAGAGGCTGTAGATCTAGTCTTGGTGAAAGGAGCTCATTTTTGGGTACCTGTTTATTTTATGGGACAGACTCAAGTGAAAATGTTTTTATTTTTGTGTAAAATGCAAATGGGGGCAATATAGTCATTTCACACATGTGAGTATGATTGAAGGTGAAACGTGAGTATGGGTAGGTGAAACAACTTATAATAAATCGTGGTACATGTTTTCTTATAGTAAATCATATGCTTTTAATAAAATGGTCGTGATCATGAATGATCCGAGACGTCCAATGTGTAACATAATCATCATAAATGATAATAGACAATTTGTGCCCAAATTTTGGAACAATAAATTAGATTTATCAAAAAATATAACTGAATGAACGAAGTAATTTCGCTTATTTGATTGATTTTACAGATTTTATGGATTTTATAGATTTTATGGATTTTACAGTTTATATGTAATTCATGAGGATGATGAGTTATATAGGTTATCTATCTTCGTTTTTTTCTGTTAAATGTATTTTACAGGTTATTCAAATATAGCAGAAAATGTGCATACGTAATTGACAGTTTTTAGATATTTAACAAATTTTATAGAATATATTGTTTTCCTGTTTAGTCGTTTAATGATATATACAAGTTATATAGTTTTTGACATCTTAACTAAGATTGATGATATTTTATTTTTAAAAATTATATGGAAAATACAGATTTTATAGGAATACTAGAAAATCACGAACTCATGTCTACATGTTTTATGATTTTTACCAATTATTCAAAATTTGATGAACTGATCTAATGGATTTTATAGATTATTCATATAATCTGTATTAAATGTATTAACTATCAAGTAATACCAATGTTTTTAAAAAAATTAAGTAACACATTTTAGAATTCTATTAAATTTTAATTTAATTATTTTGTTATCGTATTATCTTAATTTATATTTTTATTTATTAAATAGATACAAAATAAACATTCTATGTTATAATTTTTTGCAATAAATACATATAATAAATCTATCGATTTAGAAGAATAGGTTAATGTGCATTTTTTTCTAGAAATATAGTCGATGACCTAAATTTTAAGTTTGAAAACCATTAATGCAGTGCATTTTACAATTATTCTTCTCGGCCCATGCTATAGACTTAAAATTTTTTTAAAAAATTCTATGTAATAAATTTGTATACAGATTTTATTAAATAATATGTTAAAATAACTCTATGTTTTTGTGTCAACAAAATTATCCACGCCAATTTCATTTAGCTTGCTATACCATTGGCCCAATGAATTATTAAAACTAAAATTATTATTTTTTGCTTGAAAGAATATTTTGTATGGAAAATGACATGGAAAAGAAAGCATCCATATTGCAGTACCATACAAAATCTATCACTCGAAAAATAAATTGGATGAAAATAAATTTATTTTCAACTTGATCCAAGCCTACTCTAACCCATATATAAATAAATAGGAAAAGACTTAAAAATGGGTTTAATTTGGATTCATGTTGTTTATTTACATTTTGATTTATTAAATAAGCATAAAATAAACATTATGCTTTATAATTTTTTATAATAAATACATATAATACAACTATCAATTTGGGAAAATGAGTTTATATGCAGCTTTTTTATAAATATAGTCAGCGACCTAAATTTAAAATATTGAATATCGTTAACGAGGTGTATTTTAAAATAATAGTATTTTATTATTCTTTGAGTTTTTACATAATGAAATCAAGGCCTCATAATTTTAGTAATTTTTTTTGCACTTTTATGAAATAAGCTCTACGCATTATAATTTTGCAAATTAAACTCCTATTTTTTATTTTTAATAATAATAAACCTTATTTTACAAATAATTTTGATATTATTTTTCATAAAATAATTTAATAATGATGATTCATTTTAAATTTTACATTTCACGAAAAATTATGGTAAGTTAAATGTAGATCTTATAAAATACACTGATAAGTTATATATTTCCCATTTAATTCATTTTTTACCCCTTTATTTCAATAAAATTGCATTTTCATAAGGATTTTATGAAAAATTTTAAGAAAAATTAATTATTATTATTATTATTCCATTATTTGGGGAAGATTAATGATTTTTTGAGATTAGTGGGGTAAAATTTCAAGACATGGCAACAGTTTAAATTGTCATAACAAAGTTGTATGTACACTAATAATTGTACACTGCTAGAGTACCCTAATTATGCGTCTTCTCCCAAGCAGAATTCTCATGGCCGCCGCGAACCCACTGTCTCCACCAATTGATATCCCATCTTAGATTCTGCAAAAAGAAACACCTACGAGCAGATCCAAACCATCCGAATTGCTGGCAATCAGAAATCGTGAAGTTCGATTTAAATTCCTTCGTCAGATTCAAGCAAAATTCCTTGAAGCCCAGCTGTGATTCGTTTTCAAATCTTAGAAAAATCAGCAATAGAATTTATTAACCATTTTGCCTTGTTTTTTGTCTCGAATCTAAGCCTCTAACACACGAGATTAGCCACGATCTCGTTAGCCAGAAGAACAACAAATCTCGATTCCATGAAAGGCCACAAATTGTGCACAATTTCTCGTAGCAAAAGACAATCAGCCATTGTGCTAAAGTTCTTCCAAAAATAATTATAATTCTCTTTTAAATGAGAATTAATTAATAGGTAGTTTTATGCAAAAAGTTTTCATAATTATATTCTCTATAAAACCCTCCATTTGACGAATTTTAAATAATTAGTGGACTTCGTAAAAATATCGGAACAAATCACATGAAGATTTCGACGATCTAGATCTTGCAAGCAAAACTACATGTGCACGGAATTTTTGTGCATCACAGAACACCGAACTTCATCATCTTCCCCAACTCGAGCGGCCATGGCTGATGCTACTGCCGTCGTCAACCCCAACTGCTAACAGTCCTTTTCCCATTCTAGCAGATTTGTGCAGGATTCCATGAATCTGGCATCAAATTCGATGATTGAAGGCAGACATTGTTGCAGATATGGCCACGATCCAAACCATCAATGTCCATAAAATCCATCAGCAAGCACTGGATCTGCTGTAGATCTAGTCCCCTGCAAAATCCAATAAGCAAATGCCCTTCTTCTACACTAGCAGCGTCCCCCTCCAAATTCCAATCCCATCCGCACTTGCATAAAGCTGTTGCTTGGCTGTTGTAAAATCGGCCACATGAACCAGATTCCACCATCACAAGACAATCCGCTGCCATTTTCATCGGATCGTATCACTTCCTGCATGAAATCCACCACGTCGTTGTATCTGGTCCAAGCTTGAAGTTCTAGCATCGTTCCCCCGAAAGAAGAAAGGAACGAAGCCACAGCTTCCTTGATAAGCCACTGAAAATTACCTACACGCAAATAGGCCTTTTGTGCATTCCCGCTTTGCCCTTTGAACAGTTATTGCATCCCAGCTGTGCATTTCAAATCAACGGCAGATGGAGCATTTGTACATTCAGCCAAGATAAAAACGTTTGCACAGAAACCGGTCTCTTATTTTATATTGAGCTATTCATTTCTCTGAATTTGATTTCATTTTGGATTATTTTCTCTACAAATGGTTGCTAAGAAATCTGAATTTTGTGTTAAATTTATGGGAAAGAGTTCTTCAATTTGGGAATTTCAATTTCGGTTATATGTTACGGGCAAAGAATTATGGGAACATATTGATGGCACTAATAAAGCTCCAACGGATGCTACTCAGTTAGTCAAATGGAAAATCAAAGATGCTTAGGTAATGTCTTGGACTATTGGGTCATGTGAATCTCGGATTGTTCTTAATTCGTGTCCTTATAACACTTCTCAAAAAATGTGAAAATTTTTGAAGAAGTTTTACCATCAAACAAATTCTGCCAAGAGATTCCAATTGGAGTGTGAGATTGCAAATTATACTCAAGGAAGTCTATCTATTCAGGATTATTTTTCTGATTTTTGAAATCTATGGACTGAATATTCTGATATAGTTTGTGCTATAGTATCTAATGATTTTCTCATTGATGTATTGGTTGTTCAAGAGATTAGCAAGTGTGGCCAGTTTTTAATGAAATTACGATCAGACTTTGAACATGCTCATTCCCATTTAATGAATCATCATCCTCCTCCCACTTTGGATGTGTGTTTCAATGAATTAATTGATGAAGAACGACGTTTTCTCACACAAACCACTCTTGAACAAGGGACGATGACTACACCCCAAATGGCATTTTCGGCTCATGGAAAAGGCAGGGTCAGAGATGAGTAAGATTCAATGTTGTAGTTGCAAGAATTATGGCATATTGTTGTAAATTGTATTAAGCAATTTTGCAACTATTGTAAAAAGCAAGGGCATATCATCAAAGAATGTTCCATTCGTCTTCATAATCGCCAGACCACTGCTTTTCAAGCAACTATTAAGAGCTCTTCGACTGATCAAACTTTAACAGTCAGTGCAAATATTCAAACCACAATTCTCACTCCCGAAATGGTGCGACAAATGATACTCTCAGCTTTTTCAACTTTGGGGATTCAAGGTAATGACACTTCTTTATCTCAGTCTTGGCTTGTTGATTCTGTTGCATCAAATCACATGAATGGTTCAGTGAGTTTGCTGAAAAATATTCGTCCATATGCTGGTTCAGATCATATTCAAGTCGCTGATGGGAACAAGTTATCCATTACTGCAGTTGGTGATATTTCTCCTATTTTCACCAATTCTTATCTATCGCCTGGACTTTCTGATAATCTTCTTTCCATTGGCTAATTAGTAGACCATAACTTTGACGTTCATTTTTCTCGTGATGGATGTTGTGTGCAGGATCAGGCATCAAGGACGGTGATCGCGAAGGGGCCTAATGTTTGTCGTTTATTTCCTTTTCACATGTCTATTCCTAATAATATTTCCTTGGCGTGTTTTGTTGTTGTTAACCAAAGTCAAGTGTGGCACAAACATTTGGGACATCCCAATTCCACTATTTTGTCTTGTTTATTGAATTCTGGTTTTTTGGGTAATAAAAATCAGTTCTGAAGACTTTCTTTTGATTGTGCAACTTGTAAATTAGGAAAAGCAATATTCTTCCGTTTCCTCTTGCTAGTAATTGTGCCAAAAAATGCTTTGATATTATTCATAGCGATGTATGGGGAATCACACCTATTATTTCTCATGGCGGTTTTAAATATTCTGTGACGTTTATTGATGACTATAACCGATTCACTTGAATTTATTTTCTTCGTTCCAAATCTGAGGTCTTCTCCATTTTCAAGACTTTGGTTGCATTTATTGAAACTCAATTTTCTTCTACTATTAAAATTCTTTGAACATATTCTGGTGGACAATATACGTCTAATCATTTTCATAATTTTTTAATTGAAAAAGGTATTCTCTCACAACGTTCTTGTCCTCACACACCTAAAAAAAACGGTGTGGTAGAGTGAAAAGATCATCATCTTTTAGTAGTCACTCATACTTTATTACTTGAGTCCTCTATTCCATCTCAATTTTGGGTAGAGGCTGTATCTACAGTCGTTTATCTTGTTAATAGGTTGCCATCTGAAACCCTACAACTTGAGTCTCCTTATTTTCATCATTATCACAAGTATCCTCAATATGGGCATCTACATACTTTAGTTGAGTTTGTTTTGTTCATTTACCTCCTCATGAGTGTCATAAACTTTCTGCTCAATCTATTAAATGTGCCTTCATGGGATATAGTACAAATCACAAAGGTTTTGTTTGGTATGATTCTTCTTTTAAGTGGTTTCGAGTTTCCCGTAATGTTGTTTTCCTTGAAAATCACTTTTTCTTTCCAACTTGTGATTAGTCAAGTCCTGTTGTTGCTACTCTTCCTAGTTTTAATGAATTGCCTTCCTCCTTTCAACGACCGCCTCCTCCTCCTCCCGATCCGCCATTTGATCCTGATCAACATATATTGAGACGTTCTACAAGAGTTTCTCATCCTCCTAATTGGTATAACTCTTATCATACATCTTTCAGTGCTGCTCCATCCTCAATTCCTATTCCATCTTCTTACTCACAAGCAAGCAAGCAATGCAAGAGAAACTTCTAGCTCTTAAGGATAATCTTACTTAGGACATTGTTATGTGTCCACCTACAGTCAAACCCATTGGGTGTAAATGGGTTTGTTCTTTGAAACTTCATTCTGATGGCACTCTCGAGCGATATGAGGCTCGGTTGGTTGCTCTTGGCAGTCGACAAGCATATGGTATGGATTATGAGGAGACTTATGCTCCTGTGGCTAAAATGACTACTGTGCGAACAATTCTTACCATTATTGCCTCACATGGTTGACCACTTAAACAAATGGATGTCTAAAATGCTTTTCTTCATGGTGATTTCAAAGAGAAAGTTTACCTTAAACCTCCTCTTGGTTTATTTTCCTCTTCCACTTCTGAAGTTTGTAAACTGAATCGCTCATTACATGGTTTAAAACAAGCTCCCAGTACATGGTTTTAGAAGTTTCGATCTGCCTTACTTCTTTTGCGCAAAGTCAATATGACTCTTCTTTATTTCTTCATAAAAAGTTCTTCTCTTGGTATATGTTGATGATATTGTTATAATAGGGACAAATTCCTTATTGCTCAACTTTAGCAATATCTTTGTGATTCTTTTCATATGAAGGACCTTGGCCAACTTACATACTTCTTAGGGTTGGAAGTCACTTCTAATTCTACTGGTATATTCTTACATCAGCATAAATATGTTCAAGATTTAATTACTTTGGCTAGTCCTTAGGATTCTTCAACGATAGATACTCCTCTAGAAGTGAATGTTAAATACCACATGGATGAGGGAGAGCTACTTTCAGATCCATTATTATATCGCCAATTAGTAGGTAGCTTAAACTACCTGACTATCACTAGACCTGATATATCATTTGTTGTCCAACGGGTTAGTCAATTTCTGTACTCCCCAAGTCATCTTCACTTGGCAGCAGTTCGTCGAATCATAAGATATCTTTGAGGTACTTTATATCATGGTTTATTCTATCCTATTAGAACTCCTATACAATTTAGTGCATTTAGCGATGCCGATTGGGCTGGATGTCCAAATACCCGTCGCTTTATTATAGGTTGGTGTATGTTTCTTGGGAATTCTTTAATCTCATGGAAGAGTAAGAAACAAGATCGGGTCTCCAAATCTTCCACTAAATCTGAATATCATGCCATGTCTGCTGCGTGTTCTAAGATTACGAGGCTTAGAGGATTGTTGGCTGAGGTCAAAATTCCTCAATCTACTCCTACTCCCCTTCATGCTGATAATACTAGTGTAATTCAAATTTCCATTAATCCCGTCTTCCATGAATGCACCAAGCATATTGAAGTGGATTGTCATTATATACAAGAAGCTGTCAACAATTGGATTATTTCTCTTCCGCATGTTTCTACTGCTTTCTAGATTGCAGATGCGTTTACAAAGTCTCTTACTCTATAACATCATCAACTTCTTGTTGGCAAATTGATGCTTCTTGATGAACCAGCATCAATTTGAGGGGGTATGTTACCGTATATAGCAAACTATTACTTTGTACAACTCATATATTTGTATTTATCTCCTTTTCAGTATGAGATATAGGAAAATAACTAGACATTAGTTTGTATATTCATCTATTTATTGAATGGAAGGTGAGCAGAATGGGACGAACGACTAAAAAAATCCTTTCAGTTTCTAAAGTTAACAT